>CM035406.1:171598019-171988019 GCA_020310875.1 Ceratopteris richardii
ACTTGCATGCATGCATGCATGCATGCATACATACATACATACATACATACATACATACATACATACATACATACATACATACATACATACATACATACATACATACATACATACATACATATTGACATACATATGTATGAACATAAATACATATGGACATACATACGTATGCATGGACATACATACATATGGAATTACACATGTATGCACATACATACATATGTACATGCATACTACTATTACTAACTATCATTCTTACAATCATTAAAACAATTGGAGCTCTAATGCTTATTTGGATATGATAACATTCATGCCATCAATATCAACAATTCTATTGTAATTATAATTGTGTGATAATTTATCATTCTCTAGAAACATAAAAATCCTTGATCATTTCACATACCTAGACACATTTTTTTAGTTTGGTGGTCTTAGGTTAGTAGTAGAGAACTCATTAGGAGTTGAATGGATAGAGTACCTATCTTCCAATTACTGATCAATTATTCACTTGAAGATTTTAGATGCACTAGTTCAATCTTTTTGTCTTTAAGGACTGAATCCTTTGTAGAATGTATAGTTTTTCTACTAAAAAAAGAGAAGATTTGGACTTAAAATCCTTGTTAAAGTTTGATTTATACCCTCTTCATCTTTATTATATTGGAGTTGCTATTGTGTTCTAACACATAAACAAACTATTTTTGATATGTACTCCCTTGAAAAGCATTGGAAAGTTCTTGATGTTGAAAGAGGCCTCATGTGAACCTTAAATGCCGAGTACTAGTGAGAGCACCATTTGTAAGTACAAATGAGAGTCACAATTGAAAGACAAAAATGATTATATTCAAAGAGCCCAAAATGGTGGAAAAACATTACAAAGTGGGAGGATATCCTTTGCTCATTGTGAAGGGGATGGAGGCAATGTTTCTTGATCGCTTGGAAGGCACAAATAGTAACATTGAAGTCACATGTTTTAGAAGTTCCTCATAGTTGCACACAATTTGGCAGCTCATAGTAAATTTCTTGAAGCACTCCAACCCTTGGATAGAAATACAAGCCACCATGCAAAAGAGGTGGAGAGGAGCCAAGGAGGAGGGGTTGAGAGGCCCCAAAGGTGAAGAATGAAATCCCTAGCATGCCCCCCATAGAGGAGCTCGCAAGATGCCTCAAGGTGCCTTAAAGGTTCTCGAGAGGTTCCCCAACATACCCCCAAGGAAGGCCCAAGGAGCCCTCAATGTCCTCGCATAAAGGGAGAAACATCTACCATCTTCCCATTTTTCATGAACCTCAACAATGATATAAGGGTGGTGTTTGAGAATGTTGCACTTATTGTATCAAACATTTTTGAAGTGTTTGCATACATACACAATCATGCATACACATACATACATACATACATACATACATACATACATACATACATACACACACACATACATACATACATACATACATACATACATACATACATACATACATACATACATACATACATACATACATACATACATACATACATGCATGCATGCATACATACATACATACATACATACATACATACATACATACATACATACATACATACATAAATACATAGATACATAGAATAGATACACACATACATACATACATACATACATACATACATACATACATACATACATACATACATACATACATACATACATACATACATACATACATACATACATGCATGCATGCATACATACATACATACATACATATATACATACATACATACATACATACATACATACATACATACATACATACATACATGCAAACATGCATACATACATATTTGATATCTTGTTGATGGTGATCCCTTATCTCTCTATCCTTATATACTAATACATGCAACATCACTCTCAGAGTTGTAAGTGGTTGAAGATGGCAAGAGGGTTCACAATATTGGTGGTTGATAGAAGATTTCCTCTAAAGAGCAAAGCATCCTTTTGGATATGATGCACTTATATAATGGTGATGACCCCAGTGAAGTAATTTGATGATAAAAAAATGTTGGTTGTAGCTGATAGGTTGCTACTTCAGAGCTTTTGGTTCATTATTTTGGTACTATTGAAATTTTATTGAACTATATATATACTTTTGTACAAATTCTGATAGTGTACTTCATACATATCTCAATGATTATTGATATTGTTATCTTAGGCTTAAGTTGATTTTCATACTTCATCATTAACTTTTGATAGTTCTTAATTTTTAATATGAAAATTACTTTACCTTTGTTAATAATAGATGGAAATATAGCTAATCATCTAATCGTACTATTGTATCTTTTGTACTTGATCATGAATTTAATTTTTCTCATTTGGCAACATCCATATGCTCATTATTTGTTTCAAGTTTAATTTTATGCATATGGTCATTAGTAGGATACTCACTTATTATTACTTGATTACTAAGACATGATAAGGTTTGTACTATAAGATGTTGGAAATTATCCATTCTTAGTTTCAGAGTTGTCGATTTACAACTTTTTTCATTGAGATTCTATAAGCTCTAGTATTAGTTCGATTTGTTTCAATATCCTAGATATATAAATTTAATTTTGACATTGGTTTGATTTTTATCGAATAGTTTCTTGTTGATTTTCGATACTATTATCATAGTACTTGAATTCTATGTTACTGATGGTTGGTCCTGAACTCTCTTTGAATTGATTGGTTCTTATGGGAAACACTCTTGGTATAGGGATTTGGGTACTTGGTTATCTCCACCATTTTGTCGGTCAATTTATCCTAGTGGTGAGTCTCTCTTATATTATCTACTAAGTAATGACTTGGTTAATTTCTAATTGGTAGTTTAGCTGATTGAATCTAGTTTTATTAAACTATTTGTCTTCAATAACTCATTAACTTGAGTTGCGTATTGGTTTATTTCCATTCAATCTTCAACCTCGTCCCACGATTGATACTGGCAGGCTATCTTCTCGATGATGCAGCCCTGTGTTTCTTGGGCTATACCATACTTTATGTATGGTAACATGGAGGGTATGACATATGTAGTCCAAGACTCATATGCAGATTTGCTTCCATATTGTGTAGTTAGCACTTCATGGTGCTTATTAAAGAAACTTATGGAGGGTTTCTTGGTTATTGTGATTACAATCAAACAACATTTTCATATGCTTTTGGTAGCCTTTCATTGTGTCCTTATTTATATGATTATGATGGTTCCATCTAGCTTTCCTCCTATTAACTTGCCTCTATCCATGGTATTTTGCACTAGTTATCGTGCTATGGGGTATTCACATGATGGCATCTTCATTCAATAGTGTTGCCAATCCTATTGTGTTGTTTGTGGAGGACTCATCTTCTCACGTATTACAACTTTGTAGTGTGTCTAGTCAAGGGTATTGCTTGTTGCTTCGTTAATATGGATTAGTAAGAGAAAAATGGTTTGCAATATATATCCATTGGATTTGTGGGGTTGGCTTATGCCTTGTCTCCCTTGTTTAGGATATTTGCTAAGCGCAGAACATATTCATCATCTCCCAAATGAGTAATTTTATTCCCCTTGGAAGGTAATCATGTTTGATTTCATGACCTGTATATCCCTTCATGTTATGAATTATTTTATCTGCTTTCTATTTTCCTCTTGCTTTTGTGTCATTATCATTGCATGTGCTATATTTCCATATTGTGTTTTTATTCTACAATGGCCACAAAGGTAGTAAATTTAGACCGGTGTCTCATCTATGCTATTAGATGGTTCATTGTTTTTTCTAGCTATATGGATTTGGGGCCAAAATAAGTCTTATATTTGGAAAAAATGTAGTTGATAATATTAGCATGAATATAGAATGACGCATCGTAGTAAAAAGGATCAAAGAATATCATCTTGATGGCATTTTCCTTTGGAACTATTGGTTTTTTGATTATATATCCTCGGATTATTTGTTATAATCCCCTAATTGTTCGTTCTTGGTGCAAATAAATTAGATTTCCTATTGCATAAAAAAATGATCCTGACCTTCCCAATTATTTCTTGAGCATTTTATGAATTGTTATTGTATCCCTTATTCCTAGTTAATGTTCTCCATAAACTTGCAACATCAAGTGTTGATTTTCTAATTGTTGCTACTATTTTTTTTCTTATTTCTTGACATTAAATAGATCCATGTTTGGTTATTTGTGTTGACTGATGATGATTGCGTTTAATGGTCTATGGCTCTATTTCTACAAAAAAAAGAGCTATTTTAAAAGGTATTTGGTAATAAATATGAATGCCGAGTTTCTTTTATTGGAAGGTTTATATGGGTGGATTCATTTGCTTTACTACTTACAAAAAAGGAACGCATTAATTGATCCGAGATATGTAGGTATGGGGAGTATATGGCATATCAAGGCATTCTCACATTTTCCTAGTTTAAGACATTGAATGAAATAGATTGGGATTACTTACTTCAATCCCGAGGTGTACTCAGATTCGCTAACTTCTTTGATTAGTTGTTGATTTGTAGGTATATTGAATTTTGTGGCTTGATGTCTTGTTATTGGGTCTTGTTTTGTATCTTTTTTGTTAAACACTAATTAACTTTTTGTGCACGATAATAAATGAGAACTTGTGAGTATTGGTTGTATGGTCGATAAGAATGACTCCACGATTATGTGAAAATAAAATGGATCACTAAGTTTATTGCTAATAATATTTTCATCCGTTGAGATCTATTGCCATAATCATATGCACTTTGTGGGAACATTTTGTCTGTTTTTTTTTGTCCAATGAGGATTTCTCCTGACTAATCCAAAGAGGCTAACCTGTGCTACATGGGGAATCTCACTCTATATGTAAGTTGTAAATCAATTCTTTTGAAAAATCATACAAGAGGATGGAATGCATGTTATTGCCAGCTTATTGGAAACCTTTTTTGATAAACACACTTGCTTGAAGAAAATTATGCCCTTTATAGATTTTTAGGTTGATTGGGGTTGCACCACTGTTCATGTTGGAGTTTGAGGTGCGTGGAAGCACACACATAACACAAGGAAGAAGAAGAAGAAGCTTGGAGGACAACACAATACTAGATGTATTACTAAGTGAATATACAAAGATAGGTGACCTGTTAGGGTTATATGCATATATACAAGCCATAAGAAAAATTGATCTCTCGAGCAGAGAACCTCTCCCTAACATAATGTGTTGATATATTTTGGTAGTGATGGGTATGAACACATACAAGACCACTAGGGCATTTTTTCCCTTTTTAGGAGGTCACTAATGGGTTAGTCATCTTTGTACATTCACTTGGTAATACATTCAATATTGTGTTGTGCTCTAAGATTCTTCTTCTTCCTTGTGCTATTTGTGTGCTTCCATAGACCTCAAACTTCAACAATTGGTATCATCAAAGTAGTTCATTGCTTCATCTAGGGTGTGGTCGACACCCCTCTGGTCATAATCTCAAAATCGCACAAAAATTGGTGAGCATACTTGAGGTGATAGTTCAAAACACCTTTGCTTTGTGGTGTCAAAATTTTGATCTAAGCTCCTTTTTGCCTCTAAACACACTATCACAGTGACTGTGCAGGCAATTTCATCCTTTTGTGCCAAACGTATATACAAGTTTTGGCTCTCGAGTATAAGTGTTAGTATATGATCAATGTCTACCCCTCATGATTGTATGTACTAATGCACATTTTGTAAGGCCCCCATTATGAGGAGAAGCCAAGCATGCATTACCCAATTGATGGGATTTCCAGCTCGCATATTGGATGAAGATCAAATTGGACCATGTAAGGTATTGTAACGAAAGGGAGTTAATAGGATCCCCAATTGTAGGGTCCGAGGGATCAGGGAGCAACCCCAACTGGGGGGTCCAAGGGGGCCAATGGGCCCCTTGGCTAGGGGGTTGCAGGGGGCCAGTGCTCCCCCTACTACCCTTGATGCAACGATAAAGGGAATATTCCCTATCGAAGTTAGAAATCATTTATATTTGTTAGTTTGATTGCACCGTCCGCCACCCATTATCTTATATATACATGATCTCTACAGTATCTCAGACATCGAATCGAGCTAGCATAGCTCTATCTTGTAACTCCCTATAGCTCAGTGATGAGTAGCACCTCCTTTAATGTCAATCCGGGAAGATGTGAGGATGGTATGAAGACCTCGAACAAGTGATGGCACAAGAGTGTGAGTGAGAAGCACACTAACATGCACACACATACACACACACACACACGCACACAAGGCAAGAACAAAGAGAGAGACAATGGAGTTCTTTATATTACTCAAAAGTGCTCTTACAAGTTCAATTCTACAACAAGATAACCTCAAAAATGAGCTCTCTAGCTCTTTTTATAGTTTTTGACTAGCTTTGGCCCTGTCCAGACCTAGTGTCCGGCCTAGTTAAAAATTAGGTTCTAGGGCCTATTTGAGGGCTCAAACGGAGTCTAAAAAATATGAAAATTGATAGGTAGGTACTTCTAATTCTCCTCAAGCTCAAGGACTCCTTGGCTTGCAAAAAATGGAGCTACAAAAATATGACATGGTATTTATAATGGTATGGAGTGACTAGAATCACTGTTTGGAAAATATTTGGAAAAATTTAAGGGCCTAGTTGCCAGATCTGTGTTGACTACTTTGCCTACTTGATCCTTGCTCCGACTCCCTTCTTTGGCTTCCTTGTCTTGTGGGCCCTTGGGTGCCTTGAATGCTGCTAACACCCCCCCTCTCTCGCGTCTATTGTCTCTGACAGACCCTTGTTTGGCTGAGCATTGGACATAGTATTGAACCACATCTGAAGCAAGGTGATGTTCTTCCAGCCGCAACCCCCGTGCTAGGTCTGTTAATAAGGCGTCCCAATCTACTGGCCCTAGAATGTCTGGATGTGGCAGTCGCAATTGATCTGAGTGTAAGGTCCTCTCCACAACAAATAGTTGGAGGAGATGTGAGGGCCTGGGTACGAATATTTTCAAGTGATATTCCCAGAACCCTGTGACGAACATCTCCTCGAAAGTTTGTTTGAAACAAGCTGGGAGGTATTTTATTCTTGCGTGCCAAGCATATATTACCTTGATTGAGGGGGTGGTGCTCATGTCATATACCAGGTCTAGGTTGCCTACAGTGAAGCTGACCCCTGAGAAATGTGGGTCTTTGATGTTTTTGAATGTTTTGAATGTGATCAACATTAATTCAAAGATTTTCATGCACATCTGTGCCATCACATCAGGGGTGTTCCGTAGTCTAATGCTCCAGTGATAGATGGTAGAAATCATATAAGCAACCGAGGGCTGTCCTTGTGGAGGTGCTAGATAGACATAATTCAACCACTTTCCACAGCCTTTGACGTTTTTGATAGCAATGGTAAACTTGGGCCAGGTGCGTCTTCGGAGGACTGGAACGTAACATGGATTATATTTGATAAATAGTGGCATGTTATTCCAAGTACAAACCATTTCTAGATAGGTCTCGAGAAGAGGAATTCTCCAGGTGGGTTGAAAGGTTGACCCTTGTTTAGCATGTTCGGGTAGATCATCGGGACCAAATTGAGTGGCAAAAGTCGGGGCTTTGCCACACCTTCGTTGAATCTCCACATTGTAATCAGCCAAGAGCACATAGTTTGGCACGTATTGATCATCATTAGTGCCTATCCAATGGTGATGTGACATGTTCCGAAAGCACTCAGAGTTTATGATAGTGTCCTCCAGTTTAGCCATTGATTGGATTTGAACTGCAACACGATCTTCATGGGTTTTGGCGGTCTTTTCGAGTTTCTGAAGCCATTCGGGTGCTTCGACTTCCAGGGTGTCCATTCCTTCCGATGTTTGCGGGCCGCCCGGCATCGGCATAGGAACATATGGTTCCTCATATGACTCATCCACTTTGATGGGCACCAATTCTTCTGGCTCTAGTTCGATAATTAGAGAGGGTTGTCTTTCATACTCAAGTAGCTTCTTCTGCAATTCTTCCACTAGCACTTGTAGCGCCTTTACTTTGTCTGAAGTCAATGCCGACTCTATGATCTTGGGTTGTTCTTCTTGCTCCCTTAGCTGGCGGCGTAGTGCATCTCATTCCTTTTCCATATCATCATGTGCTTCCAACAGATCAGCATAGCTTTTCAGGATTGTTTTCATTGTATATGAAGGGACTGCTTTAAACTGTTCTGGGTCGATCTCGTGGGGGGAGCCTTCCATTGCGGCTTCTAGGTTTTCTTCATTCTGTTTTTGCAATTGCTTGTTCTCTTCCATTGCCGTGGCCATGTGTTTTCTGAGTAGGGTCAAATTACGCCAAACTCTAAGATTATCCGTTTGGTAGAGTTCGAGTAAAGCTTCGAGTTGTTTGACGTCTGATGATTTTGATGGTTGGGGTGTCTCCAGGAGGGTTTGATGGGCCTGTTCGAGTGTGGTGTAGCATTGATTGAGGTCAGCATTTTCTTCTTCTATAGTCGCAAGCCGCCTCTGTAGTTGTTGGTGGTCCGTAGTTAATTGACGATGGCAATCTTCGAGAGTCTGATAATTTGCTCTATAATTGATATACACATTGATGTAAAGTAGAAAACACATTATTTACATTCCAGAATGCTGGGAAAGGAGAGGATGCAGGGGGAATGGGAAAGGGAAAGGGAATAGTGAATGAGGTGGAATCAAGTGGCGATGTGGGGGGAGGGGGTATGGGAGATTGTGGTTGTGTGTGGGGCGGGAGTGGTGCCGTGGCTGGTGATGTTTCCATGGTGTCAAAAGTGTGAGTGATCATGTAGATGGGAACAGTGGGTGGGGTGGATGTGATGTTCGTGAATAGTTTTGTGAATGTGGGCATGGTAACCCCTCCGAATTGGATGCCTGGAGAGAGAGAGGAATTCCCATGACATATGTGGTGATTGTGGAAATTGGGGTGGTAGTGTCATGTGGTGAAGTGAATTGTGCAGTGAGAGGTGAGGAGTGTGGTGATAGTGGTGCCGCTTGATGTTCTTTTGTCCGTGTGGTATCTCTTGGGGCTGATACATCTATGTGAATTTGCTTGCCGGAGCGCATGGGACGGGTAGGCACTCGTTTCTCAAAGCGATGAATATAAGCCATAGCTGAATGAATGACTTCATCCAGGCCCAACGCGTCCGCATGCAGGTGCACATAGTACTCCGCATAGAGGCTGCAGAATACGCAAAAAAACATAGTACACAAGGAGCATGAAGATAGACTTCTTAGGTGTTACAAATGCGATCGAACTTACAATCGATGACTGACCAGGTCAATATATGTTTTATTAAAGAACATATACAAAGAAGTGTCTCCTGGCCATTTGGCCTTTCACATGGACTTTAAGGCACTTAACTCATACAATTTATCACATCTTATGCCTTTTCCTACTACATTACCTGATGAGTCCATGATTTTTGCACCACTCTTATTGAAGTGAACTTTGAGTCCACAATCTCTTATTGCAAAAACTGACAATAAATTTCTTTTAAGTGTAAGTACATAAAGAACATCTGATAACTTTTTCTCAACACCTAGAGAAGTGATAAAAGAGATGGTTCCAATTCCTTCAACTGTACACTTGGAGTCATTTCCCACCACTTCATTGATGGATTCATGTAGAGGCACTATGGAACTATACCAATCCTTTTTGCTGGTCATATGGCGAGAAGCTTCACTATCTAAAATCCATGGTTCATCAACATGAGCTTGAGTGGATGAGCATACGTCTTCGATAGCTACCCATAGTTCCAACTTTGTGTTGTTTGTAGACTCTTTGTTCTTCCAGATGGTTTCACGGTCCCGTTTCATTCATCAGCTTGTTTCTTTCTGTAATCCTTGATGACATGGCCTTTCTTTTCACAATAGAAGAAACTTATTGTGAGCTTTTTCTTCTTTGGCTTCTTCTTTGATCCATCAAAAGAGCCTTTTCCTTTTGCATTGGTAGAGAATACAGCATTGTTGTACCTTGTCGATTCTTCAACCGCATCTCCTCTTCTAAGAGCATAACACAAAAATCTTCAAATGTAAGGGGAGTTGATCTTACCTAAGTGTTAAGGGCTATTACAAGTCCATCATACTTTTCTCGAAGAATACACACACATCTTTGAGCTAACTCTTCCAGTGTTATAACAACACAAACTCCAGCCAATTCATCTTATAGATGTTTTATCCGTTTGATAAAATCTTCAACCTTTTGATAATGCTTTTCAATTTCAAACTAGTTTTCTAGATTTTGTATTCTAGTTCCCAATCTGCATGTGATATAGTAGTACGTTGAACTAAAGTAAGCAAAAAATCACTTACACTAGTGACAATTGCACATAATGCATCAACATTCTGCCTCTTCCAAGCTTGTAGAAGATCTGGATCTAGCTAAATCGTCAATCTTGAATTTTTTGGATCTTCAATTAGTATAGGATCTAGATGTTAGTCCCATGACAGTGTCAAGTTATTCCTAGGAGTCCAAAATTGTAGAAATTTTGAACTTCCAAAGTGTCTAGTTGGTTCCATCCAACTTCCCTTCAGTGAATGCAGGTGGATGAATTCGAATAGGTGAAGCATCAACATTAGTTGGAGCACCAAGACCAGTGTTTGATGATGAATCCATCATGTAATCACTCAAATAATCTAATGATATTCTACTCTACTAGTAGAATGAAATAGTGATACTTCTCAAGCTATTCGAACCTTATAGCTCTGATACCATGTAATAATTATGCAATATAACACAAGATCAACAATAGAGAAGATAACAGATATAGTAGAATCTCAAGATTTTTCTACTAACAACAACTACAAAGATGATGGTGTTCACCCATGCGCTCTCAAGGTAGAGCTTAAATGGTGATCTAGACAATTCTAGATAGGGAGTGTTAGCAGCAGTCAAGGCACCCAAGGGCCCACAAGACAAGGAATCCAAAGAAGGGAGTCAAAGCAAGGATCAAGGATGCAAAGTAGTCAACGCAGACCTGGAAAATAGGCCCTTAAATTTTTCCAAATATTTTCCAAACAGTGATTCTAGTCACTCCATGCCATTATAAATACCATTTCATATTTTTGTAGCTCCATTTTGTGCAAGCCAAGGAGTCCTTGAGCTTGAGGAGCATTAGAAGTACCTACCTATCAATTTTCATATTTTTTAAACTCCGTTTGAGCCCTCAAATAGGCCCTAGAACTTAATTTTTAACTAGGCCAAACACTAGGTCTGGACAGGGCCAAAGCTAGTCAAAAACTATAAAAAGAGCTAGAGAGCTCATTTTTGAAGTTATCTTGTTGTAGAATTGAACTTGTAAGAGCACTTTTGAGTAATATAAAGAACTCCATTGTCTCTCTCTTTGTTCTTGCCTTATGTGCGCGTGTGTGTGTGTATGTGTGTGCATGTTAGTGTGCTTCTCACTCAGACTCTTGTGCCATCACTTGTTCGAGGTCTTCATACCATCCTCATGTCTTCCCGGATTGACATTAAAGGAGGTGCTACTCATCACTGAGCTACACCAAATTTTGGTGCCGTTGTCGGGGATAGAGCCTTGAGGACGAGCATGTGATGGTAAGACGTAGAGTTGAGACATTGGAGTTATAGGTATTTTGTTCACTTTGATCTATTTTCCTTTATTTTCTTCACCATCATCGATGATCATCATCACCATCTCCCACCTCCATCTCCATCATCACGAAAATTTCAATTTTCTGGTCATATCACCTTCCCATACCATTTCCCCTCATTTCACTTGTGAGAGAGAGCGAGAGAGCATATGTGTGTTTGTGCTATTGTGTGTTATTTGAGAATTTTTGTAGGAATCAACCTCCCCAACAGCTACACCAGCTCCAGCAGGTAAATTTTTGATTGTGCAAGTCTCGAGGCATTGACCTCTGTCAATCACGATCGACAGAAAAAGTGATCCTTTTTCTAAACAAAGTGCATAATCATGGTGTGTAGGCCTAGAGCATCCTAAATCTGTGTTTAAAATTTTAAAACTCCGTCAATCGCGACTGACAGAGTCAACACACGACTGACCACGACCAACAGGCCTATCGTGCACCATGTGTCAATCGCGACCGACCCATCAGTCGTGATTGACCCATCAATCATGATCAACAGTCCCGATGGACCTGTCAATCGTGACTGACCCAGTCAATGACTGTTTGACCACGACCGATAGACCCCGCATGCCACATGTCAATCGCGATTGACCCATCAATCATGACCGATAGAGTCAACGATCCTTTGACCATGCTTGACTGAAATTACGAGCCACGTGTCAATCGCGATTGACCCATCAATCACGACTGACAGCCACGATGGACCTGTCAATCGCGACCGACACATCGATCGTGACTTATATATCAATCGCGATTGACAGACCACTCGATCATGATTGATGGACAATTTTGGCCATTTTTTAGGGCAAAGATATTTGGTCAATTTTTGGCAATTATTTTGGAAACATTAAAAGTTTATTAGAGCATTGTGAGGTCGCCACACAAGTAATTCGAGAAATCTTGCTTGCCTGATTAGCCTACTTGAACCCTCTTTTAGCCCCAGAACCCTGAATTGGCATAACTTTCTCATACGAAATCCGTTCGGGGTGATCTTAGGCTCATTGGAAAGTTCATGGGGAGTACTACCAAAACTTCCACTGGTTACGATAAAATTAGTACCAGGATTATTAGATTAGTATTTTTAAGTTGACCATACCCAGGAGGAAGGAAATTGAGGGATCTTTAGGATTGTTTTCCATAAAGCCAAAGAGCAATTTGATCTCTGAATTGCATGAATGAACATGGTATGTTGTGTCAATTGAATTCAAATCTTGAGCTAACTTTGGGACTTTTACAGGTCCATTGAGAGTGTCGAAGGGCATTCTAAGCAAGAGTAAGTGCAAGCTTGGGAACACGCTTCCTGGGCACACAAGTGCAACCAAGGAGAGAAACCAAAGGTTGAAAATTCTCAACACCCTCTGTCAATCCCTAGCTTAGGCTAAGTACGGATAGAGGTTTTGATCAATTAGGGATATGATTAAGTACGATCAAGTCCAAGAGCTCTAATCACTCAAGTGCAAGTACAAAGAGATTACATTTGCAAAACAACCTAAGGGAAAAGACTTTAAATCAAGCAACCAAACTCAAGTATGACAAAACCTAAGTGTTCCATGTGATGAAGATTGATTGGACAAGAAGTGACATCCTAAGGAAAATTAAAAAGAATAAGTGATTAATATAAAAGAACTCAGCAACGAGGTTGTACTTGGGATAAAAATTGGGGTTTTTAAATCAAGCATATGAACCTTAGATCAGGACGACACATAGGAAGAGATAGACAGAGTCTTAGGTCTTCAGAGGCTAGTGTCAATCATACTACTAGGTCTTGGGCCCAATAGTTGAGCCACTATTCACACGATCCTACCTCTGAGACTAGTGAATTAGAGATGTCTCAAGGTATGGAGAGACCCACAGGAAGTTCAGGTGTGCCATACTTACAAAGGGTCGAGGGCTCTTACAAGACGCAACTGGAATACCTTAGGACCAACTGTAGCTCAAGCGTAAGCACCACCTCCTTTACTTGTCAATCCGCGGAGATGTGAGGACCGGTATGAAGACCATGAGCAAGTGAAGGCACAAGTGCGTGAGTGAAAGCACACAAACATGCACACACATACACACACACGCGCACACGGTAAGATCAAAGAGAGGAACAATGGAAGGATTTTGATTACAAAAAGAAATCTATTACAAAACTGAAATCTACAAGAAGCTAACCCCAAAAATGAGCTCTCTAGCTCTTTATATAGTTTTTTGACTAGTTTTGGCCCTGTCCAGACCTAGTGTTCGGCCTAGTTAAAAATTAGGTTCCAGGGCTTATTTGAGGGCTCAAACGAAGTCTAAAAATTATGAAAATTGGTACGATGGTACTTCTAATACTCCTCAAGCTCGAGGACTCCTCGGCTTGCACAAAATGGAGCTACAAAAATAGAAAATGGTATTTACAATGGTTTTAGTGATGGAAATCACTAGTTTTGTAGGGGATTCTTCTAAAGAGTTGACATGTACTTCATGGAGCTCCCTACTTGCTCCTTCTTCTTGTGTGTGTCCACCTTTCTGATGTGCTTTCATGCTTGTGCTTGACCTTGAGTTCCAACACTCCCCTCCCTCTCGAGTCTGTCGTCCCTGACAGACCCTTGTTGTAGTGGTTGTTCCATGTAGTGCTTTGAGAGGTAGTATCCATTCTGTGTGAACAAGAGCCCTCTATCTTCCAAATTTGGAAGCGTTGGTTGTGCGGTTCTTCATTTGTCACTGCAAGCCTTTGCAAGTCGTAGTCCCTTGGTATGTGCTTCTTTCGTGGATTCCGCATGAGTGCATCGTTGTGAGCTTTCAAAGATTGTGAGTTGCTCAAAAGAGGTTATCAAGATTGAGTGGAGCAACTACTGGCTTCGAATCGCTTCCTAGGTATTGATGTTGCCCCCAGGATGTCCTCTAGCTCTTCTAAAGATGATGTTCAGAGTAGTCATGCCAAGTACTCATAACCCATAGTGAATGATGGGTAAGTGTGTTAGTGCATGGGTTGAAAAAAGTATGTGCCTTGTGCACGGCCTTGTAATGTAGCCCTATGCATGCTTACTTGGAAAATGCATTGGAAGAAGTATGGTGCAAAAATTTGGGGTCTTGAGCTAAGTGCTCAAGGGTATGCTGATGACAAGGTTTCCTACTCTATCATGGTTATAATGTGGCCCAAGTAGGAGATTCTTACCATAAGGAAAGGTCAGTCGATGCGGATCTCTTTGTGTTGTACATCTTTCATCATGATGGACCAATCATTGTCGATGAATGCCCTGGTTGATGGTCCACATAAGCATGACTCATTCATGTTCCATAAGTCAAACCTAGGAACAAGCTCTCTCTCGCTTTTCTTCTCTCTCTCTCTCTCTTTTTTTTTTTGTGTGGGAAAAATTATCACAAAACAAGAACACAAAAGTTAGTATCAATAGAAAAAATTTGACATATGTCAATGTGCTCTTGTGCTTGGGATTCTCAAGTGTGTCTATGCACGGCCGTGTAATGTGGCCCTATAATAATGCATACTTTGGAAATGCATGACCTGAATGGTGCATGAGACAGGGTTGTGCAAAGAGCACATGGTTGTCGCTCGTCGAGGTTTTCGATGTTATTTGCAGATATTGATGCCATCTTTGTTGGAGGTATCCATTGTATCTCGAGAGGACAACTGATCATTCCTCCTTATAGGGATCCATTTGAGAACAGTCTGCGACTGGGTAGAGATCACCTTTGGCCACTTCGTGTTTGAATGATCTCCTGAGGGTTTGATCCATCGTGGCTGGCTCTTTATTTTGGTGGATGCTATCGGTACTTTTGTCTTCCAAACCCTTATCCTTGCAGAAGAGGTTCTTTGATCTGTATTGGAGCTCTGTGCTTGATTCAGTTCTTTACCTCGCCTTGGTGTCTTTGTTGTGCAGGTTGTTGCCTTGAAGTCCCCCCTTGGATTTTGTCTGAGCTTAGGCTTGATTGCTTGGGATCCTTGGATTGGAAGTGGTCTTTCTTGAGGATAAGTCATGGTAGGCCTAGACCATAGATTTTGAAGTCTAGTGTGAGTGGACTGATTTTGTGCAAGGGCTTTCTTTGGTACCCATATCATAGTGCGATTTGGTTGGGCTCTAAGTAATTTCTTGGCCACCCAAATTTGCTTGACATTACCAAGAAAATGTGATTTCTGTTTCTTGATGTAAGGGTCTTTTGGGCCTTCTATGTGAGTTTTTTGAGAAAACTCATCTTTACATGGGGAATGCAACAAGGGTTGATCTTCTATACCTACATCAGACTTATGCAAGGGATCAATGGGTTGTGTGGTTTGAGATTGATCTAGAGATTCATCGAGAAATTTATCCTTATTACACATAGAATCCCTAGGTGTACAAATGGGTGATGGATTGTCATGATTCACCCTAGAGTCGACCTCCTTTTCCACATCAGTGATACACAACATTGGTTGATCATCTCCTTCTTGACCATCTGAGTGTAGATCATCCCTACTTATGGCTTCATGAGGGGAATCCAAATTTACAGGAAGAGAGGGTCCTTTCACATCCCCCAAACACTTGGAGTCCTCCATTTCTCCATTCTCTAAGGTTTCCTGTGATTTACTCAAAGAAGGATTAGATTCAAAAACATGAGTAGAAAGAAAAATTTTTTCATGAAAAGTACACTCTTTGAAAAGATGATTTTGCCCCCAATTATCATAAGGTGGATAGTCAATAGGATTTTCCATAGACATATATGTAGAAGTACAGATAATAGGTGGAGAAGGCACCTCAAATTCTTGATGATTTTGTGTAATGAACCTTTGGGTGCCAATGATCACGTCTTCATCTATACAATCCATAACAAAGAATGTTTCCAAAAATTGCACATCATCCACCATAACAGGCAACACAACTTTACCCATGCATTCATAATGTTCCCCATCCATGAGGATAGAAGGATGGGTTGTTGGTTGAATGTTCTCAAAGATAATGGTCACTAGGTCAATATGAATTAAATTCCACTCATAATTAGGACTGATATAAACACCCAACCTTCTATGGTCATATCCTATTCTGATATCCACAAAAGTATTATCATATTCTCTTGTTGCAAATAAGGATCCAACCCCCTTAGACATTTCCCCCGTTTCCTTGACTCCTTGCAATTTTTCTCTAAATGTTTCACCTTTATGTGATATTATCTCATGTATTTCATGTTTATCGCCCTCCTTTTTTTCAATCTTAGCCCCTTTTCTTCTATCTTTTGCTTT
Organism: Ceratopteris richardii; assembly: GCA_020310875.1. NCBI lineage: Eukaryota > Viridiplantae > Streptophyta > Polypodiopsida > Polypodiales > Pteridaceae > Ceratopteris > Ceratopteris richardii. The sequence goes on from CM035406.1 coordinate 171,614,781, forward strand.
TTTCTTTCCCATGACACAATTTTCTCCCCCTTGGTATTGCTCAAAAATCCTTGGGAGCCCCCTTGGTTTCCTAGTCCCACTTGAGGGTCAACTTCAAATTATCCTATCTCAAAATCAACGTGTTATTCTTGAAAAAAAATAGTTGAGGTCGTGTAGGATTTGAAACGAGCTTTCCAACGAGCTATAGAGCTCAAAAAATGGACTTTGGATGAAAAAGTTATGCCAATTCAGGCTCCAGGGGGTCAAAACAGGCAAACAGGACCTTTGGAAAAAATCGCGATTTTGTGAACTTTCAGAGAATCGCGATTTTGTGAACTCAGAAAATCGCGATGTTGAGCACAAAATCGTGTTTTTAGAAAATCGCGATGTTGAACACAAAATCGTGTTTCTGAAAATCGCGATTTTGATCACAAAATCATGTTTCTGAAAATCGCGATTTTGATCACAAAATCGTGTTTTTGAAAATCGTGTTTTTTCTGACATGAAAATCGCGATGTTGATCACAAAATCGTGTTTCTGAAAATCGCGTTTTTTGACATGAAAATCGCGATTTTGAGCACAGAATCGTGTTTTAGAGAATCGTGTTTTTTGACATGAAATCGCGATGTTGAGCACAAAATCGTGTTTTTAGAAAATCGCGATTTTGAGCAAAAAATCGTGATTACACAGAATCGCCTTTTTTCACAAAATCGTGTTTTTTTACTGAAAATTGTGATTTTTTGAGAATCGCCATTTTGAGTAGGGAATCGTGTTTTCTCAACATCGTGTTTTTTGACTGAAAATCGTGATTTTGAGCACAGAATCGTGTTTTAGAGAATTGTGTTTTTTGACATGAAAATCGCGATGTTGAGCACAAAATCGTGTTTTTAGAAAATCGCGATTTTGAGCAAAAAATCGTGATTACACTGAATCGCCTTTTTTCACAGAATCGTGTTTTTTTACTGAAAATCGTGATTTTTTGAGAATTGCGATTTTGAGTAGGGAATCGTGTTTTCTCAAAATCGTGTTTTTTGACTGAAAATCGTGATTTGTGAGAATCGCGATTTTGAGCCCGTTGAAAATCGTGTTTTTAGAAAATCGTGTTTCTTTTGATATGAAAATCGCGATTTTGAGCACAAAATCGTGTTTTTGAGAATCGCGATTTTGAACCTGCTGAAAATCGTATTTTCTCAGAATTGTGTTTTTGGCATGAAAATCGTGATTTGTGAGAATCGCGATTTTGAGCACAATCACAGAATCGCGATTCTGAGAATGACCACAGAATCGTGATTTTTTCAGCCAACTTTTAGGCGGGAAAACAGAAAATCGTGATTTTTTCAAAAAAATTTGAATTTTCACAGAATCGCGATTTTCATCACAGAATCACGTTTTTTGGCGGGAAATTCAAATTTCTGAGCGCCGGCTATGGCGAGCTCCGTATGAGCAGAAAATCATGAAAAAAACACAGCACTTGCTCTCCCTTGCACCTCCTAACTCCTTCCCACACAATAATGCTTGAAAAATGGTATGAAGATGGTGAAAATGCACTAAAAAACAAGAATTTTCTATGAAGAAGAAGATGGAAGAAGGTGGAGATGATGATGATGAAGATGAAGAGGAAAAAAACAGAAAATGAACTGAAATGACAGTTTTTTTTACCTTCCAACGTCGCAAATTTACGATCTTACCATCACAACGCTCGTCCTCGAAGCTCTCTCCCCGGCAACGGCGCCAAAATTTGGTGTAGCTCAAGCGTAAGCACCACCTCCTTTACTTGTCAATCCGTGGAGACGTGAGGACCGGTATGAAGACCATGAGCAAGTGAAGGCACAAGTGCGTGAGTGAAAGCACACAAACATGCACACACATACACACACACGCGCACACGGTAAGATCAAAGAGAGGAACAATGGAAGGATTTTGATTACAAAAAGAAATCTATTACAAAACTGAAATCTACAAGAAGCTAACCCCAAAAATGAGCTCTCTAGCTCTTTATATAGTTTTTTGACTAGTTTTGGCCCTGTCCAGACCTAGTGTCCGGCCTAGTTAAAAATTAGGTTCCAAGGCTTATTTGAGGGCTCAAACGAAGTCTAAAAATTATGAAAATTGGTACGATGGTACTTCTAATACTCCTCAAGCTCGAGGACTCCTCGGCTTGCACAAAATGGAGCTACAAAAATAGAAAATGGTATTTACAATGGTTTTAGTGATGGAAATCACTAGTTTTGTAGGGGATTCTTCTAAAGAGTTGACGTGTACTTCATGGAGCTCCCTACTTGCTCCTTCTTCTTGTGTGTGTCCACCTTTCTGATGTGCTTTCATGCTTGTGCTTGACCTTGAGTTCCAACACCAACCGATTAGGTGCTTGCATCTATGAGGGCGGCCTAGGAAGATCTGTGGTCCAAATCAAAAACCCAGATCAACCCATTGGAATTGAACATCCAGCTGTCAAATTTGAAAATGGTGCATACTTGGACAAAGAAGGAACCATATACGTAGTCACCAGTCACCCAGATAGGATAGAGAAATTTGGTAATGTGATCCCAGAAGCGGACAAAGGTGACCTAGAGCAAGGAAACATAGGTGGAGAGCCTAAAATCCCTCGAGGAAAATCAGTTCTTACTAGAATTATCACGCCAGAGTGGATTCCCCAGGACAATAAGAGCATAGATATGCTCTTAAACCGAGAGACCGATGAAGCCTTTTGGAGGTATAAGCCTGATCAACCAAATGAGGTAGGAACAATCACAATCTATGAGTTCAAAGATCCTGATAGCCCAGGCAAAGTGACCTATTTAGACAATACTTCGGAGAGGATCTTTGTGGTCTCAGAACATGGTAGACATGCCTACACTTGGAAGGGTGAATTTATTATTCCCCAACCAAGACCCAATGTCTCTTATGGCCACCAAGGAGCTAGAACATCCCAAGCTCATGGGGCTCTGAGAGACAGAAGTAGAGATAGGCCAGAGGTAAGTTTTGCCAATCCCTTGGGTAGAGAAAGGATTAGAACAGAGACGGATAGAGTGGAAACTGAGAGACCTAGAGCCCCAAGAAACCAAAGAAATGCGGATGAATTTGCTCTACCAAGACCTAGAGAGCACACGAGGACTTTGAGACCTACACAGCTAGTTAAATCCATGAAGAACTACTTCGATGGCACAGGAGACCCATATGATCATGTGGCCGAGTTTAGGCAAGTCTTGAGAGCTGAACAAGTTGAGGACCTATTCACTCAGTACAATGTCTTTGGTCTAACCCTTAGGAACACCGCTCTGTAGCTCAAGTGTAAGCACCACCTCCTTTACTTGTCAATCTGCGGAGACGTGAGGACCGGTATGAAGACCTCGAGCTAGTGAAGGCACAAGTGCGTGAGTGAAATCACACAAACATGCACACACATACACACACACGGGCACAAGGTAAGATCAAAGAGAGGAACAATGGAAAGCTTTGATTGCAAAAGAGTTCTCTTACAAAGCTCTAATCTCTAACAAGCTAACCTCAAAAATGAGCTCTTTAGCCCTTTTTACAGTTTTTTGAGTAGTTTTGGCCCTGTCCAGACCTAGTGTCCGGCCTAGTTAAAAATTAGGTTCCAGGGCTTATTTGAGGGCTCAAACGAAGTCTAAAAATTATGAAAATTGGTACGATGGTACTTCTAATAGTCCTCAAGCTCAAGGACTCCTCGGCTTGAACAAAATGGAGTTATAAAAATAGAAAATGGTATTTACAATGGTTTTTAGTGATGAAAATCACTATTTTTGTAGGGATTTCTTCTGAAAATTTGACATACACTTCTTGGAGCTCCCTACTTGATCCTTCTTCTTGTGTGTCCACCTCTTTGATGTGCTCCTGTGCTTTGTCCTTGACCTTCAGCTTCAACACTCCCCCCCCTCTCGAGTCTGTCGTCCCTGACAGACCCTTGTTGTAATGGTTGTTCCATGTAGTTCTTTGAGAGGTAGTGTCTGTTTGGTAGGAACAAGAGCCATCTACCTTCCAAATGTGGCAGGGTTGGTTGTCCGATTCTTCACTTGTCACTAAAAGCCTTTGGAAGTTGTTGTCTCTTTGTATGCACTCCTTCCTTGGATTCAAGCATGATTGTGTCATGGTGGGCCTCCATTGATGTCCTCCAAATCTTCCAAAGATGATATTCCTATGTAGCTCATGCCCCGTACTCGTAACCCATAATGAATGATGGGTAAGTGTGTTCGTGCATGGGTTGAGTAAAATATGTGCCTTTCGCACGGCCTTGTAATGTAGCCCTATGCATGCTTACTTGGAAAAATGCATTGGAAGAAGTATGGTGCAAAAATTGGGGTCTTGAGCTAAGTGCTCAAGGGTATGATGACGAAGAGGTTTCCTAATCTATCATGGTTATGGTGCTGCCAAAGTGAAGATACTTACCATGGTGAAGGGTCGATTGATGTGTATCTCTACGTGTTGTACACCCGGCATTTGTGATGGAGCATTGTCGATGAATGTCCATGTTGAGGGGCCACTGATGAAAATTCCTTTGAGTGCCTGGTCTGTTTCCTCTTTTCAAAGCAACATTTTCCAAATACTGAGAATTGAATTTCTTTATATTTCTTGACAAACAACATTGGGTAACTTGGTAACTACACCAAGCTTAGTTTCACATATTCTCTTTAGCTCACCATAAGCATGAGTCTTCTCACCTAGTATACATACAAGGATTTGCAGTGTACCTGAACTACCTCTTGCAGATATCTCCTTGGATGCTCTCGTACATACAGTAGTGAAGCATCGCTCAAGTTGTGGATTTTAAGCTCTTCCCTCCTAGCATGGTGATGGGAAATAATAGTTGTGGATGCCATGTTCATGCCAAGTTCTTGACATCTACCAGATAAGGTAGCAATTATATCATCTACTAGCCGAGGCACACTTCTATCCAAACTGATAAATGCCCAGTAATCAAGAGCTCCACCTTCAACTAAGCATGACTCATTCATGTTTCATGAGCCAAACCTGGGAACAAGTTCTTTCTCTCTCTCTCTCTCTCTGCTTTCTTTTTTTTTTTTTTTTTTTTTTTTTTTTTTTTTTTTTTAAGGAACAATGTGACCAAACAAGAAGACAGATGTTAGAATCAGAAAAAAAATGATTGACATATGTCAATGTGCTCTTGTGCATGGGACTTTCAAATGTGTCTATGCACGGCCGTGTAATGTGGCTCTATATTAATGCATACTTTGGAAATGCATAACCTGAATGGTGCAAAAGATAGGCTTGTGCAAGAAGCACATGGTTGTCACTCGTTGATGCTTTCGATGTTACTTGTAGATGCTGACACCGGCTTTGGTGGAGGTATCCATTGGATCTTGAAATGATGTAATCCTCCTTGTTGGGGTCCATCTTAGAACAACATTTGGCACTGTAGAGATCACTTCAGGCATCTTCATCTTTGGATGGTTTCTTAAATTTTGTATCCCACGTGGTTGGTTCCTTGGTTTTGTGGGGGCTACTAGTGCTTTTGGCTTCCATACCCATACCCTTGTGGCTGGTCTTCTAACCCTTGTTGAAGAGGCAAGTTGATCTGGTTTTAGTCTTGGTGTTTGGTTCTGACCCTTGCTCCACCTTGGCTTCTTTGTTGTGACTTTTTTCATGTGGGAGAGCATAGATGCTTGCCGCCGCGCGTAGCCTTGTCTCACCTAAGCGTTCTAGATCAAAGATCCTAGAGGACAATTCATGTCCATTCCACTCATGCTCTTGTGCTACTTTTAAGGCTGGGATGAGGAAGTCCAATGGTAGAACAACATTCTGTCCAAAGACCATCTGAAATGGGGTGGCGTTGAGTACCGTTTTGTAGGCAACTCGGTAAGCCCAAATAGCATGATGAAGTTGTTTGTCCCAATCAGAGCGTTTATTATTTACCAGTTTTGTCAATACGTTATAGAGGATCTTATTGGTGCTCTCGGCTTGTCCATTAGCTTGTGGGTGATAAGGGGCAGACTTCTTATGTATCACCAAGAATTCTTGGAGAAGATTTTCAATGACCTCATTCAAGAAGTGTCTGCCTCTATCGCTCACTAACTCTATTGGTAGTCCATATCTCGTGAACACATTCTCGAATAAGAACTTAGCCGTAGTCTGAGCATCATTCTTTGTTGTCACTTTCACTTCTACCCACTTTGTAAGGTAATCTGTGGCTACAATAATATACTCTGCATGGGAGTTTCTAGCTGGGGGGTTAATAGGACCTATGAAGTCTATGCCCCACTTCGAAAATGCACGCCCTCCCATCATTGGCCTCAAAGGCATCTCGTCTTTTCTAACTGGATATTGTGCATGTTGGCATGTGTCACATTTCCTCACATAGGTGTGAGCATCCATATGAAGAGTGGGCCACCAAAGTCCTGAGAATAGAATGGTCTTGATTACTCGATCAGGAAAAACCATCTTTGCCTCTTCGGTATAGGTTGTCTCCTACTAAGGCATAGCCTTGAGCCTCTTGCTCCATGCTTTGTCTTCTTGCTAGACTAGCCTCTTTGGGTAATCTTCTCGACCTCATAAACTCTACCAATGGAGCACTCCAATATGGAATTAATGACACTTGATAAAGGGTTGCATGCTCCACTGGGGGTTTTTCCTGGCACACAGAACAATTCTTAATCCACTCATGAATTTCTTTGTCCATGCTAGGCCAATACACTCCTAAACGTTTTAGATTCTGCAATGTTCGTTGTTTAGAATAGTGATTTCCTAGCAATCCTTCATGGGCTTGTTGCAACCAGCTAGTATGTTTGTCATCCTCGACACAACAAGCGAGTACACCCTCCGTATCTTGTTTGTACATGCTTCCTGCCAATATGTGATATTTTTGTGATTTTACGATTTCTTCTTGTGAGGTTTTCACATTCTTATTTGCGGGTCCGAAGGTGAGGACTGGTACCAACTTATTTGCCCATTTGGGAACAACTTCCAAATTGAACACATAAGCATCAGGTACTTCATCAGAAACTCCTTGCGGCGACTCTCCTGAAGTGATGCAAAAGAGGTGATCTGCCCGGAGGTGGGTTCTACCTTTTCTAACGACAACTTCAAAGTCATATTCCATTAGTAAGAGAAACCATCTTACTAAACGTCCATTATTGCAAGGTTTATTGACCAAATATAACAAAGCTTGATGATCAGTGAAAAACTTTAACTTGTTGGCCAATAAATAGTGTCTAAACTTCTTCACAGCATATACCATGCCTAAGCCCTCTCGCTTAGTTGTGATATAGTTTCGTTCAGCTGCGATGAGCTGTCTACTAGCATATGCTATGGGAAAATCTAAGTTTCCTTCACCTGTGGGTTGTGCTAGCACACATCCTATGGCGTGATTGGATGCATCCACATGGACATGGAATTGTTTATTCCAATCAAGAGTGGTCAGTATTGGTGATGTGCACAAACGTTTCTTCAATTCATTGAAAGAATTCTCGCATTTGTCGTTACACTCAAAATTAGACAACAAGGCATAAAGGGGTCTAGCTATGATCGTGTACATGTGGATAAACCTTCGGTAATATCCACAATGGCCCATAAAGGTTTGTACCTCTTTAACATTCCTTGGCCTTGGTAGCTCCGCTATGGCTCGTACCTTATCTTCATCTGTTGAGATTCCATTCTTAGAAACAATATGACCTAAGATTTTACCTTGACGCACCATGAACACACACTTTTCTAGGTTCAGACACACTCGACATTCTCTACACTTGTTGAAGATCTGTCTGAGCTCAGGGATGTGGTATCTTCTTTCTTGGGAATGAGCACATAAATTGTCCACATATACTTCTAAGCTCTTTCGCAAGAACTCTTTGAAGACATGACACATGAGCCTTTGGAATGTTGCAGGTGCATTGGTGAGCCCAAATGGCATCACATGAAATGCAAAGATTCCCCACTCTGCGGCAAAAGCTATTTTGTGTTGATCTTCTGGGGCAATGGCTACTTGATTGTAACTTGAAAATCCATCAAGGAAACTATACACTTCCTTGCCTGTAACACACTCCAATAGGTGTTCCGTGATTGGAAGTGGATAACTATCTCTGATCGTAGCGGCATTAACTTTTTTAAGGTTAATACACACTTGCAACTTCCCGTTCTTCTTGGGCACTACTACAATGGGGGACACCCATTCAGTATGCTCAATCTCATAGATAAATCCAGCTTCAATCAGCCTGTCAATTTCTTCTTTTATCTTGGCCACATAAGTGTCATTATATGTGTAGGGCTTTTGTTTGGTGGGCTTGGCATCGGTAGTCATGGGGATAGTATGAGAGCGAATTCCTGGATCTACTCCCTTCAAGTCTCTATAGTGCTAAGCAAACACATCCCTATATTCCCTTAATAGAGCTACGAGCTCCATTTCTTCTCTTGCACTCAGGTCATCTCCTATGTAGGTACATCTCTCTTTGTTCTCCTCAATGGTCACAACAATCTTTTTGGTCTTTTCTTTATTATCATAAGATTCTCCTATGATGGCCTCTCTCTTAGGCATTCGTACCAAAATTTTGCGATCGTCAACTTCATATTTCTTGAAGTTTTCTGGTACTTCAAACAATGATTCCTCCTCTTCTTGTTTCCCTGCTTTTCTTTTCTTTTTCTTTTGACTGCTCTCACTTCCATCCTTTGAATTTATCGTTTTAATACTTGTGAGAGGTTCTTCTTCTTTCTGGGTGAACACTCCTATATCTTTTAGATAGTGCTGCTCTGAGTTAAAGCAACTATCCATCACAATGGACTCTATATCATCGTCATTCTCTTCTTCTTCTATGACCTCACTAGGGTCACATTCTTCTAGCAAGGGCTGACACATGAACACTGAAATATCATAACCCTCCTCATCACAATGAGGTGTCCATTGTTCTTCATTGACAACAATGTCCATGGTGGCTAAGATTTCAGGCCAGCCATGAGGCTCAAATTCCTCATCTGGAAAGATCATCGGTGTGTAGGCTGGGTTCCTAACTGGTCTATCTCCTGGCGAAGTTCCTTCTTCTCTTGCCTTTAAACGTTTTTCCTCTTCCTCTACGACCTTGCACATCCACAAATGAGTATCTTCATGCAGCCATGATGGATCAAGTGAACTTTCAGAATGCACAGAGATGGAATCTTCTTTCGCTTTGTGGATAAGATTCCACTGTAGGGGTGGTACATCTCTAAAGGAGTAATCCTTCAAATTGACCTTGGTGGTGACCCCTAAGTGCTGCAAGTACAAGGAGTTGGTTCCCCAATCCTGTACTATTTGCAATTGTCGTAGGAAGGGTCTTCCTAGGATCATCTCATAGACATTATTTTTCTCAAAGTCACATATAGCAAATGTATGTTCAAACTCTACCCCACAGGTGGTTAGAGTTATCTCTTCGAGCAATCCTAGAGGTGTTTCAAAATGACCGTCAGCCATTTGAAGCTTCATTCTAGGTTGTCTTAATGTGGGTTGTCCCCATTGCTTCCACAAGGAGGTGGTCGCAATAACAACACCAGCACCTGAATCTATGATTGCTTTGGTTGTGTAACCTTGGTAGGTGATTGGAAGATAAGTATTACCTTCTTCACCCTCACACATGTCCCCTATTTTGTCTAGAGGTATCTCTAGAACTTTTTGCTTAGAGCCTGCTTTTGGCATTTTGGAATCAAGTTCTGGAACTTGATCCTTGAAATGATTCCATAGCTCAGGTTTTGCTTTGAGAAGCTCTTCTACAGTGAGATGACATTGAACCTTAGTGTTCTTCATGACATCAGTGTTCCTTGGGACCACCGAGTCTTCATGTCTGATCAGTATTGTGGGAGCTCTGATCTGAAGAGATTCAGATTCCCATGGGCCTAGAAATTGAGGCAATTCTTCTAAGGTATTAGATTCAAAATCTATCCTTTCATCTTCTTGTTGCTCGACTTGATCTTCGTAAATGGATGGAATGTCTTGGGGAAATTGATCATGAAGATCATCAATCTCGGGAATAGGAGGAGAATTACCCTTCTCCTTGGCCCATTTCTCTTCTTGTATTTCCCGCAAGAACTCTTGAGAGTATTGTTGAATTGAAGGAGGTATTCCAGCATCCGTGGAATTAGGAACATAAGCTCCCATTGGTGGTGAGCTTCCTCTTTCAATAACTGGTTGAGCCTGTGGAGGTAAACAAACTTGTGGTTTGTTTACCAACTGCTCTAATCTTTCTAGTAAGCCCTGGAAATGCAAATCCGATTTGATAGAGTTTGTCTGATTGACCTTTTGACTAGTCTCAAGTATAGCTTGAGCTTGTTCTACCATTTTCATGCACATTTTCATCCGTTCAATCTCTAAGTCTGCTCTAGGGTAACTCTTGTCTAGGTTTGCAGCTGTAGGCCCTTCTTGAAGTCGAGCCTAATAGGCCTTAAACATCATGTCCAAGCCTTCTGGGGTTGGATCTGCAAGAACAGACCCTGGTTGTGGCCTATTTACAATGGTTGGTGGGGTGGGATGCGATGGAGTGGATGGAGTTTCGGCATGGGAGGGGTTTTAGATGCAATGTCTTCTATTTTTGTTTTTGCGTCTTTCAAGCTTTCTTCTAATTCCGATAACTTTTTATTCCACTTGCGATTGGCCTTCTCTCTGGTATCTTTCCATGTTCTTGTTTTCCTCTTACTAGGCTCTCCTGATTCACTCGACTCCGATTGTTCTGCAAGTTTATCTTGTTTTAATGCTTGTGCCCTAGTAACTGCCTGTATAGGAGCCACATTACTGCTACTTGAACTTGAATCCGCCACTAAGCCTACCACATTAATGGGTGTAATCTTGGGTGCACTGGAGGGGTTTCTTGGACAATCTCTAGGAAGATGGTCTTTGCCACATTCAAGACAAAAAGCTTGTATTGTGATAGCCTGACCTTGACTCGGAGATGGTGGGTGGGGACAATCACGAATGAAATGGTCAGCTTGACATCTGAAACAAGATCCTCTAGGGGCTTGTGGTCTCATTTGTCTCAATTGGGGCCTAGGGTTAGCATTTTTGTACATGACATTGGAGTATTCTGGCTCCCAATTTTGCTCCATAGGTGGTGCCTCATATTGATATGAGTAAATCTCATTATGCTCAGGTGACTCAGTATAATAAGCATGTGGACTACCTTCATGGGAGTAGTCTGAACTATGAGCATGAGAGTCATTATCTGGTATCAATGGGGTTAGTGGCACCAATGCTCTATTTGGATTTTCGTCTCCCACAGCATACTTGACTGGAATCACATTGGCAAGAGTTGGTGGTTGGTTTCCCAAGACTGGTTGTGGCCTATATTGTGCCTGATATTGTTGTTGTGGTCGATAATATGGTTTTGGTATTGGTTCTGATATCTACCTTGTTGGTAAGGTTGCTGATAAGTTTGTCTAACAGCCTGCCTATTGTAGGGACAATCTTGAGCCGTGTGGTTCGTGTATTTTCTCTCAATAGTGCAATATGGAGCATTCCTTTCTCTAATGTTTTGGTTTTGCATTGGGCATACGTTAACCATGTGGTCCCTTCTGCAGGTATAGCATCGGTTCAATGAGGTGACTCTTTGTGTTTGTCTATTTTGGACTCCCAGCTTCTTGGCAACTTGCTCACCTATCTCATCTATTTTTGTGGAGATTTTCGAAGTATGACTAGTAGAACTATCAGAATCCTTATAGATTTTGGACAATCCTAACTCCTCACCCAAGTTATCTTCTATGTCAATGCATGTCCGCACACACTCTTCTATGGATCTAGGCTCTTTCAAGTACACATATGATCTTAACTTTGTGCTCAGTAAGCCATCTAAGAACAAAGCCACTTGTTTGGTTGGTGTGGGTAACTCTAGAGCAGGGCATCTTTCTAGGTACTGTCTGAACCTTCTACCTGCTAGTCGCACTGTTTCTTGGGGTGTCTGCTTGAAACTGTGGATCAAAGATGATGTGTTATGCCTGATACCACTCTTGGAAAATTCTACAATGAATTCGTTTAGTAGCTAACCTATATCACGATAGTTGCGACTACTCAGTGGTTGAAACCAAGCTAAGGCAGTGCCCTTAAGAGTCAAACCAAATGCCTCATACTGGGTGAACAAATCCTCAACCTATTCATCTCTTAACACTTGTTTGAACTCGGCTACATGATCATAAGGATCTCCTATCCCGTCAAAATAATTCTTCATTGCCTTGATCACTTGAGTGGGTCTAAGGGTTCTTGGGTGCTCTCGTGGTCTAGGCAATGGAAAATCATGTTCATCTCTTTGTTGCCTATGTGCTTGATGTCTCTCTCTTTCAGGTCTTTCATTTTCAAATCCTGATCTATTCCTGCCCACAGTGTGTGCAAAACTTATGTCAGGTCTCTCTCTAGTTCTTTCTCTCTAGGCTTCATGAGCTTTGGATGATCCTACTTCTTGGAGGCCATGGGACACATTGGATTGTGGTGGGGGAAAAATCAATTCACTCTTCCAAGTATATGCATGTCTATCATGTTCTGTTACCAAGAACATTTTCTCTGATGTGTTATCCAGGTAGACAACTTTGCCTTGTATCTCTGGATCCTTGAACTCGTAGATGATGACTATGCCCAATTGGCTAGGTTGATCTGGCTTGAATCTCCAAAAGGCTTCCTTTGTTTCTCTATTCAAGAATAGTTCTATGCTCTTGTTGTCTTGAGGGATCTAATCTGGATTGATCACTTTGGTCAAAACTGACTTACCTCTAGGAGTCTGGGGTCCTTGTCCTACATTTCCTTGTTCTAGGTCTCCTATCTCATTCTCACGAATGACATTTCCAAACTCATCAGTCCTGTCTGGTAGGTTGGTGACCACATACATGGTTCCTTCCTTATCAATGTATGAACCCTCTTTGAACTTGACCACCGGGTGTTCAAGTCGAAAGGGTTGGTCTGGATTTTTGAGTTGGACCACTGATCGCCTCAGGCCATCCTCATAGATGCGAGCACCTAATCAGTTGGTCCGAATATATTCCAATTGTGTCTTATAGGGACCTTCTGGTGTTTGTAGATGGGCAGTTCCTAAGCCACCTGCAGGTTTCCCCATGCTAAAAGACATTTCTGAGTCACTTGTGTCAGAGTGTAGTACGTAAGGACAACCACTTAGTTGTTGTGCCCAAGACTTAGCTGTATGGTTGACACTGGACTGAGAAGATCGAATGATTTGTCTATCCTTGCCTAGGTGTCTACCAGATCTCAGGTTCATAAGCTTTGGTTAAGAGTCCAAAATTTTCCTTTGGTATGGTTAAAAATTCTTTGGAGTCCCCTTGGGTTCCAGGTCCCACCTGAAGGTCAACTTCAAATTATCCTATCTGAAAATCAATGCATTATTCTTATAAAAAACAGTTGAGGCCATGTAGGATTCAAAACGAGCTTTCCAACGAGCTATATAGCTCAAAAGATGGACTTTGGATGAAAAAGTTATGTCAAATCAGGCTCTTGGGGGTCAAAACAGGCAAACAGGAAAAATCACGATTTTGTGAAATCAAGAGAATCGTGATGCTGTGAACTTCAAGAGAATCGCGATGCTGTGAAAATCAGAGAATCGTGATGCTATGAAATCAGAGAATCGCGATCCTGTGAATCTCAAGAGAATCGCGATGCTATGAAATCAGAGAATCGTGATCCTGTGAATCTCAAGAGAATCGTGATGCTATGAAATGAGAGAATCGTGATCCTGTGAATCTCAAGAGAATCGCGATGCTATGAAATCAGAGAATCGTGATGCTGTGAAATTAGAGAATCACGATCGCCAATAGAGAATCGTGTTTTTTGAGAATCGCGATTGTCAGTAGAGGATCGTGTTTTTGAGAATCGCGATTGTCAGTAGAGAATCGTGTTTTTGAGAATCACGATTGCCAGCAGAGAATCGTGTTTTTGAGAATCGCAATTTTGTCTCAGAGAATCGTGTTTGATCACAATCGTGTTTTTGGCTGAAAATCATGATTTGTGAGAATCACGATTTTGAGCACAATCAGAGAATCGCGATTCTGAGAATGACCATAGAATCGTGTTTCTTTCAGCAAACTTTTAGGCGGGAAATAGAAAATTGTGATTTTCAAAAAAATTTGTATTTTTCACAGAATCACGATTTTCATCACAGAATCGTATTTTTTGGCGGGAAATTCAAATCTTTGAGCGCCGAGCAATGGCGAGCTCCGTATGTGCAGAAAATCATGAAAAAACACAAGCACTTGCTCTCTCTTGCACTTCCTAACTCCTCCTTGCACAATAATGCATGAAAGATGGTATGAAAATGGTGAAAATGCACTAAAAACAAGAAATTTCTATGAAGAAGAAGATGGAAGAAAATGGAGATGATGATGATGATGAAGATGAAGAAGAAAAATCAGAAAATGAACAAAAATGACAGTTATTTTACCTTCCAATGTCGCAAATTTACGATCTTACCATCACAACGCTCGTCCTCAAAGCTCTCTCCCCGGCAACGGTGCCAAAATTTGGTGTAGCTCAAGCATAAGCACCACCTCCTTTACTTGTCAATCCGCGAAGACGTGAGGACCGGTATGAAGACCTCGAGCTAGTGAAGGCACAAGTGCGTGAGTGAAAGCACACAAACATGCACACACATACACACACACGCACACAAGGTAAGATGAAAGAGAGGAACAATGGAAAGCTTTGATTGCAAAAGAGTTCTCTTACAAAGCTCTAATCTCTAACAAGCTAACCTCAAAAATGAGCTCTCTAGCCCTTTTTATAGTTTTTTGAGTAGTTTTGGCCCTGTCCAGACCTAGTGTCCGGCCTAGTTAAAAATTAAGTTCCAGGGCTTATTTGAGGGCTCTAACGAAGTCTAAAAATTACGAAAATTGGTACGATGGTACTTCTAATACTCCTCAAGCTCGAGGATTCCTCGGCTTGAAGAAAATGGAGTTATAAAAATAAAAAATGGTATTTACAATGGTTTTTAGTGATGAAAATCACTATTTTTGTAGGGATTTCTTCTGAAAATTTGACATACACTTCTTGGAGCTCCCTACTTGCTCCTTCTTCTTGTGTGTACACCTCTTTGATGTGCTCCTGTGCTTTGTCCTTGACCTTCAGCTTCAACACGCTCTTACATGGTTTCAACCACTAAATGAGAGACATTTCAGGAACATAGACCAACTTCTAGAGGCTTTCATTATTGAATTATCTAAGAGTGGCATAAGGCATAATACTTCCTCACAGATTCACAGCTTCAAGCAGACACCTCAAGAGACAGTGAGACTTGCAGGAAGAAGGTTTAAGCAATACTTAGAGAGATTCCCTATTTTTGAGTTACCCACATCAGCCAAACAAGTGGCTTTATTCTTGGATAGACTGCTAAGTACCAAATTGAGATCATATGTGTACTTGAAGGACCCTAGGACCATAGAGGAGTGTGTACGCATGTGCATTGACATTGAGGATAACCTAGGGGAGGAATTAGAACTTTAAAAAATCTACAAGGATTCAGATAGCTCTAGTAGCCTCACTTCCAGTCAATCCACATCTATCGAGGAACTTGCAGAGAAGGTAGCTCAAAAATTAGGTGTATCTAGCAAACAAATCCCAAGATTTGCACTAGTGAAGCGATGCTATACTTGTGGAGGTGACCATATGGCGAACATATGTCCCATTATGGCTCAACCCCAAGTGAATCCTAGTAGCCAGTACTGCACCATAGAATGGAGGTACACCAATCACACCGCTCAAGATTGCCCATATAATAAGCAAACAGTTAGGCAACCTTATCCACAGCCATATCCTCAACAGGGAAGATACCAAAATCAGTACCCACCACAACAATATGGCAGACCTCAACAACCCTATCAGCAACCCTACCAAACCCAGCAAAGGCCTCAGCCAGTTCTAGTGCAGCAACCCCTTACTCCAGCCAATGTGATTCCAGTAAAGTACGCAGCTGCAGAAGAGAATCTGAATAGAGCCATAGTGCCAGTAACACCATTAATTTCAGAAAGTGACCCGAGTGATCATAGTTTTGACTCTACTCATATTGATAGTCCACACGCTTACTACATGCAGTCACCTGAGCATAATGAGTCATATTACTCTGAAGATCTGAGTGACTCTAGTTGGGAGCCAGAATATGCAAATGTCATGTACGCAAATCCAAAATCTAGGCCTCAACCTAGGCAGGTAAGACCCCCAATTCCTAGAGGACCATGTTACAGATGTCAAGGAGATCACCTCATTCATGATTGCCCAGTGCCTGCCCCTACACAACCCCAATCGGTGACAATTCAAGGCTTTTGTCAAGATTGCGAAAAGGAGCATCTCTTACGAGATTGCCCAAAGAACCCCAATAATATGCCAAAAATCACTTCTATCAATGTTATTGGATTAGTAGTAGACTCTACAGGCAGTGTGACTTCCACTGCACCAGTGCAAGTGGTCACCAGAGCTCAGACATTGCAGCAGAACCAAGGTTTAGGCCAAGAAAAGAGTGCCGAGGTTAGTGAAATTGAGAGCATAGCTAAGAAACGAACGAGAGCCTGGAAAGATAGTTGGGAAAGGATGAAAAGACAATGGTCTAAGAAGATGATCAAATTAGAAGAGAGCATAAGAGAAACAAAAGCCAAAATTATTGAACTCACCTCTCAAACAAACTCTCACATACCAGCACCACCTCCATCCCTATCACACCTCCCAATCCACCTCATACAATACCCCCACCACCTAGAGTAGGATCAGTTTTAGCTGACCCCACTCCTAAGGACATAGACATGATGCTTAAAGCATATCAGGCCAGAATCCAAGAAGGGCCAAATGTGACATATCATGACAGATGGTACCCTAGAGCTGATCTAGAGATAGAGAGAACCAAGCTTTGTGCTAAAATGGTAGCATTGGCTCAGACCATGTTTGAAGCCAGTCTCCTCTTCAACTACTCTTGCTCAGCTCAGACACAGTTTCACTTTGATGGACTGTTGGAGAAGTTGGAGAGTATAATTGCAAGATCTGATAAGGAAGCCATACCCCAAGGAAGAGCCAAGGCAAGCGAAAGAAGAAGCATTCCTCCCCAAGAAGCTTATGTGCCTAATTCCACTGAACCAGACACATCTTCTTCTATGAATCGGTATTCACCAGAATTCCTACGAGAGATTCAAGAAGAGAAATGGGCTAAAGAGAGTGAGGTTCCTCCTCCCATTGAACTTGTGGATGACGCACATGATCAATTCCCACAAGACATTCCTTCCATTTATGAGGAGTAGGAGAGTGCCCAATCTCAAGAGAAATTAGACTTTGAGTCTAATTCCTTACAAGAATTGCCCCATTTCACAGGCCCATGGGAAGCCAAGTCTACTTACATGAGGGCACCCATGATCATGGTAAGAAACGAAGACTCGGTCATACCTAGGAACACGGAGGTAGTGAAGAACACTAAAGTGCACTGCAACCTCACTTTAGAAGAGCGACTCAAAGTTAGGCCAGAACTATAGAAACATATAGCCAATCAAGTGCCAGAAGTAGCAAAACCTCGTTCCCAGGTAGGATCTCATTGCACAGTACCGGAAATACCCTTGGACAAGATAGGAGACATGAGTGAAGGAGAGGAAGGAAACACCTATCTTCCCATTACCCATCAAGGATACACAACCAAGGCAATTTTGGACTCAGGTGCAAGAGTTGCAATTGCTACCACTTCCCTATGGAAGAAGCATTGGGGCAAGCCAGCACTCAGGCCAATGAGAATGAAATTGCAGATGGCGGATGGTCACATTGAGAGACCCTTAGGGTTGCTAGAAGGAATAACTCTCACTACATGTGGTGTAGAGTTTGAGCATACTTTTGCTATATGTGACTTTAGAAAAAATCAGACGTATGAGATGATTTTTGGAAAACCAACTCCTTGTATTTGCAACACTTAGGTGTCATGACCAAAGTTAATCTCAAGGATTACTCTCATCGTGATGTACCCCCATCCAATGGAATCCCATCCATAGAGCCAAAGATGATACTGAGTCGGTGCATTCCATAGGGTCAGGATCCTCATGGATGCATGAAGACACTCACTTATGGATGTATAAAGTAGCAGTAGAAGAAGAGAAGAGGGAAAAAGCAAGAGAAGTAGGTGTGAAGGAAACCCATAGATCAATTAAAGACCCAGCTTATGCACCTGTAGTATTTTCTGACGAAGAGTTTGAACCTCATGGTTGGGCAGAAATTTTAGCAACAATGGATGTAGCCATCAATGAAGAGCAATGGACACCCCACTTTGACGAGGACGGCTATGACATTTCAGTCTTCACAATAGAACCAATTATGGGAGATTCGGTTCTGGAAGAATGTGAACCTAGCACTGATGCATTTGAGGATGCAAGTCCCTCCAACCTAGAGTCAATCATTATGGACCCACCCTTTGCATCAGATGAAGAATACTTCTACGAAGTAGAAGCTCATCCTCCGAGACACGAAGAGATTACCAATGATGTGATGTTAACCACGCAAGCCATGACTTGACAGAAGAAGAAGAGCAAGAGTTGATAGCTTTGCTAAGAGAGTACAGAGATGTATCCGCTTGGAGCTATAAGGATTTGAAAGGTGTAGACCCTAACATATGCTCACACATGATTCCCATGACCTCAGATGCCAAGCCCTCTAAACAAAAGCCATACACTTACAATGATAACTATGCCGCCAAAATCAAGGAAGAGATAGACAGATTGGTGGAAGCTGGATTCATCTATGAAATCGAGCACACTGAGTGGGTATCCCCCATCGTAGTGGTGCCCAAGAAGAATGGAAAGTTATGTGTGTGCATTAACTTGAAGAAGGTTAATGCATCCACTATTCGAGATAACTATCCGCTTCCTATCATTGAGCATCTACTAGAAAGAGTAGCAGGCAAGGAAATGTACAGCTTCCTTGATGGATTTTCTAGTTACAATCAAGTAGCCATAGCGCCGGAAGATCAGCATAAGACGGCTTTTGCCACAGAGTGGGGCATATTTGCCGTTAGAGTAATGCCCTTTGGTCTCACCAATGCGCTTGCTACCTTTCATAGACTGATGTGCCACGTGTTTAAAGAGTTCTTGAGGAAGAATTTAGAAGTCTATGTTGATGATCTCTGTGCTCATTCCAACATTAGACAGACACATATACCTGAACTCAGGCAAATCTTTGACAAGTGTAGAGAATATCAAGTCTTCTTAAACCCAGAAAAGTGTGCTTTCATGGTCAGGCAAGGCAAGATTCTAGGACACATAGTTTCAAAGAATGGCATATCCACGGATGAGGAGAAAGTGAGAGCTATTGCAGAGCTACCTAGACCAAAGAATGTCAAGGAAGTACAAGCTTTCATGGGGCATTGTGGTTATTACCGACGTTTTATACACATGTATGCCATCATTGCGAAGCCTGTGTACGGACTTTTGACCAATTTTGAGTGGACTAATGAATGTGAAAACGCCTTCAACGAGCTCAAAAGAAGATTGTGTTTAGCACCAATCTTGACCACACCGGATTGGAATAAGCCCTTTCATGTGCATGTGGATGCATCCAACTATGCTATTGGATGTGTGCTAGCACAACCTACTGGTGAAGGTAATATGGATATTCCAATTGCCTATGCTAGTAGACAGTAAATGCCACTGAACGGAATTATACCACTACCGAACGAGAAGGATTAGGCATGGTATATGCAGTTAGAAAGTTTAGACACTATTTGCTTGCAAATACGTTTAAATTTTTCACTGATCATCAGGCATTACTATACTTGGTAAACAAGCCATGCAATACAGGTGGATTGGTAAGATGGTTCCTCCTACTTATGGAATATGACTTTGAGGTTGTGGTAAGGAAAGGCAAGACTCATTTGAGAGCAGACCATCTCTCTAGGCTCACATCTGGAGAAGCCCCAGAAGGAGTATTAGATGACCTTCCTGATGCTTACTTGTTTAATTTGGAAGTTGTACCTCAGTGGGCTAAGACATTAGCGCCAGTATTGACATATGGGCCTAATCACCCAGTCATAAACACTCAAGATAGAGAGGTAGTAAAGGCCCAAAAGTACCACATCATGGCAGGAAGTATGTACAAGCATACAGATCAAGGGATATTGGCTTGTTGTGTGGAAGAGGATGAGTATGATAAATGGTTGCAATTAGCACATGTAGGTGCATTAGAGCAACACTACTCAAAGCAAAGGACCCTACAGACACTAAGGAGACTCGAAGTGCATTGGCCAACTATGGAAGCAAATGTTCATAGGTTGTGCAAGGAGTGCCCAGTCTGTCGTAGTAGACCACCTGTGGAGCATGCGACTCTTTACCAAGTGTCTTTAGTACTAGATTGGAGTGAACCATTAGTAGCCTTTCTGAGGACGAAAACATTCCCTCAAGACATGACTTTGGCTAGGAAAAGAAGTTTAGAACAAGAAGCCCTAGATTACTCACTCATTGGTGATAATCTATACAAGCGTGGTAAAGATGGTTACCTCAGATTATATGTCCATGAGAGCGAATACCTCAAGATATTGGAAACTGCTCACAAGGGTGTAGCAAGAGGACATTTTGGACCAGATCTGGTGATCAAGGCTATACTATTTGCAAGTCTGTGGTGGCCAACCCTTCACATGGATGCACATACCTATGTGAAGAGATGTGAGGTGTGCCAGCGAACTCAGTATCCTATACGCAAAGATGAGATGCCTCTAAAACCTATGATGGGTGGACATGCATTCTCTAAGTGGGGAATAGACTTTGTAGGTCCTATCAATCCCCCTGCTAAGAGTTCCCATGCTCAATACATCATTGTGGCCACAAACTATTTAACCAAGTGGGTAGAAGTAAAAGCCACCACAAAGAATGATGCTCAAATGACAGCTAAGTTCTAATTTGAGAATGTGTTCACTAGATACGGGCTACCTATCGAGCTAGTAAGTGATAGAGGCACTCACTTCTTGAATGAAGTTATTGAAAATCTTCTTCAAGAATTCTTGGTAGTACATAAGAAGTGTGCCCCCTATCATCCACAAGCAAATGGCCAAGGCGAAAGCACAAATAAGATTATTTGCAATGTGCTGACCAAACTAGTGAATAATAAACGCTCTGATTGGGACAAACAGGTACACCATGCTGTTTGGGCATACCAAGTTGCCTATAAAACAGTACTCCAAGCCACACCCTTTCAGATGGTGTTTGGCTAAAATGCAGTGCTACCATTGGACTTCTTGATATCTACATTGAAAGTGGCACAAGAGCATGATTGGACAGGCCATGAGATCTCCTCTAGAATTTTCGACCTTGAACAATTAGGTGAAACAAGATTAAGAGCTGCAGCAGGAATTTATGCAGCCAAGAAAAGACAAAAATCATATTTTGACGCACACGTGAAGGATAAGGGCTTGAAGGCAGGCAACCTAGTCCTAGTCTATACTTTGAAGCAACATACACCGAAATTAGAGAAGATAGGTTATGGACCTATGATCATAAATAGGATCTCAACGAGTGGGGCAGTTCAATTAGCTACACTAGAAGGTGATGTTCTTCCTAGTTACATTAGCGGATGGAGAGTCAAATTATACTAGGAACCCCTCATGGAGGAGATGTTAAATCGACTCAATGCTGCAAAGAAACCTAAAGAAGAGGAAAAGCGATTTCGAGAAGAGTTACAGGCAGAAGCATTGGAACGCATCCGAAGAATGAAGTTGAGAAGACAGGGTAGAGATCAGCCTAGGACAGATGCCTATGCAGATTCAGGATATCATATGGCTATGTGCGAAGTCTCAAGTGTAATTTCCCAAAGAATAATTTATCCACGCCCTTTTGTAACCTTAGAGATAGGACAAGGAAAGAGTGCACGGACTGTAAGGGCCTTGATTGACTCAGGTGCAGCCACTAGTGCTATTAAACTTTCTTACTATCGAGAATTGAACTTAATTGTCAATCCTATAAAATCATACCTCATAGGATTGGGAGGTGTGGAAACCCCTCGCATGGGTGAGGTGGAAATTCCCCTCTACATTCAAGATGTTTTAATGACAGTTAAAGTACTAGTGTGTTAAGATGAGGATCTCACTAAACCTCTTGTCTTGGGTCAAGAGTGGATCTATGATCATGCGGTCAATTTGAACCTAAGAAGTGGACTTCTTCAAGTCTGGGTAAATCGGAACCGCATTACACTTGAGTTAGAAAATGAAGCACTCGAGGAACTAGGAAAGGCACACACTCCTGGTCCTTCCAGGAGTACACATGAAGATGACGATGCTATTCTTGTCCAAAACTATGTGATGTAGAGGGATGATTGTCTCAACAAAGAGGTCAAGGATACGATGGAACTCCTTGCTTTTCCAAAGGCCATAGGGATGCAACAACCAAAGGCGGATCAAATGCACACAAAGCAACTCCGTGCTTTTCCAAAGGCCATAGGGATGCAACAACCAAAGGCAGATCAAATGCTCGAAGCCAAAAGAAAGCTCGAAGCATGGTGTCTCAACCACCAAAACAAGTGTGGGTGCGGAAAAGCGACCAACCTGATGTGGTCCAGTCACAACCACTGGCTCAACTTCATATTAGTGATCAACGACAGGACACTAATAAGAAGTCCTTGAAAAATTCTTCTACTAAAGTGAAGTCTATCTGGGTACCCAAGAAGTCGATGAAAACTGACCCACAATCAAGACAAATTTGGGTGCCCAAGGCAAGGCTCAAATAGCCACACACAGACCACACCATGTACAACATGGTTCACTCACTCGAACAGCTAATACCACTCTTCTATGACATGCACTAACACATATTCACCCATGAGCACGAGAAGAATCACTTGTAAATGGGTCCCTAAAAAGCCTCATTTCCAAGCAAACACTCCCATAAAGCCCTCCAGAGTCTCCACAGAACCAAAACCAAAAACCGTCCACTGTGTTTGGCTACCCAAAGATTGTAATAAACCCCCCAACCCCCACTTGTAAATTCATCTCCACCTACTAACTGCATCATTCTCATGCTGCATCTTTCCATTTAGCTCATAGGACAATTCATCCACTAACTACACCCACAATCACCGAGCACTCACTGACTAACTAACCTATCACTAACTTCATGTTAATGTTGTAATGGGGACAAAAATTGTTATATCTTGTCCATTACAATGTTAACACATGCTTCTATATTCTCACAGAACCAGCAAGCAAGCAGTAATATGGCAGAAGCAGGAGGCACCAGTTCCCAGGCAGGATCCAGCGCCCAAATTGTGGACATTGAATGAAACCCTCCTCCTCGAACCACAACTCATCGAGAGGCCTCAGGAGCTCAGAGTGGTGCATGTACTTCCCATTCAGAACCCTCTGCAAGGGCATACATCAAAAGTTGGCAAACATGCACACTAGTTTAGTGATGTCGCAGGTCCATTGGGTGAGGGTGTCTGGACCAAAGCTGGCTTGGATAACTACTTTAGGGCACTCTTACCGAAGCCTGACTTCTTGCATTGCTCCTACCTAATCAGTACCATTACCCCTAGCAAAGCCAAGGGAGGCGATAGTACCTTTGTGCTACCCTCATTAACACCAGGTCACGAGCTAAAAAGATTCAAACTGACCCTCAACCTAGTACGGGAGGCCTTGGATATGCATGGCATGCACATTCCCATAGAGAAGGAAACATTGATCCCTGGAAGAATGAAAGACAAAGATCTTAAAAAGTTAAAGGATATGGTTGCTATGACACCTACCATCGCCCTCCACCAATGCATGATCATGCAACACTTTGCCTTTCCAGCCCAGCAGCACTTCACCATGCCACCCAAAAGAATTTGTTTTAGCTTGTACTTGGCAGAGATAGAAAATCTCATAATCAACCTACCCCACTGGATCAAAGATCAAATCCACCTAGCACATCAGCGCTGGAATAAGAAACATAAGAATGTGCTTCATGGATGTTGTGCACTGACAAGGATCATTTACAGGTGCTTAGCTTATGATGTGCCTATTCAAAGAGCACGAGTGTGGTCTCGAGCCCAAGAATTCCAGCGACGGCTATCAACAACAGGGCCACCTTTAAAGAAAATGAGGGGTTCAGTTCAAATACCCTGTGCACAAGCAAGGAGTGCAGAAGGACCCAATTTGGTTTTCCCTCTGATTCCATCGGATTTGGAGTTCCCACAAGGCTACACCTTGGATGACTTAACAGATGAAGAAATAGCCAGGATGATTAATGAAACAAATCTTGAGATGGAAGAAGCTCAGGCCCAAGGACCACAACCAACCACCACAACTTCAGCTCCTACCCAACCGGAAGTAGTGGAAGTAGACGAAGATGAAGAAGAGACTGAAGAGGAAGTAGATGAGGAACATGACCAAGAGCAAGAATAAATTACAGAACTAGCAAATGCACCAGCATATACTGCACAAATCAAAAGATTCTACTCCGAGGATATTGTCGTGGAGCTCTCAAGAAGGAGATCGCACCATGGTGGATCACCATCGAATTTCTGCACTGGTATTAGAGCAATTCGATGCAAAAGCTTTGTTCCTTTTGTGCAAGCGAAGCAAGCACTCCCGGACTTTCTCCAAGGCTTATGACTAAGGTGGCGACCAAGGCACAGACCTTGGCATACCTTGTCATTGGGGTCATCAAAGTCACCATTGGTGCCGTTGGCTGCATGCAAGGGAGGACCTCAATGATCAATGAAGATAGAGGTTCCCGGTACTTCCCTGGAGGTCACCCTTCCCAGTACTGTCCCCCCTCCCAGTACTGTCCCCCCTCCCCTGAAGCTTACTTAACCATGGCAATCTCTTGCCACTAAGCTACACTCTTGTGGTGTTTGAAGAAGGGGAAAGACTAAGGTTAACATTACCTTGAACATGTTTTGGTCCCTCAAAGCTTCATTCTTTGCTTTCAAAGCCTACTTTTGAAGCATTTTTGGGGTGTCTTTTGGAGCCATTTTGGAGTACTTTTGCACGTAGTTCTCTTCACATAGGTCCAAGAATTCTTTATACTTCTCTGACAATACATATCAAACTTTGGGGCTGTGTTTTCAGCCACACTCGTAAAACTACAGGTTTCTGGAAAGGTTTTCAATTTTGGTGGGAGTAGCCACTACAAAATTATGCAAGTTTTTTGAGCCTAAAACATCAGAGTTGACAGACACTTGCAAGTGTTGTTGGCTAGTTTTTGGGCTGTGCATTCAGCCTTTTAGTGTCATTTTACTGCATATATTGAGAACATATACACCATGTACACTTCTGTGGATATCGCTTATGTACATCCATGTGGTCATTGATATAGCGGTTACGTTTTTTGCATAAAGCCTTTTACATTTGATAAAGAGGGTTGTGGTGAGGTTTTCTTAACTAGGAGACACCCAGATGTCAGGGCCTCTTCGGTGATGCAGGTGGAAGACTTACCCAGCCTCACCATAGGAGATGTATGATAGTTGTTCATAGGTGCTCGATAAGCCTAGTTGGATTCTATTGTGTAATTGATTATATGCATTGGAGTCAGTGATTCACTATGCAGGTAAACATGTCAGTACTTGGAGTTTTATGATATTTTGACACTGGTCATATGCTCATTTTGTAGAGGATACTATGGCAAAATTTTTCTAGATTTTTGGCTTAGTCAACTATACAATGGTCCGTTTACGCCTTGATACACTTATTCATTAGTGTTTGGACTCTTCTAGCTCCATTATCATTTTATTTAGTTCTCTACCATCATGGCAGCAGAGGTCTCACACACATATGGTGGATCCGGGTCTAGTGCCAGTGTTCCAAGGAGGAGCTATAACTTGTAGGGCAAAGACCATTTTGAGATCTGAAAATTTTATGCCACAAACTTTACTCTATGGAAGAATCCGATTAAAGATGTGCTGATTCAAAGGACGCAATGGAAGCTAGTGAATGGGATTTCAAAGAAGCATGCTGACATGGATGAAGATGATTGGGATGAGTTAGATGAGATGGCCAAGTCTACCATTCACTTGCACATGGTAGATAATTTTTACTTTAAAGTATTAGACTGTGAAAGTGCAGAGGAGCTTTGGAAGAAGTTATGCAATACATATGAAAAAGAGACGGAATCAAATAAAGTGTATCTGATGGGAAAATTATATGACCTTCTGCTACAGAGCAGAGATGTAGAGAAAAAGAAGGGCCCCAAAATTTTTTTGATTTGGACACTTCATTTTTGTAACATAGTCACCTTGTAATATATTTTCCGATATAAATGCACTAGAGGAGTCCTCTAGATGCATATCCATAGATATCTGTATCATTACCCTTGTAAACTAGTAGGGAATTAGTATTTTAGTCAATAAAGTGCCGGTCTCTTGTGTGAAAGGACCATTTTTAGGGCACATGTATATAAGTCATTTTGTGACTCTTTGTAAAGACTTTTGGCCATTGTGAGAATCAAAAGCACAGAATTTCGAATTGGTGTCTTCTCCTCTCTGTATCTTCTTCCTTGTGAGCTTGCATGCATGTATGTGGTTTGAAGAGAGTGCTTTGAAGTGTTGTATATCCATGGTAGTGCTTGTTTGATGTTGATAATGTGTGTGTGAAGTGTGGGAGTGTGCATAGGTAGGTCATTCATGCGGCTCAGTATTTACCTCATCACTAGAATAAGAAGTGTCAGAATCAAGTGAAAATACCACCATTGGATGCCTGTTGGCTGCTGCTCTCGGTGTCGCGACACCATAGCCAACCATGAAAGCTTGAATGTGGTAGTTTACCCTTATTTGCACCTTTGTTAGTTCACATTTGCATTGACCATCATTTGAATGCATGTCCTCAGACACTTGACTAGGTTATGATACTTCTTGGATTGATAATTAAAGTGTGAATCCCCACTATATGCACTTGTATGGGATTGAGGTATAGTCTCTTTCTGCTCAAGTCCCTAAGTCGATACTTAAGTACACACATTTTTTGGTGCCATTGCTAGGGAGTGTCAAATCAAACCAAGGAATTTGTGTGATGGTGAAAGCTCTTATCATAAAAGCAAGTAGAGAAGTTGTGAATTTCTCTTCTTTGGTAAGTCACTTTTATCCGCACTTACTACTTCTCACTTTTGGAGTGTGTGTAGTGAGTTGTTAGTTTAGGAACGTGAGCTAGAGAGGGAAGTTAAGGTAGGTAGTAGAAAGGAAGAGAGTTAGGATAGGTAGGTAGGTTCAAATCCCAAGTATTTTGTTCTTTACCTTTCAACATCTTTCAACCTTTGTGCATTGGAGAGGCTTAAAAACAAAAAAGATGCCATTTTGAGATCACTTGTCTCCTAGAAAGTGTCGAGAGCGCGCGGATGACAGGTGTCGTGGAAGAGATATCATGGCTATTGGAGCTACAAGGAGCAAGTGTGGATTGAAGTTAGCTTGAGGGTAGCTTGCTGAAGGTGAGTTGACCAAGTTATTGTTCTAAAATTTCAATTTAAATCAGGCGAAATCGTGAGATGACCTGCGATCGATGTCGTGAGGGAGATATCATGGGTTTGAGTGAGATTTTTTGTGATATAGGCACTTAGAGAAGGGGAAATAGGCACTAAAGGCACGTGCAATATCTTGGTTTTTAATATAATTGCTTTTGAGTTAGAAAATCCAAATGTCGTGACCTCCCAAGGTCGAGTGTCACAATATTCAAGTGTTGTGACCTCCCAAGGTCGAGTGTCACGACATCCAAGTGTCATGAGGCCAAGTGTCGTGATATTCAAGTGTCGCTGAGGGTCAAGTGTCATGACATCCAAGTGTCGTGAGGCCAAGTGTCATGATATTCAAGTGTCGCTGAGGGTCAAGCGTCATGACATCCAAGTTTCATGTTCAGGGCCTAGTGTTGCGATACTCAGGTGTCATGTGTCATGACCACTCAAGTGTCATGTGTCGCGATACTCAAGTGTCGTGTGTCGTGACCACTCAGGTGTCGTGTGTCGTGATCGCTCAGGTGTCGTGTGTTGTGACCGCTTAGGTGTCATGTATCGTGACCATTCAAGTGTCGTGTTGATCACAAATACCGTGTGTCATGGAGGCCAACTATCGTGGAAATCTACATCTCGAGTGTCATCCGAACAACAAGTATCGTGTGTTGTGCTAGTGAATTTCGGTGATACCTCATCAAGGAGACTCCAAATTAAGAAAACATACATATATATCTATAGATTTTAGAGAGAGTTTTGGAGCCAAGGCCTGTCCAGAATCAAATAGAGCCATTAGTGAATGAACTTGAGATCGGGAAGAGTCCTAGGAAGCCAAAGGAGTGTGGTATCATCTGTAGGAAGTGTAGCTGAGCCTAGTATTCATTCACATTATTCTGAGACCTCAAGTGAGTCTGGAGAAGAAACCATTATGACCTTAGAAAACATGCATAGCTCTATACCCATGGCAGGCCTAATGTCTATCATTGAGGAAGAGTACATAACCTCCTTAGAATACGTGAACACCAATCAACATGACCTACCCATCTACATAAATGGATTGAATAGATCAGTGGCAAGGATGAAGAAAGCCAGGGATGCTCACATAGTGCCTATACCAGCAGTCAAGTACATGGGAGGATTCTATATGGATAAAAGGGGGATTATGTATGCAGTCACGGAGCATCCAGAGAGTATCAATGAGCAAAGGGAAGAAGATAATGCCCAAAACCCTAATGAAGAGGGACAAGAAGAACAGGTGTTAACCCCTAGAGGAAAGTCCATCGTAATTAGGGTTTGGAGAGGAGACTTAATTCCCCAGGATGACTCCTTAATGGATGTCTATATGGTGAATGGAATGGATCATTTGCTTAAAACCAACCCTTCATTATGGGAAGAGGTAACAAACCCAACCACCATCTATGAGTTATAGGATCCTGAAAACCCCACTCACATTACTTACTTAGACACGAATCAGAGAAGATATTGGCCCATGACTGAATTGGAGAGAGCTAGGTTGAGATATCAAAACATATCTATATTCCCACCTAGGGATCAAGCCACTACTTCTCAAAATCCCCAAGGAATTTACCAAAATTCATCTTATCAGCATTCAGGCCAGACACAACAACCGAGCATTCCTATTAGACCTCAAGTCTAGTTTGCTACACCAGCTATTAACCCGAACTATCGAGCTCCTGCAAATGTGGAACCAAGAAATAGAATCCCTATTCTTGAGAGACCACCAATAGGAAGAGATGCAGGTATACCTGTAGGACATCCAATTTTCCCTGTAATGCCAAGACCACCTCAACCAGGAAGATGATTAAGACCCATTCAATTGGCCAAATGCATGAGAAGCCACTATGATGGTTCTAGTGAGCCATACAATCACATTGCTGAATTCAAGAAAGTGGTGAGAGCCAAACAAGTAGAAGACTTCTTGATCCAATATGAATCATTTGGCCTAATCCTCACAAAAATGGCCTTAGCATGGTTCCAGCCATTAGAGCCCAATAATTTTCAAAACATGGAACAAGTGTATCAGGAATTGATCAATGAATTCACTAAGACTGGGATAAAAGACAACTCTTCATCATTAATCCATAGTTTCAAACAGTCACCTACGGAATCAGTAAGGTTAGCTGCAAGATGATTCAAGCGATATGTGGATAGATGCCCTGTGGAAGAGAGACCCATCCAACATAAAATGGTCTCATTATTTCTGGAAGGATTGGTAAAAGGGTCCTTGAGATCCTTAGTATATGTGAAGAGATTCCAAGACTTAAATGAGTGTATGAAAGAGTGCATTGATCTAGAAGACAATTTGGCTGAAGACTTAAAAATACCCCAAGGAAGTGTTAGGAATGAGGATAGTGCTAGCAGTACTTCCAATCCCAGGAACAATGTAGAAGAGGCAGCCGATTTAGTGGCTAAGAAGTAGAATGTTCAAGGACAAAGGAATTATCCCAATCCTCCCTTGAGAGTGCCTATGCTCAGGAGATGTGTTCACTCTAGAGGAGATCATCCTTCTCACATGTGCAATAAGGGAGTAGTCCCATCACCTCCATATGCCTACATCAAACCACCTGTCTAGGGCCCAAATCATTATTGTAGCATAGGGCAAAGGTACACAAATCACAGTATGGAGAATTTTCCTTACAATGGACAATCAGGACCTACACAACCAGATTTGGGGGATGCAGATCATATCTAGGAATCCAAGTTGGAATTTGGAGGAGTGTGGTGGACATTTCAATTTTTCTCAAGAGAGTTTGAAGCATTACAAAATGTAGCACCTCTTCAAGATATTTGGCAGAAAGGGGGATTGCAGGATTATTTTAGTGCATCTCTGCCTAAACCAGATTTCCTTAGGTGCTATTACTTGAATGCAACTCTTAAAGCGAGAGGGGATCGAGATCAATCCGGCACATTCTTGGTGCCCTCTCTATCAAACCAAGAGGAAATGAAAAAGTTTAAGTTGAACATCACTTTAATTAGAGAGGCCCTTTAGATGTACGACACCCATGTACCCTCCGATCGAGATCCTTTGATACCGGAGTCTATGAAGAATAGTAAACTCAAGAAGTTGAAAGAGATGTGTGCCCTCACCCCAAACATTGCCATACCGTTGAGAATGTCAATTCAGCACTTTGCATTTCCGGCTCAAGATCGATTCACTCAGCCTCATAAAAAGATTTGGTACGGGTTATACCTAGCGGAGACAAGGAGTTTGCCGATTAAGATGCCTGTGTGGATCCTCGATCAATTGTATGAAGCAGGCAAACGAGGAGTGAGGAAGCCTACTTTGAATGGTTGCTGTGCCATTACAAGAATAATCTACAGATTCCTTGCTTAGGATGTGCCGATCGCACAAGCCCTTAAGTACTCACAGTTGCAATTCTTCGAGGGACGAAAACTAGGGGTTCAACCAGCTAAAAGAATGTGCGGATCACTTTCACATGTTCTAATTCCTCGTGAGTCCACCATAGAAATCCCCCTTAGAGAAGAAGAACAAGTAGCCCCATTCACGATCCATTTCCAACGGCCACAATCAGAGGGCGTGGTACAACCCACTCCATCAGCCCCTCCACTACCCACGGATGCTGAGTTTGTCTCCATGGCTACAATGGCAGAAGATACATCCTTTGACTTTGAGAGCTTCTTGCAAACAACACAGTTATCTGAGAGTGAGTTCTTCTCAGACACTGACAGTCCCGGATCATCATCCCAGAGAGGACGGCCACATAGTGATGCACGAAGAGTACATTGGGAAGATGAGGCACAACACACTCATGATGAGGGTACACATGAACAAGAAGGGGCACCGAAAAATGAATTAGAGGAGAGTGAGGAGGAAGCCCTTGCCTACACTGCACAAATCAAACGGCTCTACAAGACGATCAAGCAAGTACAAAAAAGGCATAGGTTGTCAGAAGTGGCAAACAGGGCAATGGTGAACCAAATGCTGTAGGCAGAGGAAGTCGATCCTCATTTTATCAAATCATTGAATCTTTTGGCAAATACCTGTGGAATGGTGGAAGCCATGTGGACCATGATATATCGTACCCCCCCTCAATACGACCAACGAAGGCTCGATACGCGATCGCGAAGGGGAAATATGATTCAAATGGAAGTATCTACCTCCCTCCCTACCATAGCTCAAGAAGACATTCACATGGCCAGCCCCACTAACACTGATGCACACAATGACGGCACACAGGTACCATCTCCATAATCACCTCACATCCAGCCCATCGAAACCCTCACCACTAGTATTCTTGAACAACCAGTATTCGCCCTTAGTGAACCTATACCACACATCACCATTTCTCCATCCTTCCCTTTACCTACATCCACCAGTTCCAACCACTTTTCCGAACCTCAGATAGGTCATCTTGCCACCCATCAAACCATCATAGGTCACCCTTCTTATCAACCAGCTCTCGGACAGCCACATGTCCCTACCCAAACATTAACACACCCATTTCCCTTCACTAATACATTTCCTCTTTCCCAACCCCAAACCATTGTGCCCCTCTTAACCTTCTCAGAACCAACACACACCACCCAACCTCCATTCTTGAAAAACCTTGTAAATATAATTCAACAAATTGAGAATTATAATAGAAAGTCCCTTCCCCACCACACCTCCCCCACATTCACGGCCACCACTAACACACCACCCATGCGGAGCTCGAAGCCAATATATAGAGATGGGTAAGGTGACTGAAGAACAACTTAGAGATCAACTAGCTTGCAATGCTAGATTACAAAGAAACATGGCCTCACTCCGACGACACCTAGCAGCTGCCCAAGAAGAGAGCAGAAGATTAAAAAAACAAAATCAAGACAATCTCGAAGCAACAATAGAAAACACTACAGGGGCACCCATAAATCCTGCTAGCTTCCAAGCTATCCCCTCAGAAAGTATCCAGCAAATATTGGAAACCTATGCCAACCTCTTAGAAGCACACAATCAGCTTGCAGACCAATTGAAAGAACTACAGAGACAACCAATGCTTGCACCAAATATGACAGCACCAAGAAATGTCGTAAATGCTGCTACGTCACTAGAGCCAGAATCTTCCACGGCCAACAAGGTACTTGAGCTATGCCAAGAAGTTGCAGAATTGAAGATTAAGTTGTTACAATATGAAGGACCCCCCTCTCCACCTGATCAACCGTCAGAGGAAGAAGCAGTAACCATTCCTGTGGAAGAAACCTTTGAAGATAACTATGAGCCTCAACCCCTTCTAGGAGGCAGAATCACTGACGAGGGACAGGACACATACGAGGAACCCCCTTCGGCATGGATGAAACAAGTAGAAGAAATGTGGCCAACTCATGAGGAGTGTATATCCACTCAGATGCTGGCCATGAAGACCATTGAAGAGACCATACTTCAATCAGAATATTTCAGGCACCTCGCCTCTAGAAGACTGATAACTAGTTCAGAGTTACAATATAAGCCCTACTTTGTGCTGTTGGCAGATTACAACGCTGAGATTAAGCGCAAAACCAACAAGTACCCTACTTTCGCAACACAGTTTGAACCAGAGGACATTCTAGAGGAAGCACGAAAAGGTGCCATATTCCAACCCATCTGGAGGCAAAAGTTACTTGAGACCTATCCGGAAATGCTACGAACATGGGATCACGCTCCCATGCATTTGAAGTATAACCCTTGCTTTGGGTGAGTGCAACAAAGAAGATCATGGAAGACATTTGCCATCAAAGTCCAGAACAATACTAATTGCAAACAATGGCTCAATTACCCTCCATTGCACCCCCAACAGGCACACCAACTGTAGCCTACATGATGGCTACTATCAGACACTGGATGCCACGCCTCCATCCCATGCCTGATGTTGCCGCGCAGATGATGCTCAAAATCCTAGACATGATGCAAGTAGTGTTAAAGACTTTCCACAACGTACGTAATATCCAGCCTCCAATTTTGGGCTTCATAAATGGTAATTATGACTTACTTTATGATATGAGCACAACTCCAAGTATTCGAGTTGCTTATGCGTGGCACGCAAGAATCAGATATCTTCCTGCTTGCTATAAACAAACCTTTGATGATATGTTCACCACGGGGTTTTGGGAATCTCACTCAGAAATATTTGAGCCACGACCCACTCATCTCCTACAGCTATTTGCATGTGAATAAACTATGCACTTAGAGCTCTATACCACACCACAACCTGACATCTTGGGTGCCGTCAATTGGGATGCTCTTCAAAGAGATCTTGTCAGGGGACTCAGACTAAAAGAACAGGAGCTTGCCACAGACATAGTACAACAATACATTGATCACCCAGCGGAACAAAGGTCTGTCAGAGACGACAGACGCTAGGGGGGGGAGAGTGTTGGCATCATACGGGAAGAAGCAAGTACGGGCATATATGCAAATCTAGCACTGAGGCAACCTATTAAATTTTTTCAATCTTTACACTACTATAAAAGTAATTCTCATCACTGAAAACCATTGTAAATACCGTTTCACCTTTTTGTAGCTCCATTTTGTGCAAGCCGAGGAGTCCTCAAGCTTGGGGAGCCTTAGAAGTAATTGCCTATCAATTTTCATATTTTTTAGACCTCATTTGAGCCCTCAAATAAGCCCTGGAACCTAATTTTTAACTAGGCTAGACACTAGGTCTAGACAGGGCCAAAGCTAGTCAAAAACTATAAATAGAGCTAGAGAGCTCATTTTTGGGCTAGCTTCTTGTAGTTTTGAACTTGTATGAGAACTTGGATGTAATAGAAGTGATTCCATTGTCTTGCTCTCTTTGTTCTTGCTGTGTGTGTGCACGTGTGTGTGTAGGTGTGTGCATGTTGGTGTGCTTCTCACTCACACATTTATGCCTTCACTTGCTCGAGATCTCCATACCATCCTCATGTCTTCCCGGATTGACATTAAATGAGGTGCTACTCATCACTGAGCTACAGATATTATCGTAGATTCATTCACATGTATGCCATAATCGTGAGGCCTCTTTATGGATTGCTAACTCAGTTTACTTGGACAGAAGAATGTGAAAAGGTGCTCAACGAATTAAAGAGTCTTTTGAGTTCAACATCAATGTTGAAAGTACGAGATTGGAATAAACCATTTCATATTCATGTGGATGCCTCCAAGTTTGCCATTGGTTGAATCTTAGCATAGCCAACAGATATAGGAAAGCTAGACCACCCTATAGCCTATGCTAGTAGATAATTAAACCAAGCGGAGCGTAATTATACCACCACAGAATGAGAAGGCTTAGGAAGGGTATACACAGTGAAGAAATTTAGACACTACTTATTGGCAAACAAATTCAAATTCTTCATTGATCATCAGGCTCTATTATATTTAGTCAATAAGCCTTGTAATACCAGACAACTAGTACGAAGGTTTCTATTGTTAATGGAATTTGATTTTGAAGTAGTAATCAAAAAAGGAAATACAAACATCCATGCTGATCACCTATCAAGAATGACACATGGAGAACCTCCTACAGGAGTGCCAGATGATTTGCCGGATATTTATCTCTTCACCCTAGAAGTATGTCCATAATGGGCTGAAAAATTGATTCCCATACTCACACATGGACCTCAAGAGTCAAGTGGATTAATTTTGAGATGTGTGGAAGAAGATGAGCAAGAAATTTGGCTTCAGAGAGCACACGCGAATCAATGGAAAACTCATCAAAGTGTTAATGGGACTTGGCAAGAGCTTAAGAGATTAGGAATATATTGGCCAACTCTGCAGAGAGATACACATAACTATGTCTCTACATGCCCCACTTGTCTGGAAAGAGCACCTAAAGAGAATTCTACTCTGTGTTACTCTATAGTAGCACTGAGGTGGAGTATGCCTCTAGTGAAATTCTTGAAAACACAAGAGTACCCAGAAGGAGCTAGTTTAGCAAAAAAATGTGCCCTTGAGGAACAAAGCAAAGATTATGTACTCATAGGCAAAAAACTTTTCAAGAGAGGAAGGGACAACCAATTAAGAATGTGCATCCATGGAGATGAGTATATTCAGTCTTGAAAATGGCTCATACAAGAGCTGTCAGAGGACATTTTTCTGCAGATAAAATGACAAAAATGATTCTCTTTCTTGGGATGTGGTGGCCAACACTATATCAAGATGCAGCCACATATGTCCAAAGATGTGATACTTGTCAACGAACAAAGTATCCTATTAGAGAGATGAAATGCCATTACGACCTATGATAAGTGCCAGAGCATTTACCAAATGGGGAATAGATTTTGTAGGACCTATTAGCCCACCAGCAAAAGGTTCTCATGCAGAATACATAATTGTAGCAACAAACTATTTGACCAAATGGGTAGAAGCCAAGGCAACTAAGAAGAACGATGCAAGGATCATGGCTAAGTTTCTCTTTGAGAACATATTCACTAGATTTGGATTGCCAATAGAAATTGTGAGTGATAGAGGCACACACCATCAATGAAGTAATAGAAGCCTTGATGTTTGAATTCCTAGTGATTCACAAGAAATCAGCTTCCTATTACCCACAAGACAATGGACAACGCTGAAAGTTCAAACAAGATCTTGTGTACAATGCTTACGAAGATTGTTAATAATGGAAGATCTGATTGGGACAAGCAACATCATGCTTTATGGGCATTCAAAGTAGCATACAAGACAGCTATAGGAACTACTCCTTTTAGTCTAGTGTACGGCCAAAATTCCATCTTATCGATTGATTTCCCAGTTCCTACTCTTAGAGTAGCATCGACCTATGAGTGGACTGGACATGACTTATCTAATAAATTGGACCAAATTGAGAAGCTTCATTGTTGCAGAGCAAAGAGAGCACAAGGCAGAGAAAAAGATGGGCCCCAAAATTTTTCCGATTTGGACACCCAATTTTTGTATTATAACCATTCTTGTAATATATTTTCTGATGTAAATGCACTAGAGGAGTCCTCTAGATGCAACCCCACAGAAGATTAGAAGCTTACCCATGTAAATTAGTAGGAAATTAGTCTTTTAGTGAATAAAGTGCCGGTCTCTTGTGTGATTAGAAGCTTACCCATGTAAATTAGTAGGAAATTAGTCTTTTAGTGAATAAAGTGCCGGTCTCTTGTGTGAAAGGACCATTTTTAGGGCACAAGTATATAAGTCAATTTGTGACTCTTTGTAAAGACTTTTTGCCATTGTGAGAATCAAGAGCACAGAAATTCGAATTTGTGTCTTCTCTTCTCTGTATCTTCTTCTTTGTGAGCTTGTATGCTTGTGTATTGCTTGGAAAGAGTGTTAGGAAGTGTTGTCTATCCATGAAAGCTTTTGTTTGCTGTGGTTAAGGTGTGTGTGAAGTGTAGGAAGTGCTGAAGTGTAGGAAGTTTATTCCCGCGACTCAATATTTTGCTCATAACTTGAATTAGGAGTGTCAGAATTGAATACCGCCATTGGATGCGTCTTCTTGAGAGCTTTGAAACACATATGCTATTTGCTATATTTGGAGTTCAGAGCTGAGAGAAAAGCTCAATTTACTGTTGGATGCTGTTCCAAGTATCGTGACACCATGACCGAGGCATTCATGTGATGGTAAGTAGCTTTTTGCATTGAAGTGAGAGGAGGAGTAGTGATTTTCTCTTCTTTGGTGAGTCACTTTCACCCGCACTTACTACTTCTCACTCTTGAAGTGTGTGTAGTGAGTTGTTAGTCTAGGGAAGTGAGTGGAGTGAGTAGAGTAGGAGGAGCAAGGGAGTAGGTTAAGAAATTAGAGTAGCTTTCAATCCTTTTCTTGTTGTTCTTTTTTTTAGTGAGTAGGAAATTCAAAAGTATAAAAGCTAAAAATGTCATTTTGTAAGTCACTTGTCTCTTAAACAAGTATCATGAGAGGTGCTGTCAAGTATCGTGGGAGCTCACAGCCGACTATCGCGATCTTGGACGAAGGTGTTTGAGCCGCGTAGAGCTAGTGGAGGAGAGCAAAAAGCTGAAGGTTAGCATCTAAGGTGAGCACATTGCGCCATCACCCATTTTAGCTATCAAAATCAAGTAAAGTCGCTAAACAATCTGCGGTAAGTATCGTGACAGTCATCTACAGGGGAGAAAAGTTCATTTCTGTAATACAGAGGGTGAAGAGAGGGTAGAGAAGCTTGATAAACACATATAATCATTCAAAATTCAAAACAGACCTGCTAAAAAACAAAAGAAAAGTCAAGTATCGTGTTCTCCCACGGTTGAGTATCACGATACTTCCCAAGTATCGTGGTCTCCTGTGGTTGGGTATCGCGATACTTCACAGAGATCGTGTATCATGTTTGACTGATCGCGATACTTAACAGAGATCGTGTATCGTGTTTGATCGATCATGATACTTCACAGAGATCGTGTATCGTATTTGACCGATCGCGATACTTAACAGAGATCGTGTATCGTGTTTGACCGATCATGATACTTAACAGAGATCGTGTATCGTGTTTGACCGATTGCGATTTTTAACAGAGATCGTGTATCGTGTTTGACCGATCGTGATACTTAACAAAGATCGTGTATCATGTTTGACCGATCGTGATACTTCACAGAGATCGTGTATCGTGTTTGACCGATCGCGATACTTCACAGAGATCGTGTATCGTGTTTGACCGATCACGATACTTAACAAATATCGTGTATCGTGTGAACTCAAGTGTCGTGTATCGTGTCTGCTGAATATCGAGTATCGTCTTTATCCAAGTATCGAGTATCGTCTTTCATGAAGTATCGTGTATCGTCTCAGATAGATATCGTGTATCATCTGAGTCAAAGGTCGAGTATCGTGAACTTTTTTGGAGGTCAAGTATCGTGACTTGAGATTTCATAGCCAGTCCTTTCCCAGCCAAATTTTTCTAGGATTCTAACCTTGAGTGAAGAACTCTAGAAGTTGGAGGTTGGCAAGGTTAAATAGAACTTTAAAGTGGATGAACCTAAGGTCTTGGAGAACCCTAGGAAGCCGAAGAAGTGTGATCTCTTTTGTAGGAAGTGTAGCCGAACCAAGTAGCTGTTCACATTATTCTGAAACCTCTAGTGAGTCAGAAGAAGAAATTCCTATGGCTTCAGAGGATATGCAAAATACTGTACCAATGATTGGCATGATGTCAATTATTGAGGGAGAATATCGGACATCTTTAAAATATGTGACCACCAATCAACATGAGATTCCCATATACCTAGATGGACTAAACCGATCAGTGGCCAGATATGTACATAAAAGAACATATAAACTAAAAACAAGAAATATATACCATCGAGTACGATCATTAATGTCGATAATTAGAAATCAGATTATCCCATATGATCCTATGTCTCATGCTTTTTATAGCAACTAACATATCCATAAGGCTCTATGTTGCTCTAGCACAATGGTGAGAACCACGTTAAGAAGCTCCACCTCCTTAATGTCAATCCGCGGAAGAGATAGGAGTGATATGAAGATCGTGAATGTGAGATGAAGTGAGAGTGAAGGTGAGAAGCATAGAAATGCACACACACATACACACACACTACGAAGAGACAAGCAAGACACAATGGAAGGTGAGAGATCCACTCTATTACTCAAGAACACTATTACAAGCTCAAAATAGCTCTAAGCTCACACTGACTAACTTCAAAAATGAGCTCTCTAGCTCTTTTTATAGTTTCTAGACTAGTTTCTAGACTAGTTTTGACCGATTTCACATCTAGTGACCGGCATAGTTAAAAATTAGGTCCTAGATGCTATTTGGAAGGGTAAACGATGTCTAAAAATAACAAAAATTGATACGCTTGTTCTACCTAAGCTCCTCAAGCTCGAGGACTCCTCGGCTTGCACAAAATGGAGCTATGGATTACAAAATGGGGTTTTCTATGTTACATATGTTACAATAGTGATAAAAATCACTGTTGGAGGTTTTTGGAAAGTATTTGAAAACATAATTCTTTGAAAAACGATTCGACTGGCTCCCTGCTCCGTCGTTACATGCTTCCATGTCGTCTGTGCCTCTGGCTGTTTCCAACACCCCCCTCCCTCTCGCTTCTGTCGTCCCTGACAGAACCTTGCTGTGAGGGTCTGCCGGATATAGTTCTGTAGGAGGTCTTGAGCGAGGGTGTGCTCGGAGATACGAATGCCTCGGGCCAGATCTGCCTCGAGTTTCTCCCAGTCGATTGGTTGCGGTTCTTCCGGTGGCGGGAGCTGATAGTGTGTGGAATAGACCATTCGTTCACAGGCAAATAATTGTAATAAATGTGTAGGCCTGCTTATGAATACCTCTGAATGGTATTCCCAGAAGCCGGTTGTGAACATCTCTTCGAACGTCTGCTTGTAGCACGCCGGTAGGTACTTTATTCTGCAGTGCCAGGCATAACACACCCGTAGCGATGGCGTTGTACTCATATCATATACCAGGTCAAAATTGCCATGCTCAAAGCCCGGGGTGTTGACATGGGGTGCCTTGACGCGTCGGAAGACTTTAAAAATCATTTGCATCATGTCAAAGATTTTGACAGTCATATGCGCCGCTATATCATCCAT
This sequence comes from Ceratopteris richardii, assembly GCA_020310875.1. NCBI lineage: Eukaryota > Viridiplantae > Streptophyta > Polypodiopsida > Polypodiales > Pteridaceae > Ceratopteris > Ceratopteris richardii. The sequence continues at coordinate 171,654,590 of CM035406.1, forward strand.
ATGCTTTAATCTAGGGAGCCAGTGGCGAATTGTAGCCATCATGTAGCCAACAGTTGGTAACTCAATGGGTGGCTTAAAATAGGGGTAATTCAACCAGTCTTGGCACTGCTTATTGTTTTGTACCTTAATAGCAAAGGCAGTCCAGGAGCGGCGTCGTGGTACTGGTCCCCAACACGGGTTATACTTCAAATGCAAAGGTGCCTTTACCCATGTACTCATCATCTCTGGATACTGCTGTAGTAAATCTTTTCGCCACTCTGGTTGATAGATCCTTCCTTTCTGTGCATCTAGTGGCAAATCATCCGCCTCGAATTGAGTTGCATGCGATGGTTTCTTACCTGTTTCTTTCTCAATGGCTAACTGGTATTCGGCCATTAACATGAAATACGGTTTATACTGTAGCTCGTGCCCAGATATGTATCGTCGCGGGGCCAAATGAGCAAAGAATGGAGACTGTAATATCTTTTCTTCTATCATCGCCATGGCATGTAATTGTGCCTCTACTCTCGCTGAGTGCGTTGTTCCAAGTTCCTCAATAATCTTCATCCACGCGGGGGTCGGAAGTTCGTACGTCATCTGACCTTCGGCCGTGACGCGTCCGCCTGGGATGGGTTGTGGCTCATACACTTCTTCAAATGTTTCCTCCACCGGGATGGTGACCGTTTCTTCCTCAGCTGGAAGCTCAGGTGGGGAATTTGGCCTTGGTGGCGCTTCATATACTGCAATCCTTGATTCAAGGGTCGATACCTGGGCCCGTAATGAGTTGAGTTCCTCTAGGAGGTCAGGAGAGGGGTCCACAGGTGCTGGTATGTCGTGGTGTGCCGGTTCTCGTAACTGGAGTAATTTGTGATCTTCTTTGAGTTTCTGTAACTCCTCATTCATGCGGTCGTATTCATCTAGTAATCTTACATGATCGTCTAGCAGCATCCTCATCGAGTCTGAAGGAATGGCTTTGAACCTGCTAGGACTGAGTGGTTGGTCCGGGTGGTCGAGCGCTGCTTCTAAGTTTTCTCGGTTCTGATCCTGTAAGCGCTGGTTTTCTTCCTTGGCGGCTGCTAGGTATCTTCGTAGTAAGCCCATGTTTCGTGTTAGCGTTGCATTGCGGAGTGTCTGGGTTCTTAATAAGTTATCCAGGTCAGCAGTGGCTTCCTTGGTCTTTTCTTCGCTTTCTAGTTCCAATTTGTGATAAGCCTCGCGGAATTCCTGGTATCGGGTGTTCAGAGAGGCATTCTCAATAGACAATAAATTAAGCTGCGACTGTAAGTCATTGGTTGTCCTCTGCAGCTACTGATAATTATCACCAAGAGATGTGAACTCATCTCTTACTTGCGTCATACACATGAACATCTGTCGGAATGCATTATCTACAGTGGGTGATAGTATTAATGGGGTGCTAAATGAAGATGCAGTTGGTGTAGATGCAACGGGAATGGGGAATGGGGGTGGGAAGGTGGATGATGTAGTGATTGTTGAAAATTGTGATGTGCCTAAAAATGTTTGTGCCGTGAGTGAAGTGAGTGATGGTGCAGTGGGTGGTGAGATGTCCATGTCAGTGGACGTGTCTAGTGCGGTGACCGTGAATATGGGTGTGATCGTGGGTGCTCGTGCTGGTGTAAATACGGGATTTACAAAGGTTGAGGGGTAATTTACAGGGGGGCTAGCTGGAGCAGCTTGGTGGAAAGGGGAAAGAGGGGTTACAGTGGGTCGGGGAGGTGAGACGGGGGAGAAGGTTAATGGCGGTGGGAATGGGAAAAGGGGTCTTGGAGTTGTGGGGAAAGGTGGAAGAGATTGATGAAGGAATGGGTTGGATAGAAAGGTGGGTGTGGGAGGGGGTAGACTAGGGCTAATGGGTGCGGGAATTGTGGGGTGAGTGGTCGTAAAGACAATTTCTGCAACACCACCGGTGAATGGAGATGTTGGTCTGGGGGAAGGAGGGTGAAGAGGGGAGGCTGGATGGACGGGCGGTGAGAGAGGAGCGGTTGGGGTGGTCGGTACTTCAATGACTACTGAGGTTTGTACAGCTGTAGCGTGGGGTGGGGAATCTACAAAGATGGTTTCTACAGCCAACGAACTTTCAGGGACGAGGCGTGCCTCCCTGGCTTGTTCTGAAGACTGTGCTCCTGTGGGTACACGAATGTATTCGTCGGGCTTTGAAAGTAGTCGTACTCTGCGGGGGTCAAACTGTGGTAGTGGCTTTCGTTGCAAGTACCTGAGTGCTTCGTTGGAGCCTACTGATTTGACTAACTCTCTGAATCCTTTGATGTATGCGTCTTCGAATCCGCCTGTGACAAGTTCTTGTTCTATTATTGTTTGACTCTCTTCCTCTGTCAGCTTTTTGCGTGCCCAAACTTTTTCCATAGTTCTATACAGCTTCTTGATAGCTAGTGTGTAAGCTGCTGCCTCGTAAGTTTCATCTTCATGGGTACTTGTATCGCCATGTGTGTCTGTTTGTTGGCCTTGGCCATCTGTCTGTTCATGCTCTTGGGATTCCTGTGTTCCCTGGCTAGTTTCGTCGTCTCCTTCGTCGTCATCGATTGCTGTTCTTTCGTCATCAGAGCTGGACACGACCTGTCCTTGTGGCTGATCCCTGGGTGTGGTAGGGTAGCTAGGCCTTTCAAATTCTTGAGAAAACAATTTTCCTTCTGAAAACTGGAACTCATTGGAGAATGCATCAGGCATCTCAAAATCAAAAGTTTGGTCCAGTGGCTCTGCTTGTCCTGGTTCTAAATGCGGTATTGGAAAAGAGAAAGCTTCCGCACCAATAGTGGTGGGAAGTTCAGCTGCTGTGGTGATAGGTTCTGTGGTTGTGGCTGCTTGGGGTGCAACAGTACTGGTGGTGCCCTCCGGCGTAACTGGTCTTGATAACCGTATACGAATTGGTGGTACTGTGGGAGTGGCTGCTGTTGGTGACTGCTCTGGAGATGGTTGTGGCGAGGGTGATTCTGGGACTTGTAGGCACGGGATAGTACCTCTCATCCGCTTTCCGGCTCTGCCTTTGCTAGACTTTCTAGCCTTCCTAGTGGTGCCTTTAAATGCTTTCAGTTCCTCACTGGTCATGGCACGCTCAATTGGGTAAGTCATACGCCAAGCACATATATATGATCCTGGTGAGGGCGCAGCATCCATTGATTATCTTCTTGCGCTCCCACCTATGTTGTGCCAAATAGAGCTGATCAATAATCCAGCTAGCTAGATCAACCGTTTGGGGTCCAGTACATGCTAAGTATAATCCAAACCAGATTCTCTTGTGGGGCATGGTAAAACGATCCTGAGCTGGGAAAGCAAAGTGCTGCATGCATATCCGTAATGGCTTAGAGAGCTCAAGGGTTATAGCTGAAATATCCTCCCACTTAGTTACGTCACCACGTTTCATCTGCTTTGGGACTAGCCGTTCTCTCTCCGTCGGAGTATGTGTTCCATGTATTTTCAGAGCTGCGCAAATTAAATCTTTAGACAAATAAAACCTTCTGAATGGAGGATCATTTACCAAGGATGGTAACATGAATGTGCCAGGTAGATCCTTGTTTTCTGAAGCTGTTAAGGTGGTTACCAAGTAAAAACATCTGTAAAAATCGGGTTTAGGCAGAGGGTCGCTAAAATACTCTGTAAATCCCGCTCGTGCCCAAACGTGCGTTAGATCTTGTGTATTCTGTAGTCCTTCAAATTCTCTTGACAAGAACTGGTACTTGGTCCATGTGCGAAGATCAAATGCCAAATTGGCCTCAAATATGAAATCAGCGTCTGCTAAGGGTCCTGCTAGGCCTTGAAACCAGTGAGAATTACGATGAATCTTCTCAGTATATCCTCTAGGAGGATCATCGATTGGCATGGGTCCTGGAAAACCTTGAAACTCTGGTGGTTGCATCGTAGGATAAGATTCCGCTAGTAATTCTCCAATAGTGGCCATCGGTGCACTGGGGCCAGCTTCTGATGGTCCTGCTTCGGTTTGCATGATGACTGATGAGCTAATGGAAAAGATCTGCTACAAAAGATTAACACATTAGTATGGAAATTAATTATGATCCCATTAAGGTGAGACCGCAATCCTTTTCCATGACTGATGTGTAACCCGTGTAGCCAAGTGTCGTGAAGTGATTGATGCAATGATCTTTTTGCAGAGCTAATGCAGGTCTCTAGACACCTACATGGTTCAGATTATGCCTACAATTCGTGATGAGCTTTTATTATGCATGATGTGGGGTTTGGGTGTATGAATTTATACAAGGTTTGGTTGAGGGTGAATTATTACAAGGGTGGAGTTTAAACGGGGTGGGAGAATTGTTAGATAATGGGGTACAAGAAGATGTTTGGATACGTTTCGGTATCCATTTCCTAAGAGTCTTTGAGTGGATGGTGTGTTTCTTCTGAGGGACAAAAAGTGGTATCGGGTTTGGTGGTATCGAAGGATGAAACGATTTCTGAGGGGTATATATTACATGGCTAGAGGGTTGGGCTATAATACATTGCTTGGGTACCCAAATCTGCATGGGTGTGGGTCGATTGATAAGATACTTCTTGGCGATCCAAATCTGCCTAGTATTTGTACTTGGGGAAGAAGATCGAGGGGACTTTGGATGCTGACTCTGCCTCTTTTGAAACTTTGTCCTGTTCTTGTCTGTAGTGTTGCCAATAGCCTGTGGTTGCTGTCCTTTTGGCACCCATATTTGTTTTGTGCCACTTGCTCTGTGATGTTGATACTTCTACTTTCTTTGCCTTGCCTGGTGGTGTTGTCGGTCTGGGTTCCTCTGTTGTGGTTGACTCGTTCGTGGTTGGGTTTAAGAGGTCCATTGGACGCTCTGCTTTGGAAAAGAAGGGAGATCCAACACTTGCGTGACCTGCCCATTAGGAAGTGATTCGTTATTTATCTTTAATCTAGGCCAGTCCGCAGCAAGTTTGGAAGGATGAGCACCGCAGGGTGTTGTGCTCATTTGGCCGCTGATGCAACCCACCTGACCGCTGATTGTGTTCATCTGCCCTAGTGGTTGGGTAGCTGCCCCTTCTAGTTTGCAGGAAGCCCCAGGGAAGATCTCCTGTCGTCCTTCTGATTGACAACTGTCCATGGCCAAGCCCGAGTGGGTTGGTGTAGACGTAACGTGACTGATCTGACCCAAGATCTCCCGGTCTTCCGTCGCATGCATTTCATAGGGTCTAGGGTTACAAACCTCAGTTGGGATGCCGTTAGGGAAGTCAAGCGGTATCACTCGCTTCTGTTCTAAGGTTCCAATCTGTAAGGAGCCTTGTCTAAGATTTAGGTCCACTGAGTGATCGTATAGCCAATCTTGGCCAAGGATTAGGGGTTCTATCAGGTCGTCATCATGGCACACTAGTAGCTTCATTGTCATGGTCACATCCTTAATGAGGATAGGAAGGTCCACCTCACCCATGCAAGGGGTTTCCATGCCTCCTAGCCCTATGAGGTATGCCTCAATTGGCCGCATTTCTATTCCTGAATCCTTATAGTGGGACCATCTAATCGCACTAGTCGCAGCACCTGAGTCAATTAAAGCCCTGAGCTCTTGGCAAGGGTTGTCGTGCTCTAGCCTGACTGTAATGAATGGTCTCCTGTCCACTATACTAGGATGAGTGGTTGACTTTACTTGACACATGGCCATGGGATATCTGGGTGTAGTTTCCAGATGGTTATAATGTTCTCTCCCTAGTCCTTGTCTTCTTAACTTCATGCGTTTAATGCGTTCTATTGCTTCTGCCTGAGCTTCCGCTCATATTCTATTTTCTTCCTCCTTATGCTTCTTTGCCAACGTGAGTCGTCTAAGCATATCCTCAGTAAGAGGTTCCTGATATAGCTTGACTCTACAGCCACTAATATAATTAGGCATTACGTCTCCTTCTAAGGTGGCTAACTGTACTGCTCCACTTGTTGAGAGTCTGTTAATGATCATAGGTCCATAACCTCGCTTTTCTAACTTACGTGCGTGTTGCTTTAGCGTATATACTAGAACTAAATCTCCTTCTTTTAGGCCTTTATCTTTCACATGTGCATCAAAATATGCTTTCTGTCGCTTCTTCGCTGCATATATTCCTGCTGCTGCCTTTAGCCTAGTTTCTCCTAATCGTTCCAAGTCCATTATTCTCGTTGATAATTCATGGCTGGTCCACTGATGTTCTTGTGCAACCTTAAGGGTCGGTATCAAGAAGTCCAAAGGAAGCACAGCATTCTGACCAAAAACCATCTGAAAGGGAGTCGCATTGAGTACGGTCTTGTAGGCCACTCGATATGCCCAAACAGAGTGGTGTAACTGTTTGTCCCAATCTGAACGTTTGTTGTTCACGAGTTTCGTCAGTACGTTACAAAGGATCTTATTGTTGGTGCATTTTGCCCAAGCCTACATGCTTGATATGCTTGATATTATCCTCATTTGTAAGTCACATGAGTAGTCATGTGAACACCTCTTGTAAAAGAGTACATTTTATCTCTTGTAAATGGAAAAAGAAAAAAGTAAAAGGATGGCTTACCTCATCCATGATGTAAAAGCAAATTCGTGGCTCCAACTACCAAAATCACGAATTTTTGAGCTGAGGGAATCTCTCCTAACTTTGGGGATCACTTTTAGGTGGAGCCATTCGAATTCGAATTCAAAACTCCCTCCAAGAATAGCTATAAAAGGAGCAAGAAGGAAGAGGCGATTAGCAAGCCTTGTACGTGACCACTTGATGTCATTTTGTAGAGATTGAAGAGCTTACTCCATAGCTCTATCATTCTACTCCCATTGTGCAAAGATTCATTGCCAATGTGGTTGTAATCATATGTGAATCTATACATTTATTATCATCTACCTCTCTGTTTTGTTCTCTGCTATACTCACTCAGAGCAGTAACTTCAGAAGGTCATATCTCGAGTTTTACTGAACCTTTTTCAATGTTTTAAAGTGAGCTGGATAGCTCTCACTGTCTAGTTTCTACCTATAAATTTTCAAGGTCATTGGATTTATACTTTTGGAGATATCTGCATTTTACTGCTTACTGGTCTATCTCTGCAGAGCCCCGAGAATTGTGGGAATGTTCCAGAACTTGATGAAACTTGTTCTCAGTGCTCAGTCCATCATTTGAAGTGTTTTAACTTGGAATAGGAAGCTTGCTAAGTCTATTTGCTATGCCCAAAAGGAATTTTTCTAATTCCTTCCAGGTTGAGAGCACTGTTCATTTTTTCCAGCAGGTGTATGTCCAAAAATAGCAAGTTTTGGGAGCTAGTCATTTCGCAACTTGTCGGTCTTGACTTAAACTTTTGGGATACATGTTCCAAAGTACTTGGCTGATATTTTGGTGGATTTAGGAAGCTCAAAGGGTCTACTAATCAACTCTGAAGTCTCAGTTGGCTGGTGTGAAGCTGGTTGTAGCGGCACCTACTCATCTTTGGATTGCATCCACCATCTCTCTTCACAGTGGTATCAGAGCATAGTCAAGCAACATGGGAGATGGATTTCCATCAACAATTGACAAATTGGATCGAAACAACTACCCGGCATGGTCTCTAAGGATGGAGGCTTACCTTCAAGGAAGGAATCTATATGGATTCATATCCGGAGATGAAGCAATGCCAACCATGAGGAACAAAGGGCAACCATCACATGAAGAAGTGGAAGGACTTTCGAATTGGTGTTCGAAGGATGCACTTGCAAGGTCTTATATTCTAAACTCAATCTCTGATTTTCTTTTACCTCATGTCAAGGGATGCAAGACATCAAGAGAAACCTGGAATGCACTTGCTTCTTTCTTCTCTTCCAACACTCGAGCAAGGAAGAACCAATTGTGGATGGAGTTCACAACAATGAAGAAAAGCCCGAAGCAAAATGTGACTGATTATGTCACAAAGATGAAGGAGATTTCCGACCAACTTGGAAGCATTGGAGAGGTAATTGAAGAGGAGCAAATCATAAGACAAATCATGAATGGAATCAAAGCAGACGACAAGTGGGAGTCATTCACAACAGCCATGGATTTATACATGGATATGCATGTACCCGACCTCAACACACTCATGGGCCAACTCTTCACTCATGAAGCAAAGATTAGCAAAGGTGGTGAGTCCTCAAGAGGTAATCAAACTTCTGCCTTATATTCTGATAAAGCTAAGGTCAAGGACAAGTCAAAGAATAGAAAGAATGAAGATGAAGGAAGCTCTTTCCAAGCAAACTTTGCAGGTAGAGGAAGAGCTAGAGGAAGAGGCAGAAGTGGAAAGCAAGGCAGGGGGAGATTCCAATCATCTCAACCTTGCAACATATGTGGCTTATCTAACCATACTACTGAAGAATGTTTCAGGAACCAGAGGAACTCAAGAGGAAGAGGATTCAATAGAGGTGGCTATGGATCAAATAGAGGCAGGTACAATGGAGGCTACAACAACAACTACTACAACAACAATTACAACAACAACAACAACTATCAAAGTGGCCATAGAGGAAGAAGAGATTACAATAACTATGCAGAGGACCAAAGTCAAGAAGATTCATTATTGATTATGAATCTATCAACGAAGAAGGGTAAGGATGATGATCACATATTTTACATTGATTCGGGATGCTCGAACCATGTAGCAGGAAATGTGGCTTTACTTTCTGATTTGGAAGATCCTCATAACAAGCATGAAGTGCAGACAGGAGATGACACAAAGCACTCAGTGGAGAAGATAGGTAATGTGAAGACATCAGATGGGAATATGAACCTCTTAAGCAAAGTCTTGTATGTCCCTACAATTACCAAAAATTTAATAAGTGTTGGACAGATTGTTGAAAAAGGATTGCAGGTTAGATTCAATCGATTTGGAGCATATGTTGAAGACCCAAGGCAAGGCTTTCGAAGGATTGCCAAAGGAGAAAAGACAGGAAGGCTTTTCACTTTTGAAGTGGAAGATACAAAGAACATAGCTTTGTTTAGCTATGGATCTCAAACTCTAACAGAGTTGGAGATATGGCACAAAAGGCTTGCTCACATTGGTGAGAGGACACTCAAACAGATTTGCAGGGACCAAAGTGTACTTGGTTTGCCTAATATCACAAGGCAACACATGATTTATAAGTGTGAAGCTTGTCAACTCGGCAAGGCTCATAGACAACCTTTCAATAAGAAAGGATATATGTATCAAAATCCTTTGGATCTAGTGCACACGGATGTGTGGGGTCCAAGTAAGGAGCCATCTATATCAGGCTCAAGATATTATGTGTCTTTCATAGATGATTGTAGCAGGTGGACCATTCTGTTTTTCATGAAGCACAAGGATGAAGTGTTTAATTGCTTTAAGAAGTATATTGCTCTTGTTGAAAATCAAACAGGTAGGACTTTGAAAAGACTCAGATCAGATGGTGGAGGAGAATACTTCTCTTCTGAATTTGATGCCTTCTTGCATGAAAGAGGCATTAAAAGGGAAGTCACTACAAGGTATACACCTGAACTCAATGGTGTAGCAGAGAGGAGGAATAGAGCTATCGTCGAAGCTGCAAGGTCCATGCTCAACGAAAAGGGATTGCCGAACTACCTATGGGCAGAGGCTGTGTCGACAGCCACATATCTCATAAATAGACTTCCATCTAAGTCACTAGATGGAACCACTCCATATGAAGTGTGGAATGGAAGAAGACCTAGTCTAGAGCATTGTAAAATCTTTGGATGCTTAGCCTATGCTCACATTCCTTCTCAAGTAAGAGGGAAATTGGATCCCAAGGCAGAGAAGTGTGTATTCATTGGTTATGATCAAAACCAAAAAGGATATAGATTGTACAATCCAACCAATAAAGGATTTTCTGTGAGTAGAGATGTAATTTTTGATGAAAACAAATCATGGTTTGATGATGACAGGAAAGTGAAGCTGCCATATGACTTGGATGAAGATTTTCCATCACTTCAACCAAAGGAGCCAAAGCAGATTGAAGAAAGTGATTCCGAGATTGACCTAGAAGACTTGGAAAGACTAAAGCTATGGAAGAACAAAGGTAAAGCAAAGATGCAGGATGCTACATATGGACCCGAGAGCTCACATCAACCACTTAGAAGGTCTTCGAGGGAGAAGAAGAAACCAGAGAGGTTTGGTTATGATACTTCTTTGGTCACCAAGCACTCAATCTACATTGCAAAGGATTCAACCAATGAAGAACCTACCACATTTGAAGAAGCACAAAGCAAGAAAGCTTGGAGAGATGCAATGGATGAAGAAATGGAAGCCTTGAAGGAGAATGACACTTGGGAGCTTGTACCTAACAAGCCATCTATGAAGATAATCGGATCTCGATGGATATACAAAATCAAGAGGAATCCAGATGGAAGTATAAATAGACACAAAGCAAGGTTAGTTGCTAAAGGGTTTGCTCAAACCCATGGTATTGATTATGAGGAGACTTTCTCTCCTGTTGCAAAAATGCCTACAATTAGGGTTCTCATTAGTCTTGCTGCATCTAGAAATTGGAATCTTTATCAACTTGATGTAAAGAATGCTTTCTTGAATGGATGGATTTCTGAGGAAGTGTATATGGCACAACCTCCTGGATATGAGGATGCACATCATCCTAACTATGTATGCAAACTAAAGAAAGCTTTGTATGGATTGAAGCAAGCTCCAAGAGCTTGGAATTTCAGATTGGTTACTTATTTGCAGGACCAAGGATTCAAAGCTAGCAAGGCGGATACCTCTTTGTTCATAAAGAGGAATGGATCTGAAGTGATCTATTTATGTGTGTATGTTGATGATATTATTATCACAGGCAATGATCTTGAAGGAATCAAACAGGTAAAGAGTCAAATGAAGGAGGAGTTCAAAATAAGTGACCTCGGACCACTCACTTATTTTCTTGGATTGGAGTTGATCTACACAGATTCAGGTATATACATCACACAAAGGAAGTATGTCCATGACATGCTCGTCAAGTTCAAGATGGAAAATACAAAGTGTGCAGGTACACCTATGGAGCAAAATCATAAGCTTAGTGCTTATGAAGGAGAGCCAATTGAAGACATCACAAGCTATCAAAGCTTGGTTGGAAGTTTGAACTATGCAACACTCACAAGGGTGGATATATGCTATAGTGTTAGCATATTGAGTCAGTTTATGCATAAGCCGAGAAGACCACATATGGAAGCGGCCAAGCGAGTCCTCAAGTACCTAAAGGGGACCATGAATGAAGGTTTGTTCTATTCATATACTTCAGATATTGAGCTAAAGGTCTACTCAGATGCAGATTGGGCCGGATCTAAAGATGATAGAAGAAGCACATCAGGGTATATATCATTTGCAGGTTCAAAAATCATTTCTTGGTCATCGAAGAAGCAACCAACCGTGGCATTATCTTCTAGTGAAGCTGAATATAGAGGTTTGGCTAATGCAACTCAAGAAATCATGTGGTTAAAATCTTTGTACACAGATCTTGGACTTCATTCTTCAACACCTCACATTTTTGGTGACAACACAAGCTCACTACATCTAGCAGCTAATCCGGTATACCATGCTAGAACCAAGCATATTGAAGTCCACTACCATTATGTAAGGGAGAAGCTAATGAGCAAGGATATTCAACTATCCTACGTCTCTACAGATATGCAATGTGCAGACATGTTGACGAAAGCTCTTGATGGTACGAAATTAAGTAGATTCAAGTTGATGATTGGTTTGCAGGAAATCAAGGACAATTGAAGACTTATTTGGAGGCCAAGCATGTTAGGCTTGAGGGGGAGCTGTTGGTGCATTTTGCCCAAGCCTACATGCTTGATATGCTTGATATTATCCTCATTTGTAAGTCACATGAGTAGTCATGTGAACACCTCTTGTAAAAGAGTACATTTTATCTCTTGTAAATGGAAAAAGAAAAAAGTAAAAGGATGGCTTACCTCATCCATGATGTAAAAGCAAATTCGTGGCTCCAACTACCAAAATCACGAATTTTTGAGCTGAGGGAATCTCTCCTAACTTTGGGGATCACTTTTAGGTGGAGCCATTCGAATTCGAATTCAAAACTCCCTCCAAGAATAGCTATAAAAGGAGCAAGAAGGAAGAGGCGATTAGCAAGCCTTGTACGTGACCACTTGATGTCATTTTGTAGAGATTGAAGAGCTTACTCCATAGCTCTATCATTCTACTCCCATTGTGCAAAGATTCATTGCCAATGTGGTTGTAATCATATGTGAATCTATACATTTATTATCATCTACCTCTCTGTTTTGTTCTCTGCTATACTCACTCAGAGCAGTAACTTCAGAAGGTCATATCTCGAGTTTTACTGAACCTTTTTCAATGTTTTAAAGTGCGTTGGATAGCTCTCACTGTCTAGTTTCTACCTATAAATTTTCAAGGTCATTGGATTTATACTTTTGGAGATATCTGCATTTTACTGCTTACTGGTCTATCTCTGCAGAGCCCCGAGAATTATGGGAATGTTCCAGAACTTGATGAAACTTGTTCTCAGTGCTCAGTCCATCATTTGAAGTGTTTTAACTTGGAATAGAAAGCTTGCTAAGTCTATTTGCTATGCCCAAAAGGAATTTTTCTAATTCCTTCCAGGTTGAGAGCACTGTTCATTTTTTCCAGCAGGTGTATGTCCAAAAATAGCAAGTTTTGGGAGCTAGTCATTTCGCAACTTGTCGGTCTTGACTTAAACTTTTGGGATACATGTTCCAAAGTACTTGGCTGATATTTTGGTGGATTTAGGAAGCTCAAAGGGTCTACTAATCAACTCTGAAGTCTCAGTTGGCTGGTGTGAAGCTGGTTGTAGCGGCACCTACTCATCTTTGGATTGCATCCACCATCTCTCTTCACACTTATTAGTGCTTTCAGCCTGACCATTGGCCTGAGGATGATATGGTGCGGATTTCTTGTGAATCACCATAAAATCCTGTAACAAATATTCAATGACTTGGTTTAGAAAGTGAGTGCCTCGATTGCTCACTAACTCTATAGGCAATCCATATCTTGTAAAGACATTTTCAAATAAGAATTTTGCAGTTGTGTGTGCATCATTCTTTTTCGTGGCTTTTGCCTCTACCCATTTCGTAAGATAATCTGTGGCAACAATAATGTATTCAGCATGTGTACCTTTTGCAGGGGGGTTAATGGGTCCTACAAAGTCTATACCCCACTTTGAAAATGCACGTCCGCCCATCATGGGTTTCAATGGCATTTCATCTCTGCGAGTAGGAAACTGAGTTCTTTGGCACACATCACATCTCTTTACATAGGTATGAGCATCCATGTGAAGAGTGGGCCACCATAATCCTGCAAAGAGGATGGCTTTGATTATCCTATCGGGTCCAAAATGACCTCCTGCAACACCTTGGTGTGCCGTCTCTAGTATGCTCAGATAATCGCTCTCATGAACACATTGTCTTAGATATCCATCTCGTCCTCTTTTGTATAGATTATCGCCAATAAGTGAATAGTCTTGAGCTTCCTGCTCTAGACTACGTTGTCGAGCTAAGGTCATGCCTTGAGGGAATGTCTTCATCCTCAAGTATGTCACTAACGATTCACTCCAGTCTGGTGTGAGAGACACGTGATATAATGTAGCATGCTCTACTGGTGGTCTTTCACAACAAACATGGCATTCTTTACACAACTTGTAGACATCTGCTTCCATCGAAGGCCAATATACTCCTAGTCTATGCAGAGTCTGTAATGTTCGATGTTTTGAATGATGTTGCTTTAGTGCACCTATGTGTGCTAATTGCAACCAATTCGCATGTTCTGATTCATCTACACAACAAGAAAGAACCTTTTGATTATCCTGTTTATATATGCTTCCTGCTATGATTTGGTATCTCTGAGACTTGGTAATCTCTCCCTCTTTGATCTTTATCCTAGGATTCTTGGGTCCGTATGTCAGAATAGGGACTAAAGGCTTAGCCCATTCTGGTGCTATCTCAAGGTTAAACAAATATGCGTCTGGTAGATCATCCACTACTCCTTGAGGAGCTTCTCCTGAGGTTAATCTTGAAAGGTGGTCAGCTCTAAGATGTGTCTTTCCTTTCCTGACTACGACTTCAAAATCATACTCCATGAGTAATAGAAACCAACGTATCAATCGTCTGGTGTTACATGGTTTGTTGACTAAATACAATAGAGCTTGATGATCTGTAAAGAACTTGAACTTATTGGCCAACAAGTAGTGCCTAAACTTCTTTACTGCGTAGATCATCCCTAATCCTTCTCGTTCCGTCGTGGTGTAATTTCTTTCTGCTGCGTTCAATTGTCTGCTCGCGTAAGCTATGGGGAGATCTATATTACCTTCATTCATGGGTTGTGCTAACACTTATCCTATGGCATAATTGGATGCATCCACATGTACATGGAATGGCTTACTCCAATCTGGGGTAGTCAATATAGGTGCTGAGCACAAGCGTCGTTTAAGTTCATTGAATGAATTTTCACATTCATCTGTCCATTCAAAGTTGGTTAAAAGAGAGTACAAAGGCTTGGCTATGATTGCATACATGTGTATGAATCTCCTATAATAACCGCAATGGCCCATAAATGCCTGTACCTCTTTCACATTAGTTGGTCTAGGTAATTCTGCAATTACCTTCACCTTTTCTTCATCCGTAGAGATTCCATTTTTTGACACAATGTGTCCTAGAATTTTGCCTTGTCTGACCATGAAAACGCATTTTTCTGGGTTCAAACAAACCTGATATTCTCGACATTTGTCAAATATTTGCCTTAACTCTGGGATATGCGTCTGTCTTACATTTGAATGAGCACATAAGTCATCGACATAAACTTCCAAACTCTTGCGTAAGAATTCCTTAAAAACATGACACATGAGTCGCTGGAAAGTGGCGGGTGCATTTGTTAAGCCAAATGGCATCACACGAAATGCAAATATGCCCCATTCAGTGGCAAATGCCGTCTTGTGTTGATCTTCTGGAGCAATGGCTACTTGATTATAGCCTGAAAATCCATCAAGAAAGCTGTAAACTTCCTTGCCCGCAACTCTTTCCAATAGATGTTCTGTGATAGGAAGAGGATAACTATCTCTAATCGTTGTGGCATTAACCTTTTTAAGGTTAATACACACACGCAATTTTCCATTCTTCTTGGGCACAACCACAATGGGGGATACCCATTCGGTATGCTCAATTTCGTAAATGAATCCTGCTTCTATCAAGCGATCTATCTCCTCTTTAATCTTCGCAGCGTAGTTATCATTGTACGTGTACGGTTTCTGTTTTGTAGGTTTTGCATCTGGAGTCATAGGGATTCTATGAGAACATATATCTGGATCTACTCCTTTCAAATCTTTGTAACTCCACGCAAAAACATCTCTATATTCGCGCAATAGGGCAACTAGCTCTTCTTCTTCTTCCTTCATCAAATCATGCCCTATGTATGTACATTTTTCTTCTTCTCCTTCTATGGCTACGATTATTTTCTTGGTTTTCTCTCGATTATCATATACTTGTCCGTCATTCGCCTTTCTATTAGGCATTCGTACCATGATTCTTCTATCTTCGATTTCATATTTCTTGAAGTTCTCGGGTACTTCAAACAAAGACTCTTCTTTTTCTGACATGGTTTCTTTCTTCTTTCTTTTCTTGCCTTCACTCTTGTTAGTCATTTCCGTGGCTAACCTCACCTCATTCGTAATTTCCTTGTGTCTCTGAGTGCGAGTCTCTACCTCGTGGAAGTATCCTTCCTCTGATGCAAAGGGAGAATCCATGATAATTGATTCTAAATCGAAATCGCTTGCATCCTCAAATGCATCAGTGTTAGGTTCACACTCTTCTAAAATTGCATCGCACATGATTGGATCTATCGTGAAAACTGAGATATCATAGCCATCCTCGTCACAGTGGGGTGTCCATTGTTCTTCATTGATGGCTACATCCATGGTTGCTAGGATTTCTGCCCAACCATGGGGTTCAAACTCTTCGTCTGGGAATATTACAAGTGCGTAAGCTGGATCTTGGAGGGTTCGTGGATGTTGTTATGCACCTAAGGTCCTGGCTTCTGATCTTTCTTCCTCTTGTTTGGCTACTTTACACATCCATAAGTGAGTATCCTCATGCAACCAAGAAGGATCTGATTCTAATGAGTGCACGGATTCCGTCTCTACTGGTGTCTTATGGATGGTATTCCATTGTATTGGGGGTACATCTCGATGTGAATAGTCTTTAAGATTGACTTTGGTAGTCACTCCTAAATGTTGCAAGTACAAAGAATTAGTTCCCCAATCTTGTACGATTTGCAACTGACGCATGAATGGTCGTCCCAATATCATCTCATAAGCATGGTTTTTTGCAAAGTCACAAATGGCAAAGGTATGCTCAAATTCTACGCCACAAGTGGTGAGAGATATGCCTTCTAGTAAGCCTAATGGTTTTTCTATGTGTCCGTCAGCCATTTGTAGCTTCATCCTGGTGGGTCTTAATGCTGGCTTATCCCAACGTTTCCATAAAGCGGTGGTAGCAATGGCTACTCCGGCTCCTGAATCTAAGATGGCTTTCGTGGTGTAGCCCTGATGGGTTATCAGAAGATAAGTGTTACCTTCCTCTCCTTCGCTTACATCTCCAATCTTTTCTACGGGTATCTCTGGTACCTTATTTTGTGGTCCTATTTGTGAGGGAGTAGTAGCAAGCTCGGGGAATTGATTTGCTACATGTTTCCACAATTCTGGTTTTACCTTCAATAACTCCTCTAGAGTGAGATTACATTGTACTTTAGTATTCTTGATCACTTCCGTGTTTCTAGGGATTACTGATTCTTCATTCCTCACTATTATCGTGGGTGCTCTCATACTAATAGACTTTGCTTCCCAAGGTCCTGTGAACTGAGGTAATTCTTGTAAAGAATTAGATTCAAATCCTGTGTGTTCACTCAGTTGCTCTTCCTCTACATCATCATAAGTAGAGGGAATGTCTTGGGGAAATTGTTCCTGCAAGTCATCTATTTCTTGAATAGGAGGATGAGTTCCTTGTTCCTTTCTCCATTTCTCTTCTTGGATTTCTCTCAAAAATTCATGTGAATATTTATGTATGGAAGACAAATTGTCTTGACTTTCTGTATTTGGTACTTGAGATAGGGATGGTGCATTCCTTTCCTGTGTCTCTGGGACAATAGGGTTCCTAGGCTGATCCTTTTTCTCTTTGCTTTCAATCAAATATTCTAGCCTCTCCATTAGTCCTTGAAAGTGTAGTTCCAGTTTTGCCATGTTATTCCAATTAAGATATCTAGAGGCTTCGAACAAATCTTGTGCTAATTCTACCATCTTCATGCAAAGTTTAGTTCTGTCAATTTCTAGATCAGCTCAAGGGTAGTTTTTACTCATTTCAGCTACCTGAGGTCCCTCTTTTAATCTAGCTTGATATGCACGAAACATCATGTCTAGATTTTCTGGTATGGGTTCCGCTAAAACTGATCCTGATTTCTGAGCTGGATTCTCTTGATTCAATTCCTGTGAAGTCAATTCTTGGATTTTGGCTCTAGATTCCTTTAAACTTCCTTCCAACTCAGTTATCTTTTTACTCCATTTTCTCTTAATTCTTTCTCTAGAATCTTTCCAAGATTTTGTCTTTTTACTGCTAGATTATGGAACTTCACTAGTTCCGGCTACTTTCTCCTGATTAAGCTGTTGGTTCTGTAAGAGCGCCTGGGCTCTTGTGATAGCTTGGATAGGCACGTAGGTGGGTTTGGATCCATCTGCATTGTTCACAATGCCTACCACGTTGATCGGTGTCACATTCGAAGCGTTAACTGGATTTTTAGGACAATCTTTGATTATGTGCTCTTTGCCACAATCAGCACAAAAGCCTTGGATGTTATAGTACTGTGATTGTCCTGCTATCGGGGGATGTGGACAATCCTTTATGAAATGATCTCCTTGGCACCTAAAGCATGGTCCTCTAGGGCCCTGTGGTCTCTGTTGTCTTAATTGGGGTCGTGGATTTGGGTTTGTGTACATCACATTAGCATAGTCGGGCTCCCAACTAGGTTCCACTGGTGGACTATCATAATGATATGTTTCCATGTGTTCTGGTGACTCCGTGTAATAAGCGGGTGGACTATCTACATGCGTAGAGTCAAAACTGTTTGAGTTTGGGTCTCCCTCTGTGATCAGAGGTGAAGAAGGCACTAACGCCCTACTTAGGTTCTCTTCTGCAGCAGCGTATTTGACTGAAATGACATTCGCTAGTGGGGGTGGCTGTTGAGCTAAGACAGGTTGAGGTCTCTGTTGAGCCTGGTATGGGTAGTTCTGAGGAGGCCTATAGTAATAAGGCTGAGCATTGTATTTGCCTTGATACCTACCTGGCTACGGGTATGCTTGCGGGTAATTCTGTCTCACGGTTTGTTTGTTGTATGGGCAGTCCTGAGCCGTATGATTCGTGTATCTTCTCTCAATTGTACAGTATTGGCCACTAGGGTTGGCTTGAGGTTGTGGTGCATTGGGACACACATTTGCCATATGGTCACCACCACAGGTGTAACAACGCTTGTTCATTAGCACCCTAGGTTTACTAGAAACTCCTAGTTTCTGGGCCACTTTTTCTGCAAGGTCTTCTATTGAGCTAGACAATTTTGTGGATGCTAGAGATGAACAGTCTGAGTCCTTATAGACCTTTGAGAGTTCCAACTCATCTCCTAAGTTGTCCTCAATGTCTATACAAATTCTTACACATTGCTCTAGCGTTCTGGGTTCTTTTAGGTACACGTAGAAGCGTAGTTTAGAGCTCAACAAGCCATCTAGAAACAATGACACTTGCTTGGCTTGTGAGGGTAGCTCTTGCATTGGACATCGTTCAACATATTGTCTAAACCTACGTCCTGCCAGTCTTACTGTTTCCTGAGGGGTCTGTTTAAAGCTATGAATCAATGAAGACGTGTCATGTCTAATCCCACTTTTAGAGAATTCAGTGATGAATGACTCTAAAAAGTGATGGATGTCTCTAAATTGCCTTTGTTGCAAAGGTTGGAACCAAGTTAAAGCTGTATTCTTTAACGTTAGTCCAAATGCGTTGTATTGCGTGAACATGTCTTCGACTTGTTCTGCTCTTAGTACTTGCTTGAATTCTGCGACATGGTCATAGGGATCTCCTGTCCCATCAAAATAATTTTTCATGGATTTTACTAACTGTGTGGGTCTTAGTATTCTTGCGTGTTCACGTGGTCTAGGTAGAGGAAAATCATCTCTACCACCTAGTATTCCATGATCTCTTTGTCTATCCGCTCTATTAGTGTCTGTGGTTGTTCTATCTCTCCCTATGGGGTGATTAAAGCTTACTTCCGGTCTCTCTTTATTTCCCTCTCTTTGATTTCCATGGGCTGAGGATGTTCCTGCCCCTTGTTGACTTGTATTCATGTTCGTCCTAGATGGAGGGAATACCAATTCACCTCTCCATGTGTATGTGTTTTTAGCACGGTCAGGCACCACAAAGACTCTTTCTGAAGTCTCATCCAGGTATACAACCTTTCCAGGTGTATCCGGGTCCTTGAACTCGTATATAGTGATGATACCTACCTCACTAAGTAGTTCTGTCTTGTATCTCCAAAAGGCTTCATCAGTTTCTTTATTCACAAACAACTCTATGCTTCTGTTGTCCTGAGGGATCTAGTCTGGGATTAGTACTCGTGTCAGTACAGATTTCCCTCTAGGTGTTCTAGGCTCTTCTAATGGTTCTTTTCCTTGAGATTTAGTTTCCGTCTCTGGTTGAATCATGCCAAACTCGTTGGTATTGTTTGGCTGCGTACTTAAGATTTACATTGTTCCTTCCTTGTCTATGTACGCGTCTCTCTCAAATTTCACCACTGGACGTTCCAATCCAATGGGTTGATCGGGGTTGTGCATTTGCACCACTTGCCTTCGCAAACCATCCTCATAGATGCGAGCACCTAATCGGTTGGTTCGGAGAAACTCTAGTTGTGTTCTATAGGGTCCTTCTGGTTTTTCTAAATAGGCTACATTCGACCCTCCTTCTGGTCTTTCTGTGCTAAATGCCATTTCTGATTCGCTAGTATCTGAGCTCTCGTAGGGATAACTAGTGTTCAATTGTTGAGCCCACGATCGTGCAGTAGTTCTTACACTTGCCTCTGATGATCTAAGGCTTCTCCTGTCTGACTTGCCTATATGTTTGCCCGATCTAAGGTTCATTAATTTTCTTCCTTGCACACTCAGTACACGCTCAGATCGTCACAGATTCTTTGTTATCACTTTCTTGATTCTTTTTAAATTTCTTTAGATTCTTGTCTTAATGTATGCGTCAGGAATTCGACTTTCCGTGGTATTTTGAGTTCTCGTTCCGTCAGACTTATGTTCTTTCCTTTAGGTTTTCGTGTCACACACCTTTACTTTAGTCTTGAACTTGATAAATTTAACTCTCTTGAACTTGAGGCGTTCCTATCGTCTTAATCCACAATGCTAACGTTTATCCTAAGCTAGGAATTGACTGAGGGGGTTGAGTAATCTTCCAACCTCGAGTCAGCTTTTCTGGTTGCTCTGATGCCCAAGAAGCCGCGCTTCCCAAGCTTTATGCCCTTCACTGCCTTGCCTTGGTTGCCTTTGATTGCCCTTGCTAGACCTTTTCCAAGCTTTCCTGATGCACTGGAGCTCTGTACCTGCAAGAAAACTCAAGAAAACAAAAGTACGCACAAGCACAAAAGCTCTCTCTCACTCTCTCGCATGCACAAATGAGGGGAAATGAGGAGAATGGGTGGATATGGTGAATTTTTGGATTTTTTTGGAGATGAAGATGATGATGCGGTGATGAAGATGGAGTGTGGGGGAGGTGAAAAACACTAAAAACTAAGTAAAAACAACAACAAAAACTGAAATTTTTACCTTCCAACGCCACTTCTTGCTATACTTTTACCATCACACATTCGTCCTAGACTCGATCCCTGGCAACGGCGCCAAATTTGGTGTTGCTCTAGCACAATGGTGAGAACCACGTTAAGAAGCTCCACCTCCTTAATGTCAATCCGCGGAAGAGATAGGAGTGATATGAAGATCGTGAATGTGAGATGAAGTGAGAGTGAAGGTGAGAAGCATAGAAATGCACACACACATACACACACACTACGAAGAGACAAGCAAGACACAATGGAAGGTGAGAGATCCACTCTATTACTCAAGAACACTATTACAAGCTCAAAATAGCTCTAAGCTCACACTGACTAACCTCAAAAATGAGCTCTCTAGCTCTTTTTATAGTTTCTAGACTAGTTTCTAGACTAGTTTTGACCGGTTTCACATCTAGTGACCGGCATAGTTAAAAATTAGGTCCTAGATGCTATTTGGAAGGGTAAACGATGTCTAAAAATAACGAAAATTGATACGCTTGTTCTACCTAAGCTCTTCAAGCTCGAGGACTCCTCGGCTTGCACAAAATGGAGCTATGGATTACAAAATGGGGTTTTCTATGTTACATATGTTACAATAGTGATAAAAATCACTGTTGGAGGTTTTTGGAAAGTATTTGAAAACATAATTCTTTGAAAAACGATTCGACTGGCTCCCTGCTCCGTCGTTACATGCTTCCGTGTCGTCTGTGCCTCTGGCTGCTTCCAACACTCTACGTATACCCATCCTAATCCTCAACATGTGTAGTACAGTGTCCAAAGGCTACCAATTGCATCCAATATATATATATATATATATATATATATATATATATATATATATATATATATATATATATATATATATATATATATATATATATATATATATATATATATATATATATATATAACTAAAAAATACAAAAGTATCTAAAAATTCATTGCAAAATGTCTCCAATATTCCACTTACTAGGTGGGAGATCCCCATGCCTTCCAAACATGTGGTTGTTACTCTCTCAGCTATTGATAATAGCCAAGATTGTCTATCGCTGCCAATAGCTCAATAATGTATGGCTTTGGAATCCCATTAGAAGCAACTTTCCTCGCTAAGTCACATCTATGTTTTAGAGTTTCAACCACAACAATTTTCATCCATTTATGAAAAACTAGTGTGCATCCATGTGTTGGCTGACACTCTTGATAAATACATTCTATTACGTAGTTCAATTCGTCTTTGTCTTTCTCCTTCTAATGAAGAAGTGTGCACTTTTTATATTGCACCTTTGTGTGTGATTGAATATGTTGGCCCATAGCAATGCCAAATCTATCCATGTAGATCAATCATCTTGATCACATATATATATATTTGATTCATCATGCTCATGTGCATCCCAAGGTGTGTCGAGTGTGCTCAATGTAGATGTTTGTGACCCACGATGTCATCATGGTGGTGTAAATGCATGAACACAACTACAAAATCCACTTCCACTTAAACATCAACCTTTGCCTAGATGTGATGCCCTAGGTACTAGTGGTGAGGCTCTTCATGTTCCAGCACATGTGTGGTCGTTTTGTATACTAGATGCTTGAGAACTAGACTCCTCATGATACTCTGAGATGAGATATACATGGGTGGGGTCTTCCTTATAGGTAGTCCTCCTATCTTCCCTAAAGTTAGTCCAATAGGAGGAAATGATGGAGGGGGAGTTTGAGAAAGAGTTGTTGGGATGGTAGATCTTGTAAACATCTATGATGACCAATGCATTTTGCAAGATGCATATGATACGAGTTCTATTGAAACTCAACATCACTATAAAAATATGGTTTACTATCATCGCTCATCCTACAAAAAAAACTCACATCAATAGTGTTTCATAAAGAATAAATAAAGCCAATAAAAATTTTATTAAATGCTAAAAACCTAGGTAATTTCAACACTACCTTGTAATCTTTGGTACATGAGATCTCACCCCATTCTTCTTGTTTCAATAGTTCTCATTCTTGCACAATGCACATCATGGTATTAGCTTGCTACTCTCATTGCTACCTCCCATCAATCATTGGAACAATATATGTAAATATGAGAATTTGATGTATGAGGACTACCAAGTAATGTTGAAACACACGTTGATAGATTTTGTGCTCTAAAGAAGTTCAACTAAGTAAGTAAGTAAGCAAGTGAGTGAGTGAGTAAGTAAGTAAGTAAAAAGTAAGTAAGTAAGTAAGTAAGTATGTATGTATATATGTATGTATTCATGCATGTATGTATGTATGTATGTATGTATGCATGCATGTATGTGTGTGTGTAAATAAGTAAGTAAAAAAAAGTAAGTAAGTAACTTCGTATGTATGTATGTAGATATATATGTATATGTGTAAGTAAGTAAGTAATTGAGTAATTAAGAACTTAAGTATATAAGTAGCTAAGTAACTAAGTAAGTATATAATTAAGTAAGTACGGATGTATATATGCGTAAGTACATAATTAAGCAAGTAAATAAGTTACTAAGTAAGTATGTATGCATAAATATATGTAGACATGTATTTTGAAATATTTCTTGTTGTATATAATTTCATACCACAAAACAAAAATGGCAACATTTCCCTTAAATATGGAATAAAAAAAATTACAGAAAGGCAAATAGGCGTGTAATCAAATAATGCACGATGCCATAATAAAAACCATGCACACTAAAGATAAAACAACCTACAAAAAAGAAAAAATTCCACTTACAAAGAGATATGTGTATGTATGTATGCATATATTTATGTAAGTCTGTGTGTATAAGTAAGTAAGTAATTTTGTATGTATGTATGTATGTATGTATGTATATATGTATGTATGCATGCATGCATGTATGTATGTATGTATGTATGTATGTATGTATGTATGTATGTATGTGTGTATGTATGTATGTATGTATGCATGTATGTATGTAGGTATGTATGAATGAATGAATGAATTAAATAACCATCTAGACCAAATCTACGATGTACCATATAATTAGATGAATCATTGGATGAAAGAGACTATCAATAAAATTAAACATCAAACCAAGTATAAATAACATAAATTAACATTAAAGTTAAACCTAAAAATTGAAACACTCATATGATCAAAGATAGGCATGATTATATTGATAAAAATTGAATACGAAATTGTATCAAATCATTACAATCCATTGCTTATATTCCATCCTAATAAGATAAAGTCCATCCTCCAAAGGTGTCAAGAGCTCCTAGACGTGACAAGTTGAAGAGCACTGTCTTAACATAAATGCCAATCAACCCAATAAAAAATGTTAGTAATAAGGAACATAATGAGAGGGTGACATGTAACACAATGAATGGTTTTCATCCTAGTCACACCATTGACACGTCCATTAGATCAAGAATGATTTCATAAACTAATTCAATCCTATTTATATAAGCAAAAAAAAAAGATTGCTACCTAATTGCTAAAAATTTCACTTCATTTAAGGTTTTAAAAAACATTTTCCATTACTGTGGATTAACATATCCTTGAAAGAGCATTATGCTCAAATATTATAACTAAAACTTCTTTCCTTTTTTTTTTAAATAATCTTGGGATACAATCTTGAGTCGTGTAGTATGTTTATGTACATATTTCCATGTATGATCATAAGACTTATTTTTACCTGATTTTTGGATGCACAATATTTCAAAATAATTCAAAATACTTATTTAACTTTGTGAAAAGACCTATTGGAGTAATTGCTAAATGTGAATAAATCGAGAGACGGCCAATATTTTATAGACGTGCTTGAGAACAAACAAAATGCCCAAATGTCTAGGAAATTGGACTTCATAAAGCTTGAAATATACAACTCAAACTCTTATTTTATGTCATGGACTTCATCTAGCTAATGATCCAATAGGAAAAAGAAAAATTGTTGGAGTTCGAGGTCTCTAGAAGCACACAAATAGCACACGGAAGAAGAAGAAGCTTTGAGCACAACACAATATAGAATGTATTACCAAGTGAATGTACAAAGGTAAATAACCCATCAGGGTTATCTCCATATATAAAATTTGGGGGAAAAACCTCTTAAAGAGGGGAAAAATGCCCCAACAGTCCTAAGTGTGTTTGCACGCATCACTACAAAAATATATCAACAAATCCCCCTTGGGAGTGATTTGGTGAACAAGGAGCTAGCACTCATGTATGAGGAAGTTCCAAACTATTTGGAAAGAGATGAATCTACAAAACAAAGTAACTCCAAAACTTTGTGTAAAGCTTTAAACTTCTCCCTAGGCAAAGCCTTTGTGAAAAGGTCTGCAAGATTATTATGTGTGGGCACATAAGACAAATTGATATCTCGAGCAAGAGTTGATAGCCTTGCTGAAAGAATACAGAGATATATTCGCTTGGAGTTATAAGGACTTGAAAGGTGTAGACCCTAACATATGCTCACACATGATCCCCATGCCCTCAGAGGCCAGACCGTCTAAACAGAAGCCATACACATACAATGACAACTATGCTGCCAAGATCAAAGAAGAGATAGATCGCTTAGTTGAAGCTGGATTTATCTATGAAATCGAGCACACTGAATGGGTTTCCCCCATCGTAGTGGTGCCCAAAAAAGAATGGCAAAATTACATGTATGCATTAACTTGAAGAAGGTTAACGCAACCACTATCAAAGATAGTTATGCACTTCCTATCACTGAGCATCTATTAGAAAGGGTAGCAGGCAAGGAAGTGTACAACTTCCTGGACGGGTTCTCTGGTTACAATCAAGTGGCCATTGCACCATAAGATCAGCATAAGAAGGATTTTGCCATAGAGTGGGGCATATTTGCTTTTCGC
Organism: Ceratopteris richardii; assembly: GCA_020310875.1. NCBI lineage: Eukaryota > Viridiplantae > Streptophyta > Polypodiopsida > Polypodiales > Pteridaceae > Ceratopteris > Ceratopteris richardii. Next base: position 171,680,187 of record CM035406.1, read on the forward strand.
ATAATGCCATTTGGTCTAACCAATGCACCTGCAACCTTCCAGAGACTGGTGTGCCATGTGTTTAAAGAGTTCCTGAGGAAGAATTTGGAAGCCTATGTTGATGGACTCTGTGCTGATTCCAACATTAGACAAACACATATACCTGAACTTAGGCAAATCTTTGACAAATGTAGAGAATATCAAGTTTGCTTGAACCCAGAAAAGTGTGTTTTCATGGTTAGGCAAGGCAAGATTCTAGGACACATAGTGTCAAAGAACGGCATATCCACTGACGAAAAGAAAGTGCGAGCTATCGCAGAACTACCTAGGCCAAAGGATGTCAAGGAAGTGCAAGCTTTCATGGAGCATTGTGGGTATTACCGACATTTTATACACATGTATGCCATCATTGCAAAGCCTCTGTACGGACTATTGACCAATTTTGAGTGGATTGAGGAATGAAAGAAATATTTCAATGAGCATAAATGGCGATTGTGTTCAGCACCAATCTTGACTACACCAGATTGGAACAAGCCATTCCATGTCCATGTGGATGCCTCCAACTATGCTATTGGGTGTGTACTTGCACAACCTACGGGCGAAGGTAATATGGATCTTCCAATTGCCTATGCTAGTAGACAATTAAATGCAGCTGAACAAAATTATAACACCACTGAGAGAGAAGGATTAGGCATGGTATATGCAGTTAAAAGTTTTAGACACTATTTGCTTGCAAATGTAAGATGGTTTCTCTTACTAATGGAATATGACTTCGATGTTGTGGTGAGGAAAGGAAAGACTCACTTGAGAGCAGATCATCTCTCGAGGCTCACATTTGGAGAGGCCCCACAAGGAGTATCAGATGACCTTCCTGATGCTTACTTGTTTAATTTAGAGGTTGTACCGCAATGGGCCAAGAACTTAGTGCCAGTACTGACATATGGGCCTAAACATCCAATAGTAAACACTCAAGATAGGGAGATAGTAAAAGCCCAGAAGTACCATATCATGGCAGGGAGTATGTACAAACATACAAATCAGGGAATATTAGCTTGTTTTGTGGAAGAGGATGAATACGCAAAATGGTTGCAATTAGCACATGTGGGTGCATTAGAGAAACACTACTGAAGGCAAAGAACCTTACAGACATTGAGGAGACTTGGAGTGCATTGGTCAACTATGGAAGTAGATGTTCATAGGATGTGCAAGGAATGCCCAATTTGCCGCACTAAACCACGAGTGGAACATGCCACTCTTTATCGAGTGTCTTTAGTGCCAGATTGGAGCGAACCCTTAGTAGCCTTTTTGAGGACGAGAACCTTTCCCCAAGATATGACATTGGCTCGACAAAGGAGCATAGAAGAAGCTTTAGATTATACTCTCATTGGAGATAATCTATACAGAAGAGGAAAAGATGGGTATCTTAGATTATGTGTCCACGAGAGTGAATATCTCAAGATCTTGGAAACTGCTCACCAAGGTGTAGCAGGAGGACACTTTGGACCAGATAGGGTGATCAAGGCAACACTATTTGCAGGATTTTGGTGGCCCACACTTCATATGGATGCACATACCTATGTGAAGAGGTGTGATGTTTGTCAGCGAACTCAGTATCCTATACGCAGAGATGAGATACCATTGGAACCTATAATAGGTGGACGTGCATCCTCTAAGTGGGGAATAGACTTTGTCGATCCTATTAATCCCCCGGCTAAGGGTTCCCATGCTGAATACATTATTGTGGCCACTAACTATCTAACCAAATGGGTAGAAGTAAAAGCTACAACTAAGAATGACGCACAGACCACTACTAAGTTCTTATTTGAGAATGTGTTCACAAGATATGGGTTACCAATCGAGCTAGTAAGTGATAGAGGCACACACTTCTTGAATGAAGTCATAGAAAACCTTCTCCAAGAATTCTTGGTCATACATAAGAAGTCGGCCCCCTATCATCCACAAGCTAATGGCTAGGCAGAGAGCACAAATAAGATTCTATGCAATGTATTGACAAAATTAGTTAATAATAAATGCTATGATTGGGACAAACAGCTACACCATGCTGTTTGGGCATACAGAGTTGCCTATAAAGCGATACTCCAAGCCACACCCTTTCAGATGGTGTTTGGCCAAAATGCAGTGCTACCATTGGACTTTTTGATACCTACATTGAAATAGCACACGAGCATGACTGGACTGGCCATGAGCTCTCCTCTAGAATCTTCGATCTTGAACAATTAGGTGAAAGTGTTGAAACCACTTGCATGGGAGAGGTGAAACTTCCCCTCTACATTCAAGAGGTCCTAATGGTAGTAAAAGTGCTAGTATGTGAAGACAAGGATCGTACCGAACCTCTTGTCTTGGGCCAAGACTGGATCTATGATCACGCAGTCAACCTCAACCTAAGAAGTGGACTTCTTCAGGCTTGGGTAGGCCAAAACCACCTCACGATTGAATTAGAAAATCAAGCACTCAGGCCATTAGAAAAGGCACCAAATCTTGGTCCCACCAGGAACCCACATGAAGATAATGATGCTATTCTTGTCCAAAGTTCTATGGTGCAAAAGATTGTCACTCTTGACGAAGGTACATAAGTCAATGAGGAGTTCCCTTCTTTTCCAAAGAGGATTCGAGAAAGGCAGGCCGGGCAACACATGACACCGAGGAGGCCGATGATCAAGAAGCGTGAGCACCAACCTGTGCAATATGAAGTACCTCGTGGCATGAAGCAGATCTGGATACGCAAGGGTGGAAAACCCACGGCTCTAGAGACAGGTTCTCAAAGATGCGCTAAACTAGCTACACCATCGAGGACTACAATGAAGGAGTCCCATAGGCAACACTCTAGAAATACCATTTCTATTTGGGTCCCAAAGCGGTCAATGAAGGCTATCCCCAATGCTATGTAGATATGGGTGCCCAAGACCTACTTACGAGCTCAAATAGCTTTACCTCCACTCACAAGAATGAATCAACACTCACAAGCACTCTTGGCAAAAATCTCAGGGCGAACTCCTACACTCCACACCATTACATCTTCGGTCACACCTAGGAATATCGAGAAATGGGTACCCAAAAGGTCCCAAATTCAACACAATCCAGTCCATAAACCTTTACATGTCATCACCACTAAAAGCTACGAATCCACAATCAAAGTTTGGAAACCTAAACCCCGTATCAAACCCCCTGACCCAATTTTGTAAATCTGTCCACTTTGAGGAAGGTGCATTCTGAGTACATTGCACATCCAAAAGTATGCATCTAGCATGACACTAACCACTAACCAACATTCACACCCATAACAAACACTTCACCCCTAACCCCTAACCACTTGGAATGTCATGTTAGTATTATGGAGGGAACACCATTACATCTTGTTTCCTATGCAACACTAATGTGGCTCTCTTCTTCTAGCAGATTAGCATCAACAGCTACAAACAATCTCATGGCAGAAGCAGTTGGCCCTAGCTCCCAAGCAGGCACTAGTTTGCAAGTTGATTGGGAGACCACGCCTATGGAGGCTCCGCTGATAGCTAGGTGTGATAATATCTAAATGCGAGGTGAATTCCCATCTTGGATCCACCGAGCGGCTTAACAGAAAGAGTAAAAGGGCACTCTAATTGGTTCAATGAGATGCCAAGAGATTTGGGTGATGCAGATCACATCTGGGAGTCTAAGTTGGAATTCGGATCAGTTTGGTGGACATTTCAGTTTTTCTCAAGAGAATTTGAATCACTACAAAATGCAGCGCCTCTTCAAGACATTTGGCAGAAAGCGGGTTTGAAAGACTAGTTTAGTGCATCCTTGCCTAAGCCAGATTTCCTCAGATGTTACTATTTGATTGCAACTCTCAAAGCTACAGGAGATCGTGATCAGTCAGGCACATTCATGGAGCCATCCCTATCAAACCGCGATGAAATGGAAAAGTTCGAGTTGAATGTAACTCTAATTAAGGAAGCCCTCCAAATGTATGGCACCCACATGCCCTCTGATTGAGACCCTTTGATACCGGAGTCTATGAAGAATAGTAAGCTCAAGAAGTTGAAAGACATGTGTGAACTCACTCCAAACATTGCCATCCCGTTGCACATGTGCCTTTAGCACTTTGCATTTCCTGCTCAAGGCCGATTCACGTAGCCTCACAAGAAGATTTGGTACGGTCTATACCTAGCGGAGACAAGGAGTCTACCCATTAAAATGCAAGTATGGATTCTTGACCAATTGTATGAAGCAGGCAAATGAGGGATAAGGAAGCCTTCTTTGAATGGCTGCTTTGCCATTACCAGAATCATATACAGATTTCTAGCTTATGATGTGCCGATTGCATTGGCACTTACTTACTCACAGCTGCAGTTCTTCCAAGGACGAAAACCAGGGGTTCAACCAGCTAAACGCATGCATGGATCACTTTCCTAGGTCCCAATTCCTTGTGAGTCCACCATGGATGCCTCCCTTAGAGAAGAAGGACAAGTGGCCCCATTCACTATCCCTCTCAAACGATCACAGTCAGAGGGCATTACACAACCCACTCCATCAGCCCCTCCGTTGCCCACAGATGTTGAGTTTGCTTCCATGAGTGAATTAGCGGAAGATACCTCCTTTGATTTTGAGACCTTCTTGCAAACAATGTAACTATCCGATGGAGAGTTCTTTATAGACACTGAAGGCCCCGGATCATCAGCCCATAGAGGACGCCTACATAAAAAAGAACGATGAGTACATTGGGAGGATGAAGCACAACACATGCAGGTTGAAGACACACATAGACAAGAGGAGGCACAGGAGCATGAATCAGAGGAGAGTGAGGAGGAAGCCCCTGCATACACTGCACAAATCAAGTAGTTATACGAGATGATCAAACAAGTACAAAAAAAGCATAAGTTGTTAGAAGAGGCAAACAGAGCAATGGTGAACAAGATGCTACAAGCAGAGGAGGTGGACCCTCATTATATCGAATCATTGAATCTTCTGGCAGACACTTGTGGGATTGTAGAAGCTATGCGGACTATGATACATCATACTCCCCCTCAATACGACCAAGAAAGGCTGGATACGCGACCGCGAAGGGGTAAGATGATTCACATTGAAGTTTCCTCCTCACTCCCTATCACACTTGAAGAAGACGTTCACATGACCAGTCCTACTGACACTAGGGTCCCTGAGGTGAAAGCACACAGATACCATCGCCGCCATCACCACCCATGCATCCCACCGCAACCCTCACCACTAACATTCTTGAACAACCAACAGTCACCTTTAGTGAACCTATATCACATGCCACCCTTTTCCCATCCTTACCATTCCCTATCTCCACCAATTCTAGTCAATTTTCCGAACCTCAGATAGGTCATCCTGCCACTCATGAAACCATAATAGGTCACCCTTCTTATCTACCAGTTGTGGGACATCCACTTGTCTCTATCCACACATCGACACCATCATTTCCCCTCATTACAACATCCCCTCTTGCCCAACCCGAACCCACAATGCACCCCTTAACCTCCTCAGAACAGACACAAACCACCCTTCCCCAATTTTAGGCAAACCTTGTAAATATGATGCAACAAATTGATGATTATAATAGAAATCCCCTTTCCCACCCTACCTCACCCACGTTCACGCCCACCACTGACACACCACCCACCATTCTAGTATTCACGATTCACACTTCACACACAATCACATCCAACCCCATGGACATTTCCCCCTCCACAAAACCACCCACCACGTCTTTCGTTTCAACATCACCACGTTTCACTTCACTCACATCACCACTTCCAACCACTGTAGGCATAACATACACCTTTCCCTTCCCCATTTCCTGACCCCTTGCATCTTTCACCACTACCTCTACATCCACTTCATTTACTCATGCATTAGACACCATGTTTGAAGCGGCCACATAGCTGAAACAGGAATATCAATTATTGGAAGAGAACAACAAAGAATTATGTAATCTGTCTGCCCACCTCCAAGCACGTGTCGATACTTTGGAGTTGCGTAATACTGAATTGCAACAAGAATTTACCGCCCTCCAGAAATCTTATGCAAATGTTGAAGCCAAATATACAAAGGCAAGTAAAGTGAACAAAGAGCAACTCAGAGATCAACTGGGGCACCCATAGATCCGGCTTAGTTTCAGGCTCTTCCCTCAGAAAATATTGAGCACATATTAGAAAATTATGCAAATCTCTTGGAAGCGCACGACCGACTTGCAGACCAAGTGAAGGAATTACAAAGACAAACAGTGCCCACACCACATACAACAGAACCTCGAGAGATGGTGAGCATCGCTACTTCACCCCCGCCAAAATCTTCAACCGACAATGAGTTTCTCACGCTCGGAAAATAGTCCATTGAGCTAAACATGAAATTATTACAATATGAATGACCACCATCGCCACCCGATCAACCGTCAAAAGAAGAAGCAGTTACCGTTCCCGTTGAAGAGACCTTCTAAGATAATTATGAACCTCAACCTCTTCCAGGAGGCAGGGTCACTGATGAAGGACAAGACACATATGAGGAACCCCCTCTGGCATGGATGAAACAAGTAGAAGAGATGGGCCAAACTCACGAAGAGCGCATATCCACTCAGATGCTAGCCATGAAAGCTATTGAAGAGACAATACTTCAATCAGCATATTTCAAGAACTTGACGACTCATAACCAGTTCAGAATTACAATATAAGCCATACTTTGTGCTATTGGCAGATTACAATACTGAGATCAAATGAGTCACCAATCAATTTCCTTCATTTGCAACAACCAGAGGACATCCCGGAAGCAGCCAGAAAAGGTGCCATATTTGAACCCATCTGGTGGCAAAAGTTATTGGATACTTATCCAGAGATGCTCCAAATGTGGGACCATGCCCCCATGTACTTAAAGTATAATCCATGCTTTGGGCCAGTGCAACGAAGACGATCATGGAAAGCCTTTGCTATAAAAGTTCAGAATAATGCTAATTGCAAACAATGGCTCAACTACCGCTCCATTGCTCCACCACAAGGCACACCATCCATAGCCTACATGATGGCTACAATCAGCCACTAGATGCCACGACTACAACCCATGAACGATGTCGCTACTCAGATGATGCTAAAGATCCTCGACATGATGCAAATCGTACTAAAGACTTTCCACAATGTACGTAACATCCAGCCTCCGATCTCGGGCTTTATAAATGGTAATCATGACTTACTATATGATATGAGCATAGCCCCTAGTATTCGGGTTGCTTATGCTTGGCATGCGAGGATCAGATATCTCCCACCTTGCTATAAACAAACATTTGATGATATGTTTACCATTGGTTTCTAGGAATCTCACTCGGAAGTGTTCATGCCACGACCAACCCATCTTCTACAGCTATTTGCATGCAAACAGACTATGCATTCAGAGCTATATCCAACAACACAACCTGACATTCTAGGCGTGGTTAATTGGGATGCTCTTCAAAGAGATCTAGTCAGGGGACTGAGGATCAGGGAACATGAGCTAGCCACCGACATAGTCCAACACTACATTGATCACCCCGCGGAGCAAAGGTCTATCAGAGACGATAGACGAGGGAGAGTGTTGGCATCATCTAGGAAGAAGCAAGTATGGGCATACACGCAGATCTAGCACTGAGGCAACCCATCAAATTTTTTCAATCCTTACATTATTTTAAAAGTAATTCTCATCACTGAAAACCATTGTAAATACCGTTTCACCTTTTTGTAGCTCCATTTTGTGCAAGCTGAGGAGTCCTCGAGCTCGAGGAGCTTTAGAAGTAATTGCCTACCAAATTTCATAACTTTGTTCAGAGCTCGTTTGGGCCTCCAAACTAGCTTAGGGACCTAATTTTTAACTAGGCTAGACACTAGGTCTGAACAGGACCAAAGTTAGTAAAAAACTATAAATAGAGCTAGAAAGCTCATTTTTGAGGTTAGCTTGTTGTAGATTTGAACTTGTATGAGACTTTTTGAGTAATCTAAAGAACTCCATTGTTTCTCTCTTTGTTTTGCGGTGTGTGCGTGTGTGTGTGTATGTGTGTGTATGTTTGTGTGCTTCTCACTCACACACTTGTGCCATCACCTGTTTGAGGTCTTCATACCATCCTCATGCCTTCCCGGATTGACATTAAAGGGGGTGCTACTCATCACTGAGCTATAGGAGTGTTCTCAAAAACATGTGCATGCAAGTAGGCATGTATATTTTCATACCAAGAACATGGTGCTTTGTTCAAACCATATAATGCCTTTTTCAACTTGCACACTTTGCTTTCATGACCTTTTTACATAAAACCATGGGGCTAAAGTACATACACTTCTTCATGTAAGATACCATTTAGAAATGCAATTTTAATGTCCAACTGATGTACATTCTAACCATGATGAGACGTAAGTACACAAATGCTACAAACAATGGTCATTTGGCGTGTCCGAGCAAATGTCTCATCAAAATCAATACCTCTCTCTTGAGCATAGCCTTTGGAAACAAGCCTTGTCTAATACCTATCAACTATTCCATCATGCTTATGTTTTTAGCTTGTATACCCATTTAATGCCAAATAGCCTTTTTTCCTCTTCATAATAGCATCATATTGTGGTTGCATAACAACCATCCATTTTTTTAATTTTTGAGTTTCATCAGAAGAAACAAGCACATTCTCATCACAAAGACTATAAACAACCATTACATAGCAATCTGATGCAAATGAAGCTCTCTAATCAACATGTGCATCATGTAAATCTACATAAAGAAGGGAATGATCTACATCATTATTTGATACCTCTAAAGGTTGAGAAATTGCCTCATTTGGACCAACACTTGATTGTCCATTGTTGAAACTCAAGGGCAAGGACAAAGCATAGAAGTGCATCAAGGAACTGGACATACAAGAAGAAGGAGCAAGTAGGGAGCTCCAAGAAGCACCTGCCAAATTTTCAGAAGAAATCCCTACAAAAATAGTGATTTTTATCACTAAAAACCATTGTAAATACCATTTTCCATTTTTCTAACTCCATTTTGTTCAAACCGAGGAGTCCTCAAGCTTGAGGACTATTAGAATTACCATCATACCAATTTTCATAATTTTTAGACTCCGTTTGAGCCCCCAAATAAGCCATGGAACCTATTTTTTAACTAGGTCGGACACTAGGTCTGGACAGGGCCACTCAAAAAACTATAAAAAGGGCTGGACAGCTCATTTTGTTGTTGTAGATTTCAGCTTTGTAAGAGATTTCTTTTGTAATCAAAGCTTTCCATTGTTCCACTCTTTGCTCTTACTGTGTGCGCATGTGTGTGTATGTGTGTGCATGCTTGTGTGCTTTCACTCACGCACTTGTGCCATCACTTGCTCATGGTCTTCATACCAGTCCTCACGTCTCCACGGATTGACATTTATGAGGTGAAGCTCCTCATGTTGGTACTTGCCATTGTGCTAGAGTGACACCAAATTTGGCACCCTTGCCAGGGAGAGAGCTTGGAGGACGAGCGTGTGACGGTAAGACGTAGAGTAGCGATGTTGGAAGGTAAAAAAATCACCATTTTCAGTTTAGTTTTTGAGTTTTTCTCCTTCTTCATCTTCATCATCACCATCTTCTCCCACCTTCATATTCTTTGATTTTTCCCATTTTAGACTGTATCTTCACCTTGTTTTTCACTTGTGGATGTGAGAAAGAAGCGCAGACGGTGTTCAGAGCTGAAATGCTGAAGAAATAACCTTGAAATCCACCTCAAACATGAAGAATCTGAGCGGCAGTATCACGGCATGAGAGGAACATCGTCTGTTATCGCGAGCGTCATATTGCAAGTTTGGAGGATGGTTTTGCATCTAAAGGCTGATAGGAGTGACAAGGAGGACCTAAGGTACACATATCTGCAAAAATTTTTGAATTTTCAACCAGAGGTATCGTATCGTGGCCATTTCTAGTATCATATCGTGTGGACAGTAGTATCGTATCGTGGAAGTTGGTATCACGATGGCAGTTGCCCCGGAGGTATCGTATCGTCTAAGGTGGTATCGTCTGTAGTGGTATCATGTGAAACAAAGGTATCGTATCGTGGAAATCTGGTATCGTATCGCGTGTTCTAAGCTCCTAGAGAGATCTTCTTTCCCTATTTTAACCCCCAGAACCCTGAACTGGCATAACTTTCTCATACGAAATCTGTTTGCTGTGATTTTGGGTTTGTTGAAAAGCTCGTGGGGAAGTTGACCCTCAAGTGGACTAGGAAACCAAAGAGCTCCAAAGGATTTTGAACAATACAAAGGGAAAATTTTGAACTAGAAGACTAGGCTTATGAACCTAAGATCTGGTAGACACTTAGGCAAGGATAGACAAAGCATTAGATCATCTGAGGCTAGTGTCAACCATACAGCCAAGTCTTGGGCTCAACAGCTTAGTGGTTATCCTTACACATTAAGTTATGAAACAAGTGACTCAGAAATGTCTTTTAGCATGGAAAGACCCACACGTACCTCAGGTACTGCCTATTTACAAACACTAGAAGGTCCCTATAAGACACAATTGGAGTATATCAGCACCAACCAATTAGGTGCTCGCATCTATGAGGATGGCTTGAGACGATCAATGGTTCAAACCAAAAATCCAGATCAACCCTTCCGGCTTGAACATCCAGTGGTCAAGTTCAAAGAGGGTGCATACATTGATAAGGAAGGAACCATATATGTGGTTGCCAGCCTACCAGATAGGACAGATGAGTTTGGAAACATCATTCCTGAGTACGAGCTAGGAGACCTAGAGAAGGAGACTTAGGAAGAGAACCCAAGACTCCCAGAGGTAAATCAGTCTTGACTAGAGTGATCACTCCAGATTGGATCCCTCAAGACAACAAAAGCATAGAGTTGTTCTTAAATAGAGAAACATAGGAAGCTTTTTGGAGATTCAAGCCAGATCAACCTACCCCAATAGTCACCATCCATGAGTTCAAGGATCTAGAGACACCATGGAAAGTTGCCTATCTAGATCACACCTCAGAGAAACTGTTCTTGGTAACAGAGCAGGATAGGCATGCATACACTTGGCAAGGTGAATCAATTTTCCCTCCACTGAGATCTAGTGTTTCCCATGGCCTCCAAGGAGTAGGATAATCTAAGGCTCATGAAACGCAGAGGGAAAGAACTAGAGAGAGACCGGAGGTAAGCTTTGCAAACACTGTGGGCAGAGACAGATTGGGACATGAAGGTGAAAGACCTGAAAGGGAGAGACATAGAGCCCATAGGCATCAAAGAGATGAACATGATTTCCCATTGCCCAGACCCCAAGAGCACTCAAGAACCCTTAGACCTTCTCAAGTGGTCAAGGCAATGAAGAACTACTTTGATGGATTTGGAGATCCTTATGATCATGTGGCCGAGTTCAAACAAGTGCTAAGAGCTGAGCAGGTTGAGGACTTGTTCACCCAGTTTGAGGCATTTGGTTTAACTCTCAAGGGTACTGCCTTAGCTTGGTTTCAACCTCTAAATAGTCCCAACTATAGGGAGATAGGTCAGCTACTAGAGGAATTCATTGTTGAATTTTCCAAAAGTGGTATCAGGCATAACACATGATCCACAACTTTAAGCAGACACCCCAAGAAACAGTGCGACTTGCAAGAAGACGGTTTAGACAGTACTTGGAAAGATGCCCTGTACCAGAATTACCCACAACGGCCAAACAAGTGGCCTTGTTTTTAGATGGCTTGCTAAGCACCAAGTTAAGATCATATGTGTACTTGAAAGAGCCTAGATCCATAGAAGAGTGTGTGCGGATATGTATTGACATAGAAGACAATTTGGGTGAGGAGTTAGGACTATCCAAACTCTACAAGGATTCTGACAGTTCTACTAGTCGTACCTCTAGAACCTCCATTGAGATAGATGAGATAGTTGATCAGGTTGCCAAGAAGCTAGGAGTTCAAAATAGACAAATGCCAAGGGTCACCCCATTGAAGCGATGTTATACATGTGGAGGAGATCACATGGCTAATGTTTGCCCAATGATAGCTCAACCCCAAGGAAACCCTAATGCTCCATATTGCACTATTGAGAGGAAATACACAAATCATACGGCTCAAGATTGTCCATACAATAGGCAGGCTGTTAGACAAAATTATCAGCAATCTTACCAACAGGGTAGGTATCAGAACCAGTACCAACAACCATATTATAGGCTACAACAATAATATCAACCTCAATACCAACAACAATATCAGGCATCATATAGGCCACAACCAATCCTAGGAAACCAACCACCAGCTCCTGCCAATGTGATTCCAGTTAAGTATGCAATGGCAGAGGAAAACCTTAATAGAACGTTGGTACCAATAACCCCTGTAGTCTCAGATCATGACTCTCATGCTCCTAGTTCTGACTACTCTCATGAAGATAGTCCACAAGCTTATTACATTGAGTCACTTGAGCAAAGTGAGACTTCTCCATATCAATATGAGGTACCACCTATGGAACAAAATTGGGAGCCAGAATACTCCAATGTCATGTACACAAATCCCAACCCTAGGCCCCAATTGAGACAAGTAAGACCACAAGCCCCTAGAGGACCATGCTTTAGATGTCAAGGTGACCATTTCATTCGTGAATGTCCCCACCAACCAGCTCTGAGACATGGACAAAACATCACAATACAAGGCTTTTGTCCTGAGTGCGGCAAGGAATATATTCCAAGAGAGTGTCCCAGGAATCCCTCTAGTGCACCCAAGGTTACTCCCATCAATGTGGTAGGTTTAGTGGCAGATTCAAGTTCAAGTAGCAGTAATGTGGCTCCTGTACAGTCAGTTACTAGGGCACAAGCATTAAAACAGGATAAAACAGCTGATCAATTAGAGTCAAGTGAGTAAGGAGAGCCTAGTAAAAGGAAAACAAGAACTTGGAAGGATACCAGGGAGAGAACCAATCATAAGTGGAATAAAAAGCTATCTGAAATAGAAGAAAGCCTGAAAGATGCCAAAACAAAAATAGAAGACATTGCATCTCAAAGTCCCTCCCATGCCGATCCTCCATCCACACCACCTCATCCCACCCCACCACTCACTATAAATAGACTGCAACCAGGGTCTGCTTGTAGATCCAACCCCAGAAGGCTTGGACATGATGTTCAAGGCCTACCAGGCTCGTCTTCAAGAAGGGCCAACAGCTGCAAACCTGGACAAGAGTTACCCTAGAGCAGATTTAGAGATTGAACGGACAAAAATGGGCATGAAAATGGTAGAAGTAGCTCAAGCTATGCTCGATACTAGTCAAAACCGGATTTGCATTTCCAGGGCTTACTAGAAAGATTAGAGCAGTTGGTAAACAAGCAGGCTTCTTTACCCCCACAGGCTCAACCGGTTGTTGAAAGAGATATTTCACCACGAATGAAAACTTATGTTCTTGATTCGAGGGAGCACCTCTTTCAATACAACAGTACTCTCAAGAGTTCATGCTGGAAATACAAGAGGAGAAATGGGCCAAGGAGAAGGGTAATCCCCCTCCTATTCCTGAGATTGATGATCTTCATGATCAATTTCCCCAAGACATTCCATCTATCTATGGAGACCAAGTGGAGCAACAAGACGATGAAATATTAGATTTTGAATCTAATTCTTTACAAGACCAAGGTCAATTTGAAGGATTACACCTTCAGAGATGTACCAGCCCTACAGTGGAATCCTATCCACAAAGTGAAAGAAGATTCTATCTCTGTGCATTCTGGGAGTTCACCTGATCCATCCTGGCTGCATGAAGATACTCACTTGTGGATGTGCAAGGTCGCAGAGGAAGAAGAAAAGTGGCTAAAAGCAAGAGAAGAAGGAACTTCCTCAGGAGATAGACCAGCTAAAGACCCAACCTATACCCCGATGATATTTCTAGATGAGGAATTTGAGCCTCATGGTTGGGCAAAAATCTTAGCTACCATGGACATTGCAGTCAATGAAGAACAATGGTCACCTCATTATGATGACTAGGGTTATGATATCTCAGTGTTCATGTGTGAGCTCTTGTTGGAAGAATGTGACCCTAGAGATGTCATAGAAGAAGAAGAAAATGACGATGATCTAGAGTCCATTGTGATGGATAGTTGCTTCGTCTCAGACGAGCACTATCTAGAAGATGTAGGAGTATTAACTCAAAAAGAAGAAGAACCTCTCACAAGCATTAAAACTGTAAATTCAAAGGATGGGAGTGAAGGTAGTAAAAAGAAAACGAAAAGAAAAGCTGTGAAACAAGAAGAGGAGGAATCATTGTTTGAAGTACCAAAAAATTTCAAGAAATATGAAATTGAAGACCGAAAAATTTTGGTACGCATGCCTAAGAGAGAGGCCATTCTAGGAGAAGCATATGACAATAAAGAAAAGACCAGAAAGATTGTAGTGACCATTGAAGGGAATGAAGAGAGATGTACATACATAGGAGATGACCTAAGTGCAAAAGACGAAGTAGAGCTTGTGGCTCTATTAAGGGAATATAGGGACGTGTTTGCATGGCACTATAGAGATTTGAAGGGAGTAGATCCGAAAATTTGCTCTCATACTATCCCCATGACCGCTGATGCCAAGCCCACCAAACAAAAGCCCTACACATATAATGACACTTATGTAGCTAAAATAAAAGAGAAATTGATAGGTTGATTGAAGCTGGATTTATCTATGAGATTGAGCATACTGAATGGGTGTCCCCCATTGTAGTGGTGCCCAAAAAGAATGGAAAATTACGAGTGTGTATTAACCTCAAAAAAGTTAACGCTGCTACGATTCGAGATAGTTATCCGCTTCCAATCACCGAACATTTATTTGAGCGTGTTGCAGGCAAGGAAGTTTATAGCTTCCTTGATGGATTTTTAGGTTACAACCAAGTAGCCATTGCCCTAGAAGATCAACACAAAACAACTTTCGCCACAGAGTGGGGAATCTTTGCATTCCGTGTGATGCCATTTGGGCTCACTAATGCACCTGCAACATTTCAGAGACTCATGTGTCATGTCTTCAAGGAGTTCTTGTGAAAGAGCTTAGAAGTATATGTGGATGATTTATGCGCTCATTCCCAACAGAGAGGATACCACATTGCTGAGCTCAGATAGATCTTCAACAAGTGTAGAGAATATCGAGTGTGTGTGAACCCAGAGAAGTGTGTGTTCATGGTACGACAAGGTAAGATATTAGGTCATATTGTTTCTAAAAATGGAATATCAATAGATGAGGACAAGGTAAGAGCCATAGCAGAGTTGCCAAGGCCAAGGAACATTAAAGAGGTACAAGCCTTTATGGGCCATTGTGGATATTACCGCAGGTTCATCCACATGTATGCCATCATTGCTAAACCTCTTTATGGATTGTTGACCAATTTTGAGTGGAACGATGAATGTGAAAAATCCTTCAATGAGCTAAAAAGACGTTTGTGCTCAGCACCAATATTGACCACTCCTGATTGGAGTAAACCATTCCATGTCCATGTGGATGGATCCAAATCATGCTATAGGATGTGTGCTAGCACAACCCACAGGTGAAGGAAACCTAGATTTGCCGATAGCATATGCTAGTAGGCAATTAAATGCAGCTAAACGAAACTATACAACAACCGAGAGAGAAGGCTTAGGCATGGTATATGCTATGAAAAAGTTTAGACACTACTTATTGGCCAACAAGTTCAAGTTTTTTTACTGATCATCAAACCTTATTGTATTTGGTCAATAAACCTTGCAATACAGGACGCGTAGTAAGATGTTTTCTCTTACTAATGGAGTACGATTTCGAAGTGGTAGTTAGGCAAGGTAGAACCCACCTTAGGGCGGACCATCTTTCTCGCATCACTTCAGGAGAGCCACCACAAGGAGTGCGTGATGAATTGCCCGATGCTTATTTGTTCAATTTAGAAGTTGTTCCTAAATGGGCAAATAAGTTAGTACCTGTCCTAACCTTCGACCCTGCAAATAAAGAGTGTGAAAACAAACAAAGAAGAATTGTAAAATCACAAAAATATCAAATATTGGCAGGAAGCATGTACAAACAAGGTACAGAGGGTGTATTAGCTTGTTGTGTCGAGGACGATGAACATAGCAGTTGGTTGCAACAAGCCCATGAAGGATTGCTAGGAAATCACTATTCTGAACAGCAAACATTGCAAAATCTAAAACGTTTAGGAGTGTATTGGCCTAGCATGGACAAAGAAATACATGAGTGGATCAAGAATTGTCTAGTATGTCAGGTGAGACCCCCAGTGGAGCATGCCACTCTTTATCATGTGTCATTAACTCCAGATTGGAGTGCTCCATTGGTAGAATTCATGAGATTAGGAACACTACCCAATGAGGCTAGTCTTGCAAGAAAATGAAGCATGGAACAAGAGGCTCAAGACTATGCCATAGTAGGAGACAACTTATATCGGAGAGGCAAAGATGGTTAACTAAGACTATGCATTCACGAATCAGATTATTTGAAAGTCTTAGAAACTGCACATAGTGGTGTTGCAGGTGGACACTTTGGGCCTGACAAAGTAATCAAGGCCATTCTATTCTCAGGACTTTGGTGGCCCACTCTTCATATGGATGCACATACCTATGTGAAGAAATGCGACACATGCCAACGTGCACAATATCCGATACGAAAAGACAAGATGCCCTTGATGCCAATGATGGGAGGACGTGCATTCTCGAAGTGGGGTATAGACTTTGTGGGTCCTATTAACCCCCCAGCTAGAAACTCCCATGCAGAGTACATTATTGTAGCCACAAATTACCTTACCAAGTGGGTGGAAGTAAAAGCCACAACAAAGAATGATGCTCAAACGACGGCTAAGTTTTTATTCGAGAACATGTTCACAAGATATGGGTAACCCATAGAGTTAGTAAGTGATAGAGGCACACACTTCTTGAACGAAGTCATTGAAAATCTCCTTCAAGAATTCATGGTGATACATAAGAAGTCAGCCCTCTATCATCCCCAAGCTAACGGACAAGCTGAGAGCACAAATAAGATCCTATGTAATGTATTGACAAAACTTGTAAATAATAAACGCTCTGATTGGGACAAACAGCTTCATCATGCTGTTTGGGATTATCGAGTTGCCTACAAAATAGTACTCAATGCCACCCCATTTCAGATGGTCTTCAGACAGAATGCTATGCTACCATTGGACTTCCTAGTCCCAGCCTTGAGAGTAGCACAAGAGCATGAGTGGAATGGACATGAATTGTCCTCCAGGATCCTTGATCTAGAACATTTAGGCGAGACGAGGCTACGAGTGGTAGCAGGGATTTATGCTGCAAAGAAAAGGCAAAAGGCATAATTTGATGCCCATATAAAGGATAAAGGATTGAAAGAGGGAGATCTAGTGCTCGTTTATATGCTAAAGCAACATGCCTATAAATTGAAAAAAAGAGGCTATGGACCATGATCATTAATCGAATTTCCACTAGTGGTGCGGTTCAATTGGCCACTTTGGAAGGTGATATCTTGCCAAACTATATAAGTGGTTGTCGAGTCAAGTTATATCAAGAACCCATTACAGAGGATATGCTAATGAGACTCAACACTGCTAAGAAGCGAAAAGAAGAGGAGTTAAGGGTTAGAGAAGAAGCACAAGCAGAGGCTAGAGAGTGCATCAGAAGAAATAAGTTAAGGCGACTAGGCCTAGATGTCAACCCGAAAGCCCCAAAATATCACATGGGCGTGCCAAAAATCGAGCATAATTACTTCTCGCATAATCGATTGACACCCCTTTGTGACCATAGAGGTAGGACAAGGAAAGAGTGTAAGGACTGTGAGAGCATTGGTTGCCTCAGGTGCAACAACTAGTGCTGTGAGATTTTCATACTGCCGAGACCTGCAATTGGACATCAAGCCCATAGAAGCCTATCTCACAGGATTGGGAGGTGTGGAAACCCCTTGTTTGGGAGAGGTGGAACTCTCCATCTACCTTCAAGATGTTCCAATGAAAGTCAAAATGCTAGTGTGCCACGATGCGGACCTTACAGAGCCACTTGTTTTGGGTCAAGACTGGATTTATGACCATGCAGTCAACTTGAACCTAAGAAGTCAACTTCTTCAAGTTTGGGTACAGGGCCAATGCATCACATTAGAATTAGAGAATTGCATGCTCACAAATCCAGATGTCACAAATTCTCTTAGTTCTTCTAGGGCTAATCCTAGCAAAAAAGATGTTGTATGTGTCAAAAGCTCTATGTTCCAGAAGAACTCAATCATGGAAGAACTGGCTCAAAGACAAGGACTAATGCCGCAACCATAACTCAATCACGAGGGTAAGCAAAACAGTACAAGACAGCAGCTATATCGAATAGACAAAGAGATTTCAAGAAGAAAGTAGTTCCGGGCATGAAACAGATCTGGGTACGAAAAGGAGAGCAACCACTAGCCTTGCCAACACAATTTCCACTCAGGCAAGCCCACCATGGGAAGACAACAAAAAAGCAACCAGGTCCACCTCAACCAAAAGATCTCCGACAAATATGGGTGCCTAAGAAATTAGTTGCAGCTCAACAAGGGCGACTACAGATGTGGGTACCCAAGAAGCTCTTACATACACAACGGTCTATGCTCCCCACCATGCAAAAGGTCTCAACAAAGAAGCCAAGGAGAGAAAGGGGTAAGAACAGAGCACAAAGAACAAAACAATATAAACTCAACCCTTTGGCAAAAGGAAGAAGACAATCATCAAGGATATGGTTTTGGAAACCCAAGGTACCAGTAGCATCCACGGCACCAAAGAACGAACCACTCCGGATACAAAATTTAAGCAACCAACCAAAGATGAAGAAGCCAACAAGGACTTGTACACAGCCCAACACTGTTCTAAAATGGGTCCCTAAAATCAATTGTCCTTTTGACATCCAATGGATACCTCCAACAAAGGTTGCATCAACATCTACAAGAACATTGAAATCCTCAACGTGCAACAACCATGTGCCTATGGCATAACCTTGTCTTTTGCACCATTGAGGTCATGCACTTCCAAAGTATGCATCAACATAGGGCCACATTACATGGCCGTGCATAGGCACAATTGAGAAATCCCAGGCACAGGAGACACACTTGACATATGTAAAATATTTTATTGCCACTAACCACTGTCTTCTTGTTGGTGACATTATTAAAAAAAAAGGAGAGATGAGAAGAAGAAACAGGACCAGGCGAGCCAAGAATCTCGTCAGTGGATCATCAACAAGGACAAGCCAATGGTCAATCACCATGATGGAAGTACAACATGAAGAGATGAAGATCGATGGACCTTTCACCATGGTAAGAATTGTATGCTTCAACGATGCAATAACCATGATAGATTAGGAAACCTCTTCATCAGCATACCCTTGAGCACTGAGCTCAAGACCCAACTTCTTGCACCATAATTCTTCCAATGCATTTCCCAAGTATGCATGCATAGGGCTACATTACAAGGCCGTGCACAAGGCACCTATTTTTTCCAACCCATGCACTAATGCACTTCACCATCAATCATTATGGGTCACGAGTACTTGGCCTCATATTATGAAACTCATGTTTCAAAGATTCAAGGACATCCAAGGTACAACATTGATACCCAGGAAGCAATTCACAGTAGATAACTGCTCAAGATCAATATTGATGACCTCTTTTGAGCAACAAGATATCTTTGAAAGCAGGAAAATACACCATCTAGCTCAAGCCCAAGGAAGAAGTACCTACAAGGGGAACAACTCTCGCATAGGCTAGTAGTGGAAACCTGAAGGATCTAACAATCGACGATGCTACATTGGGAAGATGGACCGCTTCTGTTGATACGTGAAGGACACTACCTCTCAACGTACTACATGGAACAACCACTACAACTAGGGTATGTCAGGGATGATAGACTCAAGAGGGGGGGAGTGTTGAAGCTCAAGGGCAAGGACAAAGCATGGAAGCACATCAAGGAACTAGACATACAAGAAGAAGGAGCAAGTAGGGAGCTCCAAGAAGCACTTCCAAATTTTCAGAAGAAATCCCTACAAAAATAGTGATTTTTATCACTAAAGACCATTGTAAATACCATTTTCCATTTTTCTAACTCCATTTTGTTCAAGCGGAGGAGTCCTCGAGCTTGAGGACTAGTAGAATTACCATCGTACCAATTTTCATAATTTTTAGACTCCGTTTGAGCCCCCAAATACTCCCTGAAAACCTATTTTTTAACTAGGCCGGACACTAGGTCTAGACAGGGCCAAAACCACTCAAAAAACTATAAAAAGGGCTGGAGAGCTCATTTTGGAGGTTAGCTTGTTGTAGATTTCAGCTTTGTAAGAGATTTCTTTTGTAATCGAAGCTTTCCATTGTTCCACTCTTTGCTCTTACCGTGTGCGCATGTGTGTGTATGTGTGTGCATGCTTGTGTGCTTTCACTCACACACTTGTGCCATCACTTGCTCATGGTCTTCATACTGGTCCTCACGTCTCCATGGATTGACATTTATGAGGTGAAGCTCCTCATGTTGGTACTTGACATTGTGCTAGAGTGACATCCATCTATAAAAGGAGGAAGCAAAGTGTCATACACATCTTTAGAGCTAACTAATGTCTCCTTGCTACAAGAAAG
Source organism: Ceratopteris richardii (assembly GCA_020310875.1). Taxonomy (NCBI): domain Eukaryota; kingdom Viridiplantae; phylum Streptophyta; class Polypodiopsida; order Polypodiales; family Pteridaceae; genus Ceratopteris; species Ceratopteris richardii. Next base: position 171,700,713 of record CM035406.1, read on the forward strand.
TAATGGATGAATTTCAACTTACAAAAAAAAATCATGGCTAAACAAAATGTGTTTAGTCTATGGATGATATAGACGATAGCCTTCGCTTTCAAAACTATGCCTAACAAAAACACATTTCACTCTTTTATCATCCAAATTTCTACATTGTTGTTCAAACATTAATGCATATTCCAAACAACCAAAAACACGTAGATGAGCAATAGATGTCTTGCGACCATGCGACCTCATATGGAGTGATTGATTGTAATGCCTTGGTGGGTCACTTGTTAAGTACATATGTTCTTTCTTTCAACACATCCATTTTGTGATGTTTATACTACACTCTACACTGATGTTTTATACCATGTTCAACCAAAACGCATTAAAATAAAAAAAAACATGTATTCCCCCCTCTATTAGAATGGAGGGTGCCCAATTTACATGTTGATAGATATTCAGCCATAGTTAGGAACTATTTAAAGCACATGAAAGCTTTAGAATTTTGTTTCAATGGGTAGATCCATGCATCCTCCAGAAATCATCAATAAAAGTCATGAAGTATAGGTAGTTCCCACCTAAATGTGTTTGTCTAAGACCAACATACATCAATATGAACAAGCTAGAGTTTATGGATAGCTCAAACTAACCATTTTTGGTAAGGAGCAATGCTACATTTTGCCAAAAATACATCCTTCAGAGACATGTTTACAAGGTGCCTCAAGTTTGGGCTGTCATATTTTTGCAAGCGAAGAAAACTATGATCAAAGCATGCATGCCAAAGCTTTGCGTCTAAGATATCATGAGAATCTTGAACTGCACATGTTGAATCATTCATAGATTTTGCAATGTCTATGAGCTTCTACAACCAACGACATAAAATGCCAAAAGCATTAATAACATCATCATTTGAGAGATCATGGACTCTACATCTATCATGAACAAATTTGACAAGCAAGTCAATCTTGAATTATGATGAAATTGATAATATATTTTTTTGATCTTTAGCACATATAAACCATCTCACAATGTGAAAAAACTACCATAAGTAGTATTCAAAATGATCTTTCTAACTACCACTATAGGAATAGAGGATTCATTAGCACATGAGATAGTATTCCCTATAGCAGCATACTCAAGTGGGCAAAAGAAATTGTGATGTGAGTTAATATGTTTGGTTGCCACACTATCAAAGTACTAAACATCTGATTTTACTATAGACATACATAGTTCATGAGAAGATGGTTCATATCTGCAAACTATAGTAAATGCCCATTCTTCATTCTGAACAAGATTAATAGAATCTATTTTAGGTGTATGTTGGCACTCAGGTTCAAGCACAGAGCATGGAAACATGTCAAAGAAGTGGACACACAAGAAGAGGGAGCATGTAGGGAGCTCCAAGAAGTATATGTCAAATGTTCAGAAGGAACTCCTATAAAAATAGTGATTTTGATCACTAAAAACCATTATAAATATCATTTCATATTTTTGCAACCCCATTTTGTCAAAGCCGAGTAGTTCTCAAGCTTGAGGAGTATAAGAAGTATCTACATATCAATTTTCATGATTTTTAGACTCAATGTGAGCTCTCAAATAAGCCTTGGAACCTAATTTTTAACTAGGTCAGATACTAGGTTTGGACACAGCCAAAGCTAGTGAAAAACTATAAAAAGAGCTAGAGAGCTCATTTTTGGGGGTTGAAAAGTTAGAGGAGCCTCTTGAAGAGTGTAATCGAGTTATTGAGAATCGAAGCTTCCATTGTTCCTATCTTTGTTATCATGCCGTGTGTGTGTGTGAGCGTGCATGTACATGCTTGTCACTCACATTTACTCACCACAATTGATCACTATCTTCATATCCTCCTAATGTCTTTGCAGATTGACAAGTAAAAGAGAAGGTGCTTACACTTGGGCTACACCAAAATTTTGGCATCGTTGTCGGGGAGCATTGCTCGAGGATGAGCATTGTGATGGTAAGATTGTAGATTTGCGATGTTGGAAGGTAAAAAATAGTAATTTTCTATTAATTTCTTGATTTTTTTCTTCACCTTCATCATCATCATCACCATCTTCTCCATCTTCATATTCACATAAATTTTGTTGATATATTTAGGTAGTGATGTTTGTGAACACTCTAGGACCACCGGGGCACTTTTTTCCCTCTTTAAGACAGTCGGAGCGCATTGGATGTTACAAGGAACCCTGTGTTCCATGCTCATGCTAAGCACATTGAGATGCATTATCATTATGTCGGGGAGAGGTTCTCTACTGAGGAGATTAGCTTGGCATATGTGCCCACACAGGAGAACATTGTAGACCTTTTTATGAAGGCTCTGCCTAGGGAGAAGTTTGAAACTTTCTGCAAAGCTTTGGGCTTACTTCCTTTTGTGGATTGATTCCACATAGCTTGGCACTTCCTTATACATGAGTGCCAGCTCCTTGTTCACCGCATCACTCCCAAGGGGGATTTGTTGATATATTAAGGTAGTGATGTGTGTGAACACTCTAGGACTGCTGGAACACTTTTTTCCCTCTTTAGGAGGTTTTTTTCCCCCGGCTTGTATATATGCCTATTGCCTTAATGGGCTACTTATCTTTGTACATTCTAGTGGTAATATATTCAACATTGTGTGTTGTGTTCCAAGCTTCTTCTTCCTTGTGCTATTCACATGCTTCCACAGACATTGAACTCCAATATTTTTCCCCCGGCTTGTATATACGCCTATTGCCCTAACGGGCTACTTATCTTTGTACATTCTAGTGGTAATACATTTATTATTGTGTGTTGTGATCCAAGCTTCTTCTTCTTCCTTGTGCTGTTCGCGTGCTTCCGTAGACATCTAACTCCAACATTTGGTATCATAGCAGGTTGCTGCTTCATCTAGGGCATCACGCCCTCTCTGGTTGCAATCTCAAAATCACACAAAATTTGGTGAGCATACTCAGGGTGTTTTAGAGATCAAAATTGCTTCGCTTTGTGGTGTAGAAATTGCGATCTGAGCTCGTTTCAGCCTCTGAACTAACTATCGTAGTGCTTCTATAGGCTATTTCATCTCTTTGTGCCAAAGATATATACCAATTTCATCTTGCCAGTATAAGCATCTCGAAGTTTGCTACAGGTTTAGTAGAACTCGTTTTGGTAGTTCTGTTCAACTTTTTCAGATACAATCATTTTTTTTGCATGAAGGTATTTTAGTCAGTGGCCATGGCTGAAAGCAGTGAGGTATTCCATATGTTGGCTGTTGAGGATAAGTTGGATGGTACCAATTATCCATTGTGGGCTTATATGATGCGTCATGTATTGGTCATAAAAGGAATATGGAATATTGTGTAGGGTGTTGAAAGACGTCCTCTTACGCCTATGAATACAAGTACTACAAATATAGGTAGTGAAGTTGATGTAGATGGTGTCGAAGATGGTGATATTCTGTAGTTTCTTATTCGTGCTGCTATTTTTGTTGCACCTACTATAGAGAAAATTCATTGGGATGGCAGAGATGCTCAGACACATGCATTGATAGCTTTGTCTATCAAATGTGCCATTATTCCTCACATTCACTCTTGTAGAATAGCTAAGGATGCTTGGGATACACTTACCACATTGTACCTGGCTAGGAATGAGGTTCATGTTGCTTACCTCAGAACATAGTTGCAGAGTGATCATATGAATGAACGTGATTCTATGGATAGTTTTTTTGACAAAGATGAAGGATTTGAAGGAATAGTTGATTTCTGTAGATGAAGTCCTTCCTGACAGTTCACTTGTGTAGACTGTTCTGAATGGTCTTCCCAACTCATATAAGAGTTTTGCTTCTACTCTTCGTTTGATGATGAAAGGCAATCCAAATGCATTAACATTTGAAGAGTTAGTTTCTGTTTTGTTGCAGGAAGACGAGTCTAGGCAGAACAGGTCTATCATGTGTGTTGTAGATCAAGCTTTCCTGGCTAGTCTGAAGGGCAAAGGTAAATGGAGCTCTTCTACCAGTAAGTAGAAATCTGCAAATTCTACACATTCGAAGAAGGAAGACAAAGATGAGAAGAAATCAGAAAAGCAGAAATTGTTTTGCAAATACTGTAAAGCAAATGATCATGTCATTAAGAACTGTCCAAAATTGGCTACTAAAGAGGCAAAGAAGAAAGAGGTCGGAATGGTTGTTGTAGAGGCCTCTACACCAAAAGCAGAGTCTGCTAATCTTGTGCAGGATGAAGAATGGGCATTTACTAATGTTTGCAGTTTTGACTCATCTTCTCATGAACAGTGCATGTCTGGAGTAGACTCAGATGTTTGGTACTTTGATAGTGGGGTGACCAAACATATTACCTCGCAACACAATTTCTTCTCTTCACTCAAGCTGGCCCCTATAGGGAATACTGTTACAAGCGCCAACAAATCCTCTTATCCTCTTATGGGAGTTGGTAAGATCATTTTGACTACTATTGATGGTAGTTCTTTCACTTTGTCAGATGCTTTATTTTTTGGCAAGGATGAAGAAAAATCTATTATCAGTTTCTACATTAGCCAAGATTGGCTTGGTTGTGAAATTTGTTGATGATAGATGTACAATTCATGATATGTCAAATGGCGACATCATAATTGATTCTAGCATTTTATGTTGTGGGCTCTATAAGCTCATAGACTATGAAAGATCTGTGAATGATTCGTCATGTGCGGTACATGTTTCTCAAGCTATGTCAGATGCAAAGCTTTGGCATGCATGCTTTGGTCATCTGAATTTTGCTAGTTTCCTATGCCTACAGAAATCTCAAATGGTATCCTCTTTGCCCAAACTTGAGGCACCCGAAAATTTTGTTTGTGAAGGTTGTATTTTTGGAAACTGCAGTGTTCCTCCTTTCCAAAGGATGGTTCAATTTGGGCTACTCAAAAATTGCAGCTTGTACATAGTGATGTTTGTGGTCCTATGCAGACACCTTCTTTTGGAAACTATCTTTACTTCGTGACTTTCATCCATGATTTTTCCAGGCATGCATGGTTATATCCATTGAAGGCAAAGTTTGAAGTGTTTATGGGCTTCAAACAGTTTCTAGTTTTGGCTGAAAATCTGTCAGCATGTAAAATGGGCACCCTCTATTTTGATCGAAGGGGGAAATATATGTCTTCTGACTTCAATGCATTTCTGGTTGAACATGGGATAAAACATCAGTGTATAGTGCCGTATACACCTCAAAAAAATGGAGTTCCTGAATAGAAGAACACGCCACTCATGGAGATGGCGAGGTGTATGGTCAAGAGTTAGGCTTTACCACATAACTTCTGGCTTGAGGCTATCATGTGTGTAGCATATGTACTTAACACGTATCCCACCAAAGCATTGCAGTCTATCACTCCATATGAGGCTTGTCATGGTCGCAAGCCATCTGTTGCTCATGTGTGTGTTTTTGGTTGTCTCGCATATGCATTAGTGCCTGAACAAGATCACAGAAAATTGGATGATAACGTAGTAAAATGTATTTTTGTTGGATACAGTTCTGAAAGCAAAGGCTATTGTCTATATCATCCACAGACTAAATGCATTTTGGTTAGCCATGATGTTGTTTTTGTGAAAGATGCTATTCAACCATTGCTTTCATGTACTAAGGAGACGTCTGTTAGCTCCAAAGACATGTATGATACTTTGCTGCCTCTTTTTACAGGTGGACAATCTAATGCTGGTCCTAATGAGGCAACTTCTCAGCCTTTGCAAGTTTCATGTGATGATGCAAATCATTCCATTTCTGATGTAGATTTGGATGATGCACTTGTTGGTGAGAGAGTTGATATTGAGGAAGCAAAAATTATGCCAAAATGGCTAGTGCAGACTTTGCATGACAACAAATTAGATTCACCTCTATCATACCGTACTCGTTTAGGCTCTCATAGTGCCTGTTTTGCATTACATTGTTATGCTATGGCTGCATCTAGTCTCTATGATGATACTGAACGTGTTTTGTTTGTTGAAGCACAAAATTATGAACATTGGATGGCTGGAATGCAATCCAAATATGATGCTATCATGAGAAATGGAACCTAGTCTTTATCTGACTTGCCTCTTAGCAAGAAGGCCATTGGCACTAAGTGGGTATACAAGCTGAAGCATAAAGCTGATGGAACGGTTGAAAGCTATAAGGCTAGGCTTGTTGCAAAGGGTTATGCACAGGAAAGAGGCAATGATTTTGATGAAACCTTTGCACCTACTTATCGAATGACTACTGTTCGTAGCATCTGTGCACTTGTAGCTCATCATGGTTGGAATGTACATCAATTGGACATTAAAACAACATTTCTGAATGGTGACTTGCATGAAGAAGTGTGTGTTTTTCTGCCCCATGGCTTTGTGCAGAAAGGGCATGAAAACTAGGTGTGCACATTAAAGAAGGCATTATATGGTTTAAAGCAAGCACCATGTGCTAGGTATGAAAAGATACATGCCTATCTAATTTCACATGGTTTTGAGAACAATCCAACGGAAAGCACCTTATATGTTAAGCGTGCTAATGATGTGCTTCTGATCATTGTGGTGTATGTTGATGACATGCTGCTCATTGGTCCTCATGAGAAGCATATTGCTGATTTCAAGGCTGATTTACATGCCTCATTTTGAGATGTCTGATTTGGGTCATTTGCATCATTATTTGGGCATTCAATTTATGCACGTTTATGGTGGAATGGCTTTGTGTCAAACAAAATATATTGACACATCATTGCAGTGTTTTGGCCTTAAAGATTGTAAGCCTATTGACACTCCTATGGAGACATGTTTATGATTGAGTCTTCATGATGATGGAGATGGATTTGATGTTGTCCTCTATCAACAGGCTATTGGATGCTTGATTTACTTATGCATTACTTGGCTAGATATTCAGTTTGCTATCTCATAGATGAGCAGGTTTATGCATTGCCCACATGTGAAGCATTGGTAGCGGTGTCGGAGAGAATTCTCTCTCCCCAACTTGATGAAGTCTTGGCAGGTGATAAGTATAAAAGGCTATATCTGATGAGTCAACCCAAAACGGATGAATCTTGGATGTTGAGCGAGATTTCCAATGCAGATGAAGAGAACAACAGGGTTTTGATATTCGCTACAATGGATGATCGAATAGAATGCGAGATTTCTAATGCAGATGAAGAGAACAACAGGGTTTTGATATTCGCTACAATGGATGATCGAATAGAATGCGAGATTTCCAATGCAGATGAAGAGAACAACAGGGTTTTGATATTCGCTACAATGGATGATCGAAAATTCTATTATGAAAACCCATTAATTGAATTATGTTAACATTTATGATAAGTTTTCTTATCCATTTACTTTCATCCAAAGATGGTACATAATTCAAAAGCTTATTTTGAGTGAACTCTAAGTATAGAGTTTGTATTAAAATAGAAGCAAAGGAACGTGTGCGGTTGAAAAAGAGAGGGAGAGAGAGAAAAAAGGTGTCCATCCCTCTTCCTATTGGAAGCTTGAGTGCAAGGTGTGCACAAGTGCAAGCTCTTGGAGACGGTGGAGGTCTGGTGCAGAGAATCTCGGTGGCAGCAAGAACCTTGGGTATTTTATAACTTTGTTGATTGTGAACTCTTTGGAATTTTGCACAGAGAGCATCTGGATTGTACTGTACATCATCATTGTATTTTTCTCCTTATAATCTATCTACAAAAGCTTTCGGTGTCTGTATCTTTCTTTTTATCTTTCTCCCTTCTCCTCCAAACACTCAAATCCCTTTATGCACAAGAACCCCCCAACAAAATTTGGCACACCCGGTGGGACCCCAAGGAGATTTGAGCATAGGAGAAGCAAAGTGCAAAGTGTAGAAGAGTTCAAGGGTACTGACAGTACTCTACTGACTTAAGAGGTAATCTTTCTTCCATTGGAATTATCTTAAACTAAGAGGAGTATGAAAAGCTCATGACCGCAACCTGGTCTCAAAGCTTGAGGGTCCCTTGCAAAGCAACAAGAAGGAAGGTTATTCGAAGATCAACTAGCCCATCATCATCCACATCATCAGTAAAGAATATTGCGGTCGAGGTAGATTTGGAAACCTTACTTTCTAGATTGAATATCAAATTTCCATCCTTCATAGGGCTAGCACAAGAAGACCCAGATGAGCACATTAGGAGATTCTTAGCCTTATGTAAAACAAGGGGTCTGATGGGAAGAGAAGATGCATTTTTTATTCTTTTCCCTACAACATTAGAAGGGCTAGCAGAAAAATGGTTTACTCAACTCACCGATAACCATTTCACCACATGGGATTTGATGAAAGAAGCATTTAGAACACAGTTCTAACAAGGGAACACAATTGAAAACATTATTGAAGAATTAGAAAATTTAAGATTAGGTCCTGGGGAGACCTTCCCAAAATTTGTTACTAGAGTCAAGGCATTAATGGCCAAACCGCCAGACCCTCCCCATGAGTTTTTTGATCAAGAAGTGGTTGGCTAAACCACTTCCCATATCAACACAATGTAAAATAAAGGAGTTAGTTTTACTGACAACAACAATAGAAGAATTTATCAATACAGCTACAAGATAGGAGCAAATTAGACAGCAGTATTGGGCAAACTGCCAGACCCTCCCCATGTTTTTTTTATCAAGAAGTGGCTGGCTAAACCACTTCTCATATCAACACAATGTAAAATAAAGGAGTTAGTTTTACCGACAACAACAATAGAAGAATTTATCAATACAGCTACAAGATTGGAGCAAATTAGACAGCAATATCGGGCAAGCTCTTCCAATTTGTCATATCCTGCAGAACCTGAAGACCGAGTAATGCAGCTAAGGAGAGAGCTTGAGAGCTTAAAAAGGAATAAGCCCCACAAAGAGGAGGAGAGTGTTGTAACTCAGTTGAGGCACAAAATTGAAGCATTGAAGCTACAAAAGGAAGAGGAAGCATAAGTAGAAGAGCTGGCTCAACTTCGATAGGAGTTGTAGGAACTCAAGGGAGGTGGCATCAAAAGTGGACTATGGTGTACCATGTGCAACAAGCAGGGTCATGTGGTAAGTGAATGTCCATTGCTAAGTGTAACTTGCCAGCTATGCAGGAAAGATGGTCATCAGACCCATGAATGTCAATCAAGAGGGATGCCTACACAACCTTATTGTGCACAAGGAGGTGCTCAATTCTCAACCAATGTAATGGCAACAGTCCCCAGCCAAGGCAACAACTATAACCAAAGACCTAGAGGTAATTATGGAAATGGGCCTAGAAGGCCAATTATCTGTAGTGTGGACATTACCAGAGTAAATGCACCTTGCCAGAAAATGCACCCCCCTGTAGGAATTGCCTAGATGCCAGGGATCATTATACAAATTGTTACCCACAACACAAAGCATCTACATCTAGGCCCCATCTCCAAACGATCTCTGTAGATAATCATGGATTAGCAGAAGGAGCCAATGTTGTACAATCACCATCCACTAGAGTGGTACAATTAGAAGAAAATCGACTCCATGGTCATGCAAACAAGAAACAAAGGGAAAATTCCAGAAGAACCAAACCAGGGATCTAATACTTTTGGAAGTCAAAAAGACTAGAGGGTACATCAGAGCAAATCAGATATATATGAAGATGCAAAAAAAGAGAAAGGAAGTTCAAAAAAATGTGAAGAGGTAACACAAAAAAAAGATTTTTCAGAGACTAACGATTTCATTGGGAATGCATACAATTGGGCCCACAAGGAACTTGAGAAAACAAAAATCAAAATTGATCTTAGGGAATCTGGAGCTTCAAGTTTATTCAAGTCAATTAAAACAAAGGTTAGTATTCTTGAGTTGATAAACATGGATACAAAATTCAGGTATGAAGTACTGCAGATTATTGATGAGGCTTCCTCACCCACCTTAGTGGCCAAGACTACTACCTTAGGCCAAGGGAAGGGTGTAGAAGAAGCACCTCTCACTGACTATAAGATCCCACTATTGATAGTAACAATTAAAAGATTAAAGCTACAAGGAGTCATTGTGGATGGTGGGTGTGGCATAAATTTGATGCCTGAGCATACCATGTAGAAGCTTTGCCTACGCCCATCCAGACCAGCCCACTTCACTGTCACTTTGGAAGATCAAAGCAAAGTAAGGCCAATGGGGTGATCCCAAAAGTTCCACTGGAAGTACAAGGTAATCTCTTCATTTTGGATTTTGTGGTATTAAGACTGCCCTGGGCAGATGGGGGATTTCCCCTCTTGATTGGAAGACCATGGTTGAGGCATGCAAGTGTCATCCATGACTGGGGTAAAGACACTATGTGGGTACAAAAGAAGGGGCAGGAACTTAAACATATATATTTAGAGGAGGATCGAGACCATCAAGGGAACACCAGCATGATGCAATCAGTTGGCATTTGGATGGAACAAGAAATGGAGGACCAACCACAATTAGAGTTCGAGGAGGAAGAAGACATTCTAAATTGGCTGCATGCAAGCAACTCTTCCTCCTGTTTTGAAGTTTTTCTAAATAATTCTCGCACAGATGAATGTTATGATAAAAAGAATGATAAAGTTCAGGTTGATGGATTGGGAGAGCCCATCACAAACCATAGAAGGGGGACGAAGACACCCTTCAAGCACAACTTGGAGGAGGATGCAACAACAACAGAGAAGGAAGTTACTAAAGTTAAAGATAAGGTAAATCATACTAGTGAGGAATGTTCTTTGCCAATTCAAGAAATCCCTGCAGGATGGACGCCGGACAAAGAGGAATACATTGAGATCTAGAACACTCCTGCTTATGCAACAATGCAAGAAAAGCTATTGGAGGAAAACAGAGTTGGAGATGAGCATGTAGATACCATGGTAGATAGAAACCCAGTCAAAGAAGTACAATTAGGCACTCAAGAAAATAAGCATCTAGTTTTGGTGGCCACTTGGTTGTGGAGCCCCCCTGAGTAGCTTGAAAAGGTAAAATATTTCTTGACACTATGCAGATGTTTTTGCGTGGCATTATAAAGACTTAGAAGGAGTGCCTGCCAATTATGGAGAGCACAAAATCCCTCTTGTTGATGGAGCTAAACCAATAAGAGGAAAGAGTTATAGACTTAACCCAAAATATGCGGAAGCTGTTTATTTGGAAATACAAAAGACGGAGGATGCAGGAATCATCATTCTTGTGAAACACTCAGAATGGCTTTCACCAATGGTTATAGTACCAAGGAAGTGTCACGAGGAAGGAGATAAGGAAGAGAGCTCACACACACACTCTCACTCTCAAGGAGAAGCACACACACAGATTGAGGCAAGGAAGAATGAACTTCTTCTTCTTCTTCTTCTATTACATAAAAGGAATGTACAAGAATGACCTAAAAATAAGAATACAACTAGTGCAATATATAAAGACCAGTACATAAGGAAAAACCTAATGTCCGCGAATGAGTGAGCTGGCAAGAACAAATGTGCCATCACTCTCGGTAGATAAATCTAATAAAGCTCAATGAAGTATCCCTGACATATACCGGCGTGACCACTATACATGTCAGAGAAATGAAAAACTGGTATGTTTCATCCTGGATCATCACATGTTGAGCTTGATATCTCAACAAGAAGGATACCAACAAAATCAAGATTTGTGTTGCTTTAGAGAACTCAACAAGGTAACCATTCCAGATGGATTCCCCATGCCTTTTGTAGAGCAAGTCATTGAAGAAGTGGTTGGACATGCATTATATAGCTTTATGGACGGCTTTAGTGGCTATGACCAAATATCCATCCACCTAGAGGATCGTGGAAATACTACTTTTATCACAACCTGGGGCACATATGTGTATGTAAAAATGCCATTTGGACTCGGAAATGCTCCAACCACCTTTAACAGGACTGTCAACCTCATTTTTGGACCCTTATTGCTAGAAACACTTAGAATTTTCATGGATGAATTTTCTTCATTTTCAGGATCTCACAAAAAGACCCCTTTGGATTGCTTGGACCATCACTTGAGACAGCTGTAGAATGTTTTTAAAAGATGCAGGGAGACTAAACTAAAGATGAACCCAAATAAGTGTCATTTCCTTGTGATAGAAGGAACCCTCTTGGGACATGTGGTATCTGCTAAAGGTATGGCTTCGGACTCTGATACAATTATTTCTATACTAAATTTACCTAAAACCAAATATCCTAAAGAGATCCAAAGCTTCTTGGGGCATACTGAGTAGCACAAAAGATTTATCAAAATGTATCTAGAGATAGCTAGACCACTATCTAGACTTATAGCTAAAGAAGTACCCTTTAAATGGGAAGAAGAAGAAGAGAATGCTTATCAGACATTAAGATCCAAATTGGTGGCTACACCAATTCTTATCACACCAGATTGGTCAAAACATTTTCATGTACATGTAGATGCTAGTGCATATGCAGTGGGTGCATTTTTGGCTCAACACAGTGCAGAATACAAACTTGACAGACCTATTCAGTATGCTAGTCAAATTTTGACTAAAGGTGAAAAATCATGGAATTGCACTTTCTATCAATTCTAATCACGCTAGTATCCAAAAAGTAGATGGATGTCCCCATCATCTACCCTTCGATAAAACTTTCTCAAAGCTATGGAATCACCCAAGGTGGAATCTTTTTGGTTTCACACAATTTGTGAGAGTCGATTTTGGATGTTGGTTGGTACTTGTATTCTTGTTTTTCTTTGCATGTATGTGATCCAATTTGGAGCCTTGATTGGCTATTCTATTAGCATATGTTCACTTGGTTATGGCTTTCCTTGACAATTGCACACAATTTATTAGAGTTGATTTTGGATCTTGGTTGGTACTTGTATCTTGTTTTTCGTTGTAGGTATGTGATGCAGGTTGGAGCCTTAGTTGCACACCCGATTTTCATCTTGATTGGCTATTCTATTAGCATATGTTCATTGATTTGATATTTTATTTGCAAGTGTGATTCTTGGTATATGTAGATGGCCATTACCACATGGGTATTTGGTTCTAGAGTCCATTTTACATAGAAGATGGTGCCAAGATATTATCGGTTTTTATGCTAGACAAAAAAGCACTCATGGCCTAAACAAAGAAAAGAAAGAGAGTAGGAGCTAGAGGGCAACCTTGCCTGACTGGTATCCCTAATCCATCTAATGGGGAAGCCTATACATAGCATAGTGTCCTTGAGAAAATCCCAACCAACCCAATCATAGGATTTCTCAAAGTCCAAAAGGAGAACTAATGGAGGCTCAGTGTGCATCTTGGCAAGGGAAACAACCTCCCAAAAAAGTAAGATGTTGTCAAGGGTATTATGACCCTTGAAAAACCCTATCCCCATTGGGTGATTCAATGTCTCAAGCAATGGATGTAGCCTCAAAATTAGAGCCTACACAAGAATTTTGTAGGCTGAGTTGAGAAGCATAAATAGATGCCAATGTCAGATATCATTGAAGTGCCCCATTCCTTGGGAGTGAGGAAAATCAGACCCTCGATAAGAGATAGGGGAAGGTGATCCCCTCCATGACCTTTTGGAAGGCAATTCTGAACCCATCACCAAGGACCTCCCAATAGCATAGAAAGAAACTAGGTGAGAGACAATCCTTTGTAAGGCAACTATCCTGTTGGAGCAAGTCTATGACAAGCCTAAGTATTGGCTTGAGTCCCACAAAGTCATAAAAAAAGCTTTAAAATGAAGACTATGTAAAGTTCACTTGTGAACTACCTCTTGTAACTTTTGAAGAGTTTACTTAATGTAAAAGTAAGAGAATCTTAAGTGGTTGAGTCCACATGATCAAAAACGGAAAGAGGAGCCACGAATTCGTGATTTGTGGTAGGTAGAGAATCAAATCAATCATTGATTGATTGGAGAGTGATTGAGGGAAGTTAGCCTCCCAAACTCAACTATAAATAGATGGCAGTTTTAGTCGTGGTTAGAGAGACCTATGTGAAGACCTCCAAGAGCTGCGATTTATGCCATATCAAGGTGTGATTACAAGGCACACATATGTATCAGTAAGTCCATTGTATTTTACAAGCAATATACTTTCATTTTCATTATCATTTGAGTTCATCTTTCCATGTTCTTGTGAAGTGTACTACTCACTGCCATTACTCTCAGTTTTTCTTAGTCAGCTTGCAGAGATGTTTTCTCTGAGCTTGGTGCATCATTTTCAGTGATTTAACTTTATAAAGTTAGCTCTATAAATCTACTATATGCTCACAAATTTTCATGTCATTTGGATGTTTCCATCTTCAGTTATGGTCATTTGAAGTCAACAGGGTCTGTGCATTTTCACTTCTCTGTCAGGTACCCGACTTTTTCACTCATCTTGTCAGAGGTGTTTCTCAGTGGTTACTTATCCACATTCAGTGATTTAAAGCTTGTTTGATTCAGATTACTGTCTAGTATAACCATACAAATTTTCATAATCAGTAGATTCCTATATTTTGAGTTATGTGGATTTGTCTGCTCACTGGTCTCAAACTGTAGCAGCCCGTGAAAATCGGGATGATGTCATCACTTGTTAAAACTCATTCTCAGTGTGTGGTTTGTTATTTTTGATGAGATTACTCTTGAAAGTTAGCTCTTTAAGCTACCTAGACTTCCCCAAGAGGAATTAAGCTAATTGCTACTGTTCTCAGAGAATTAAGTAAAACACTATACAAGTGTATGAACCAAGAATAGCAAGTTTTCACCTCTGAGCTAACTCCAACTTATCTGTTTTGATCTATCTTTTTGAGAGTGATCTTCCAAGGTACATAGGGTGTCTAATACATCCATTGGCAAGCTAAAAGGGCCCACCATATAGTCCTGGAGTTCATTTGGCTGGTGTAGATCAAGGATCTTGCAACACCTCTTCATCTTCAAGCACATACCTATCCATCTCTTCAAAGTGGTATCAGAGCAAGGTTGGACAACATGGCAGATGGATTTTCTTCATCAATTGACAAATTAGACAGAGGTAACTACTCAGCTTGGTCATTAAGAATGGAAGCTTATCTCCAAGGTAGAAGTTTATATGGTTATGTGGCTGGAGATGAAGTTATGCCAAGTTTCAGGAACAAAAGTCAACCAACACAAGAAGAGCAAGAGAGATTGAGCACATGGTGCTCCAAGGATGCACTTGCAAGGTCTTATCTCCTCAACTCTATCTCAGATTTTTGGTTGCCTCACATTAGGAGTTGTAAGACATCTCAGGAAGTGTGGGATGCAGTTGAAGCTTTCTTTTCTTCAAGTACCAAAGCTAGGAAGCATCAACTATGGCTGGATTTCACAACTCTCAAGAAGGCTCCCAAACAAAATGTGACTGATTTTGTCACAAGGCTCAAGGACATAGCAGATCAGTTGGGAAGTATTGGAGAGGTAATAGATGAAGAGCAAATTGTAAAGCAGGTCATCAATGGCTTGAAGGCAGATGACAAGTGGGAAGCATTCACCACAGCTATGGATTTGTACATGGACATGCATGTACCTGATTTCAACACACTCATTGGACAACTACTTACTCAAGAGGCAAAGCTTATAAAAAATGGAGAAAGCTCTAAAGGTAATCAATCTTCAGCTTTATACACGGATAAAAGCAAGTCTCAAGATAACAAAGGAAAGGCAAAGAAAGTGGATGATGAAGCAGGTACATATCAAGCTAACTATGCAGGTAGAGGAAGACATGGCAGAGGTAGAGGAAGAGGAGGTAGACAAGGCAGGGGGAGATCCCAAGACTGCAACTCATGTTCTATTTGTGGATTAACTAATCATACAATTGAAAATTGCTTTAGGAATTCCAGGAATCAAAATGGAAGAGGATACAATAGAGGAAGTTATGGCTATTCAAGAGGAAGGTTCAACAACTATCATGGCAACTACAACAACTACAATCATTCAAACTATCAAGGAGGCTACAATGGAAGGAGAGACTACAATAACTACACAGAAGACTCAAACAAAGAGGATTCATTATTGATCATGAACATGGCTATGTCACAAGGTAAATCTGATGAGCATGTTTTCTACATAGACTCAGGTTGTTCAAATCATGTGGCAGGAAATGTGGCACTCCTATCAGATTTAGAAGATCCAAGGAATAAGCATGAGGTACAAACAGGAGATGATACAAAACATCCTGTGGAGAAAATAGGCAATGTCAAAGCACCTGATGGAAACATCAACCTACTCAACAAGGTACTCTATGTCCCTACCATTACAAAGAATTTGATAAGTGTTGGGCAGATAGTAGAGAAAGGGTTGCAAGTCAGGTTCACAAAAGCAAGAGCATTTGTTGAAGATCCAAGTCAAGGATTCAGAAGAATTGCAAAAGGTGAAAAGACAGGTAGATTGTTCACATTTGAATTACAGGACACTAGAAACATTGCTCTCTTTAATTATGGTAGTCAAGCACTCACAGAATTGGAAGTATGGCACAAAAGGTTAGCACATATTGGTGAAAGGTCATTAAAGCAAATTTGCAGGGACCAAAGTGTACTTGGACTCCCTAACTTGTCAAAACAACATATGATTTATAAGTGTAGTGCATGTCAATTTGGAAAGTCTCACAGGTTACCATTCATGAAGAAAGGTTATATGCATGGAGATCTCTTGGAGTTGGTTCATACAGATGTATGGGGACCTAGCAAGGAAGCTTCAATATCTGGATCAAGGTATTATGTTTCCTTTATTGATGATTGCAGCAGATGGACTATCCTATTCTTTATGAAACACAAAGATGAAGTTTTTTCATGTTTCAAAAGATATTTGGCTCTTGTGGAGAATCAAACAGGTAAATCACTAAAAAGGCTAAGGTCAGATGGAGGGGGAGAATACTTCTCCCATGAGTTTGATTCTTTTCTTCAAGAAAGAGGAATCAAAAGAGAGGTAACTACAAGGTACACTCCTGAGCAAAATGGAGTGGCAAAAAGGAGGAATAGGACAATTGTTGAAGCTGCAAGGTCTATGTTAAATGAAAAGCATTTACCTAATTACTTATGGGCTGAGGCTATATCTACATCCACTTACTCGATTAACAGGTTGCCTTCAAAATCCCTTGATGGGATGACTCCATATGAGGCTTGGAATGGAAGAAGACCAAGCTTAGATCATTGTAAAATTTTTGGATGTATTGCTTTTGCTCATGTTCCTTCACAGGTTAGAGGCAAGATGGATCCAAAGGCAGAAAGCTGTGTATTTATTGGATATGACAACAATCAAAAGGGCTACAGGTTATACAACCCTACCAACAAAGGATTCTTGGTAAGCAGGGATGTAGTTTTTGATGAGAACAATTCATGGTATGAAGATTCATGCAGGAAGGTCAATTTACCATATGATCTTGAAGAAGATTTTCCAAAGCTTGGTAGAGAACAATCAAAGATTGAAGAACAAGACACCTCAGAGGATGATGAAGAATCTCACATGGAAAAGATGAAAGCATGGAAGTCTAAAGGTAAAGCAAAATTGCAGGAACTTGGACATGAGGAAGAATCATCACATCATGGCCTAAGAAGATCTATGAGGGAAAAGAAAAAACCAGAAAGGTATGGGTTTGACACCTCATTAGTAACTAAACATTCTATATACATAGCACAGGACATAAACCAAGAGGAGCCATCATCATTTGAAGAGGCCAAAGCAAAAACAGAATGGAAGCATGCAATGAAGGAAGAGATCGAAGCACTTGAGGAAAACAACACTTGGGATTTGGTGCCCAAGACTTCATCCATGAAGGTAATAGGCTCAAGATGGATCTATAAACTCAAGAAGAATTCTGATGGTTCAATTAACAGGTATAAGGCAAGGCTTGTAGCAAAAGGCTTTGCACAAACTCAGGGAATTGATTATGAGGAGACCTTCTCTCTTGTGGCAAAGATGCCTACTATTAGGGTTTTGCTTAGTATTGCCTCTTCCAAGAATTGGAAGATACTTCAACTAGATGTAAAGAATGCATTCTTGAATGGTTGGATAACAGAAGAGGTATATATGGCACAACCACCTGGTTTTGAGAACCAAGTTTATCCTGATTATGTGTGTAAACTTAACAAAGCATTGTATGGTCTCAAGCAAGCTCCAAGAGCTTGGAATTTCAGGCTTGTTTCATTCTTGCAGGACAAAGGCTTTCAACCAAGCAAGGCAGATCCTTCACTCTTTATTAAAAAGAGTAATTCTGAGGTCATCTACCTATGTGTATATGTAGATGATATTATATTGACGGGAAATGATGCAGATGGTATGAAGAAGTTCAAAGATCAGATGAGAGAAGAGTTCAAGATAAGTGATTTGGGTTCACTTACCTACTTCCTAGGTTTGGAAGTTGTCTACAAAGATCATGGTTTGTTTCTCACTCAAAGGAAGTACATTAAGGACATGTTGGCAAAATTCAAGATGCAAGATTGTAAGATTGCAGGTACTCCAATGGAGGTCAATCACAAATTGAGCTCACATGAAGGTGAACTCATAGAGGACATCACATCATATCAAAGTCTAGTGGGTAGTCTCAACTATGCCACATTGACAAGAGTAGATATATGTTACAGTGTGAGTATGCTAAGCCAATTTATGCACACACCAAGGAAACCACATATGGATGCTGCCAAAAGGATTCTCAAGTATCTCAAAGGAACCATAAATGAAGGACTTTATTATCCTTATGTATTTGATTTAGGTTTGAAGCTATTTTCTGATGCAGATTGGGCTGGCTCCAAGGAAGATAGAAGGAGCACTTTAGGTTATCTTACCTTTGTAGGTTCAAAGCTTATTTCATGGTCATCCAAGAAGCAACCCACAGTTGCTCTCTCTTCTACTGAAGCTGAATATAGAGGTCTTGCCATAGCTACACAAGAAGCTATGTGGATGAAGACATTATTCAAAGATCTTGGATTGGAGTTTGGAATTCCAACTATTTTTGGTGACAATATGAGTTCTATTCATTTGGCTGCTAATCCTATTTTTCATGCAAGGACTAAACATATTGAAGTTCATTATCACTATGTACGAGAAAAGGTTCTAAGAAAAGAGATTCAAATATCATATGTGTCCACTCATCAACCATGTGCAGATATTCTAACCAAAGCATTGGATGGTACAAAGCTTTGCAAATTCAAGGCTATGATTGGTTTGCGGGTAATCTTGGAAGATTGAAGACCTCAAGCATACTTGGCTTCAGGGGGAGCTATTGGAGCAAGTCTATGACAAGCCTAAGTATTGGCTTGAGTCCCACAAAGTCATAAAAAAAGCTTTAAAATGAAGACTATGTAAAGTTCACTTGTGAACTACCTCTTGTAACTTTTGAAGAGTTTACTTAATGTAAAAGTAAGAGAATCTTAAGTGGTTGAGTCCACATGATCAAAAAGGGAAAGAGGAGCCACGAATTCGTGATTTGTGGTAGGTAGAGAATCAAATCAATCATTGATTGATTGGAGAGTGATTGAGGGAAGTTAGCCTCCCAAACTCAACTATAAATAGATGGCAGTTTTAGTCGTGGTTAGAGAGACCTATGTGAAGACCTCTAAGAGCTGAGCTTTATGCCATATCAAGGTGTGATTACAAGGCACACATATGTATCAATAAGTCCATTGTATTTTACAAGCAATATACTTTCATTTTCATTATCATTTGAGTTCATCTTTCCATGTTCTTGTGAAGTGTACTACTCACTCCCATTACTCTCAGTTTTTCTCAGTCAGCTTGTAGAGATGTTTTCTCTGAGCTTGGTGCATCATTTTCAGTGATTTAACTTGGTAACGTTTTCTCTATAAGTCTAATATATGCTCACAAATTTTCATGTCATTTGGATGTTGCCATCTTCAATTATGTTCATTTGAAGTCATTAGGGTCTGTGCATTTTCACTTCTTTGTCAGGTACCCGACTTTTTCACTCATCTTGTCAGAGGTGTTTCTCAGTGGTTACTTACTCAAATTCAGTGATTTAAAGCTTGTTTGATTCAAATTACGGTCGAGTATAACCATACAAATTTTCATAATCATTGGATTCCTAAATTTTGAGTTATGTTGATTTTTCTGCTCACTGATCTCAAACTGTAGCAGCCCATGAAAATCGGGATGGTGTCATCACTTGTTAAAACTCATTCTCAGTGTGTGGTTTGTTATTTTTTATGAGATTACTCTTGAAAGTTAGCTCTTTAAGATACCTAGACTTCCCCAAGAGGAATTAAGCTAATTGCTACTCTGCTCAGAGAATTAAGTAAAACACTGGACAGGTGTATGAACCAAGAATAGCAAGTTTTCACCTCTGAGCTAACTCCAACTTATCTGTTTTGATCTATCTTTTTGAGAGTGATCTTCCAAGGTACATAGGGTGTCTAATACATCCATTGGAAAGCTAAAAGGGCCCACCATATACTCTTGGAGTTCATTTGGCTGGTGTAGATCAAGGATCTTGCAACACCTCTTCATCTTCAAGCACATACCTATCCATCTCTTCACATATCCTAGCCATGCCATGCAATGCATTAAGAATCTCACTATCAATAAACAAGGCCAAAAGAAAATCTTGCATCTAATTTGTCAAAAAGGGCCACACATCTTGGATGACATTGTGTCTATTCTCCTACCAAGTCTCTTAGGGAGTCTCTTTAGATAACAAGGTGTGGTAAAATTCAGTGGCAATCCCTCTTAGCTCCCGAAGCTCCATAGCCATTTATCTATCCATCCGGTGGAGTTGTCTCATCCCACCATGCACATGTTGCGATCAAAATATGGAGAAAAACTCACCAAAAACACGATCACAAACCTAAGTCCAATGAGAGGCCTTCCTATGGTGGAAGAAGGCAGATCACCTATCCTCAAACCTTCACAACTCCTCCTGCACTTGGGCAAGCTATGAGCTAGTCCACTCGCAGTCCAGACAATGCTCCAGGAAATGTTGGAGGGAGGTGACACCTCTATGAAGGTAGCAGTTGAGATCTTAAAGATGAGTCAGCCATCGTGCACTCTCCTCATGCAAAAAAAGAAAAAATGTTAAAGGCCAATCACGAGAGACTGATTTCAAGAACCCTCTACCCATGGCAGCTATGACAAAGTCACTGCAATCTGATCAGCCAGTCTCCCATCAAGTTGAACCTCCTTAGGAATGTGCAAAATCAAGGAGCCCTTAGTATCCCCCTCCCCAAAGGATAAAACCATAGGGGCATGAACAAACGAGCAAGAACCCACAACAATTCATGTCATACCACCACAATAGTTAGCTTATACATTGGTGACCTAGATGCAATCGATCCTAGAGAGGTTCATCCCTTTAATCCATCTATCTAAACGTGAGAAATGGAGACTGCCTCTCTCCCTAATAAATCCCTCAATGTGCCATACATCATCCAACCTCAAAGGAAGAAAAAACATAATGCCTCCAAATTTGCAAGCTCAAATCCATGCACAATGATCTGACTAGCACCTTGATGATCCTTAGGTGCCTCAATCCATGATTGTGGAGCACAATGAATTTCCAACCAAACTACATACACCACCCTATGATCCATTGCGATTGTAGCCAACTGACCAAAAGACCTCACCATGTCTCTATAAACCTGCACATACCCCAAAGAAAGATGTTTCATGGAGCATCACAATGTCAATAGGTCTACCAACCTAGCACTGGTGGAGATCCTATCGAAGGCAAGCTTTGTAATGCAAAAACTATGGCCCACCCAATCCTTGATTACTCCATGAACAAACCCTCATGGAGATGGGGGCAAACCAAGATGCTGCTATAGCTGTGAAACGGGCCATCTTTACAAGGCGTAATCGTATTCCAAACATCCTTGATAGGAAGACAACTATTTAGGGAGAACCCTACAAAGATTGAGCCGAGTGGACTGACCTGATGCCTATGCCTACTCTTGGCCAAAATCCTCCTCATGTATATACATTTAACAAGGTGTCATCCAAGTGTCTGCAATCACATAAATAATAAGCTAACCCTCCTCAAGACCAAGAATGAAGAGAAATTGCGTTGTATCCCAAAATCTAATGAATAATTCGGTGTGATCAAGCTCCCCAAGGTGGTGGCAGAACTCAATAACTTGAGCACAGAAAAAGCACAACATCTCCCCAAGAGACCAATCATGCAAGGAAAAAAGAAGGCAACTTCTGACTTCAAGGTAGTCCGAAAATGGGATGCAAGAGCCACAACATGGACCCAAATAGGGGACCAGACCTAATCCTCCTACGCACCAAAGAACCACGAGAACGCATACCCAAAGCACTACCTTGCAAGTGGCAATCAAAACTAAGCAGCCTAGGGGGAATAGCAGTCAAGGCCAATGTAGCCATTGAGATAAGAGGATGCTAGGGACACTATCCCTCATGGGCCACCTAGGTCGCCAAGAAATCACTATCGAGAGACCATTGAGAGCAAAGAGGTGTAGTACCAGGTTGGCTATGGGGCCATGGAGAGGTAAAAGGTCCAACAAAGGACACCATGAGAGTGGGAATAGAAGTGGGAGGATCTTGCTCTAGTGCCATGCCAGGGGACATAGGAAGATCCTCCTAAAGTGCATTGAAACATTTCCTTATGGGAAGAAAACTTGCTGATCCACCTAATGTGGTTGTCCCAACTATTTTCATGACCTAGGTTGTCACCAACCCATGGTAGATGAAGAAGGATCAGCGGTAATAGCTAGGGCGTTGGAGTGGTGTCAGAATCCACCCTCATCCGGAGGCAAAAGGCTTAGTGGATCGGGAGAGGTGGAGGGAGGATGCGACACTTGTGTACGGGGTCAGTGTGCCTCCTTCCTCAAGTGCTTGTTGGACTTGCATGTGTCCCTTGAAGGGCACTGCTTCCCAAGGTGACCAACCTTGCAACAAGCAAAACACTAATTCGAAAGGCCCAAGTACTCAGCCCTCTAAATCATCCACACACCTAAAAGAAGTGGGAGCTCAACCTCTGATGGTAGTTGTGCAGGGTCAAAGATGAGGATCCTCACTAATGCGAGGCCTAGAACCTTGGCCACAACTAAGGCGGCAATCTTCGAGATCTCCAAAAAGGTTTCAAGAGATCCTCCAATCTGAGGTAACAAAGGAAGATACTTGTGGCAAAGGCCAGTGAAGCAAAATTTCATAGGAAATCCACATGTTTCCCTAGAAATGAAAGGTGAAGAAGAGTTTGTCAATGGTTCAAAGCCATGTGTCCAAGCACAGATGTACACTCGACCAAGCTGAACTGCTATCAAGGATGAAGTGATCATCCAAGATACTACCTTTGGAGATTTTGAGCTCCACATTATAAACATTGTGACCTAGGGTCTAAATATGTGGCTACAAGCAAGTTGCTCTCAATAAGCTCCTTGAGTTCACCACTATTAGGGTGTGATCTGATGAGTGAGGAAGCCTAGAGGCACTCAACTTATAAGGCTAATCTCTCCCTACCCTCATCGATACGGGAGAGCAGAATGGGCAATGAAGTGTGTTGGAGCAGGAACATCATTAATTGATGATTATAATGAAGAATAAAGAGTGAAGGATAAAGAAAATAACAAAGGATGAAGCATAAAGTAAAGAGAAGAATCAGAGGAAGGTGATTTGGATATATATGTACATTAAGTTTGTAATTAGTTCATAAATACTTTTGTAATACTGACGAGTGTATAGATATGCCTATATATACTTGTATATGGATGGGATACACATGAGAGAAGAAGTATAGATGATATAGAGAGGATTAGATCATAAGTTGAATGAGAATTATCCATCAAATGTAAGATGAGTTGAATAGAAGAAGTTTTCTAAGAATTGCGTGTCGATCTTTTCTCAATTTCTCCTTCTATACTTGATCATTTTAGAAATCCTTTTGTATGTGTATAAGTCCATAGTTAATGCATCTATGGTCAAGTTTTGAGATTCCAACTGCAAACATGCTAAGAGAATTGTGAGTAGGAACATTTATATGTGTAAATGTATTAAGTGACTTCTAAAACAGATGCAAATTTGATGGTCAATGATTTGATCATATCTCAGTGTAGGGTCTAATTTTTTGCACAAATGAGGACTCAAAATCTAAGTTGAAAGGTAAGCCATCTATGTCTAAAAGCATTTGATTAAATGGGTTGTAGATTGAGAGAACCAAGTAGTTAAAGTTGCATATGTAAAATTTGCCTGTAGAGAAAGCCTGTTTCAGACATAGGTTTAGTTATTGAAGTAAATCTGAAGTTTTGTAAGTTCTTTTGAAGGCATTTCACTTGTAGTAGTTGTGCAAAAATTAGAGAAGTGTTGTGACAAAGTTTCGTAGAAAAATTTAACCATTTCATAAGTCAATGAAAGAATTTTGTGAAGCAGACTTTTCTGAGTGAAGTTACAATTCACATAAGTGATAGAGATTCATAGTTTGGTAAAGATTATACAAAATTGAAGACGATTTTGAGTTATGCTTGATATAAAGTGTTCTAAAATCAAGTATAACTTGTATTTTGGAGATTAATCATCTCCATCAGTGGTATCAGAGCAGATTTGATCAAAGTTGAAGGAAAGGAAGACCCTGACTACTCTAGACATACAAAATTCAACATTTGAAAATTCAAAAGGACAAAGTGTGAAGGAAAAGCTAAAAGGAGACACATGAGAGCAATCAAAAGGATCAAAAGGATTAAATTTTGAAGCTAAGGTACATTCATTACTCATAGGTTGAAGATTTGATAGTACAGGTGAAGAAAGAATGGGAGATAGTCTCCAAATTGAGAAGTTGGACAGAGAGAACTATCCAACTTGGTCTATGAGGATGGAAGCTCATCTTATGAGAAAATATTTGATAGGATATATTACACGAGAAGAAGAAAAGCCAGAATTCAAAGATCCTCATGTTACTACTAGGGAGGAGCTTGTAGACTTAAAGGTTTGGATGAAGAAGGATGCTAAACAAGGAGCATAATCTATATGGCAGTGAATGATTACTTGCTTCCTCACATTAGAGGACTTGAAAGTGCAAGTGATATATGTAATGCTTTGGAGGAGCATTTTCAAAATACAAAAAAGTCAAGGAAAGCATCACTATGGGCATAATTTACCACATTCAAGAAGAAGGCCTCACAATTAATATCTAATTATGTGACAAAGATGAAAGGCATTGCTGATTCTTTAGGTGCACTTGATGAAGACATTGAAAAAGATAAATTGGTAAGACAAATTCTCACAGGTCTAAAAGGAGATGAGAAGTGGAAGCCTTTCATCTTGTCAACTGAACTTTCATTAGATCATTTCACTCTTGATTTGAATCAATTTTTAGGACATATGCTAACTTTTGAGAATGATATCAAAGGAGATATTGATAAGAGTGCAGGTCATGCAATGTATTCTAAGGATAAGAAGAAATCTATCAAAGGAAAGCAACAATCAATTGAAGATGAAGGTCCTCCAAGCCAAGCAAACTTCCTAAGAGGAAGAGGAAGTGACAAAAGTAGAGGAAGAGGCAGAAACAACAAGGATAATGTCAAAGCTTGTTGGATATGTGGTAACACTAATCATCTAGCTTATGAACGTTGGCATAACAATCAAAGTGTTAGTAACTTTAATCAGAGTTATAATCAAAGAGGCAAAGGTGGAAGAAATCAGAGAGGAAGTTTCAGAGGTAGAGGTAGTAGAGGCTTCTTTGGAAGAAATGGTGGAAGAAACTTTCAAGGTCAGTCCTACAATAATACCTACTATAATTATGTATCAGATCAGAAGGAGGATTCAACTCCAATCATGAATGCAACATGTGAAGTTCCAAGTGAAGATCAAAGAGTGTTTTACATTGATTCAGGATGCAGCAATCATCTGAGTGGTAACCATGATTTAATGACGACAGTTCAAATAATTGACAATACAAAGCACAAGGTAAAGTCTATTGGATCAGTTAAAGCCAAAGATGGAAGTATTCTCTTGAGTAAGGTTTTGTATGTTCCTACAATTCCAAAGAATTTGATAAGTGTAGGACAAATTGTGGAAAAAGTATATGAGGTGAGGTTCACTAATGATGGAGTTTACGTTGAAGACCCTAGCCAAGGGTATAAGCAAATTGTTACATGAAAGAAAGAAGGGAGGTTTTTCACATTGAAGGTACAAGGTAATGTTGGACATGCCTTGTTCACATATGGAGAGCAAACGTTGGTCCATGCACGTGGAGCTTCTTCATGAACTCTTTCAAGGTACTCACTAACGTAATACATGCACTCTTCAAGCATCCAACCCCTTGCCATGGATCCTTTTGGTTTCTCTCTTTGTCGCACATAACCTTTTAATATTCCCATAAATCGCTCGACCCAAAACATCCATCGAGTGTTGACAACACTTGCAATCTCTATTTCATCTACAAGATGGAGTAATAAATGAACCTGAATATCAAAAAATGAAGTAGGAAGTTCTTTCTCCATCAAACAAAGTAGCTCTTTGCATTCACGTTTTTTTTTGTGGGATCGAGTTTTTGTCAATCTCTTTGGATGTAATCCACCTATACATATCATAAAAAAAATTATAAAGAAGTTAATTAAAAATAAAAGATATCAAATATTCATACATATTAAATATAAAAGTATCGTAATTACCTTATAAGTGATCCAAGACAATAGATCACATCTCATACTCCTTTCGTTGTACATGCATCGATAACCAAAGGTAAAATATGTTTCAAAAAGTTATGCCACTCATGGGTCTTTAACCAGATAAGCTCTTATCATCCATAGTAAACATGTTTTGAAAAGATGCTCCATATCTTGTAGGAGTCTTAATCAATTGAATTCTATTGTTGATAGTCTGTATCTCTTTTGTTGTAAGTACCCAAGGAGCATGTGTATAAGTCGTTTCCGGTCGATGTCTATCAAAAACTTGCCATAACTTTGGTTTTGATTTTTGATTTTTCAAATCATCCCTTGATGCTATGGTATCTTTTAGTCCAAGGAGATGCTGCCATAGTGAATAACCAATATTCTTGAATATATGCATAGGATCAAGAAGATGACATACTTTTAACTCTTTCCAATACTCCAAAGAATACCATATTGATATGTTCTCTGCGAGTGCCAATTTTTCTTTACCTCTCTTCACATACTCATTATCTTCATCATCACTGAAGATTTTTGATTCTGGATCTATCAGAGGTCCATATGTCCATTTTTATACCAATCCATAGGCGTCATAGGTTTTGGACACTGACCTGTTTCAAGCTTTCCATTAAAATGTATCGCTTCTCTTTTAGATCTTAATGGATGATCATCAGGCAAGAATCATCGATGTCGAAGATAAATATTTTCGTTGAGATTCTTACTATAGATTGATCTCAAACAATCATCACAATATGGACAAGCTTTATAACCCTTAGTAGATATTCTTGCATCATGAAAACGATAAAAATATAATTAGATTAAATCATATTTATTTACATGCATATTGAATAAAAAAATTACATCAATACTTGAACAAACACCATATCCTTGAAAGTCGTGAATAGTCCAAGCCACAATACCACGAACCGTAATATGTCTTTCATTGATGCTTTTTGATACATCAATGACATTAATACCTCTCCATAACTCTTGGAGATCGTCAATGAGAGGAGCAAGATATATATTCATATCTTTAACTTGTCTTTTGCCTGGGATTAAAAGTGAAAGCATTAAATGTTCCTTTTTAATGTTAAGATATGGCAGAAGATTGTAGTTTATGACTACCACTGGCCATGTTGACCATTTACTGGATTTCATGGAGAATGGATTAACCCCATCTAATGCAACTCCTAACTTTAGATTCTGTGGATTTTGTGCAAATTCAGGCCATGTAGAATCAATATGATAAAAACCAACATTATCATGAGGAATTCTGATTATTCCATCAGTACTTTTATGATCATGTCCCCATGTCAAAAGCTTTGATAATTCGGGGCTTTGAAACATATGTCTAATCCGTGGAGCCAATGGAAAATGTCTCAATACCTTTTTTGGGATTTTACCTTCGTTGCCCTTATATCGAGGATATTAACATTTGGGACATGTCAAAGAGTCTACATATTCACCCCTATATAAAATAAAATCGTTAGGACATGCATGTATACATTGATAATCTATACCAAGATTGTTGATTATCTTCTTCATTTCATCATTTGAGGTAGGAAGAATATTCTGACTTGGTAAAAACTTTTCAGATAATAACCTGTAAGTTCATCAAAAAAAGATATATTAAAAAAAGTAAATAAATAAATAAATAAATAAATAAATAAATAAATAAATAAATAAATAAATATATATATATATATATATATATATATATATATATATATATATATATATATATATATATATATATATATATATATATATATATATATATATATATATATATATATATATATATATATATATATGCATATAATTTTATATATGTGTATGCTTATGTGTATGTGTATGTGGATGTGAATATGCATGTGCATGCGTATACATATGTGTATGTGTATATGTATATATGTATGTATATGTATGTGTTAGAGGAAGCATATTTTGAAAGAAATTATTTGTAATTTGACAAGATTTTGTAGATATATTTATCCAAATGATGTGAAAATTGGGAAGAGTCTTCCTCATGTAAAGTAGGATCATATGTATTTTCCTTAGAAATTTTGGAAGCTCTCTGATAGCATATTTTTAGAATAGAAGGCAAAGAGGATCAAATTTCAAGTGTGAAAAGGGACACTTGAAAAAGTATAAAAGATAATTTCTTCTATTTTGAAGATGTTTCTTGTACTATTTCCATGCTATCGAAGTAATGTGAAGAGCTTTCCTGCAGAAAATCGTGTTCCTCCCTCCATGATCTTTTCCTTAATTTATTGAGTTTTCTCATTGTGTGATCCATGGAATTTGTGAACTTTCCTTATGTATTTCTGAGTGAGATGTATGAAGAGAGGTGACTTGTAGTATATTGAGCAAGAAAGTGCAGAAGATCAATGCTGGAGTTAGAAATTCTCAGTTTTTATAGAACCAAGATTCTCTCCTCTGTGTGATACAAGAAGTGTTTTGGAAATTTGACTTCATATTTGTATTCTACTCTAAAAATGGCACACTTTAGGCACCAAGATCATTAAAAATGCTGCTATAGAACTCAAGATAATCAAAGCCCTAGTTATTTTCTTTCTTCTTCATAAATCTCTCAGAAAAACAGTCATGTCAACTCTTATTCTTGGATTTCATTAACTAGAAGGGGTTGTGGTCTTTGCATACTTCCCGTATTGAAAATTTAAAGATGTGTAGTTGATCTTTTGTGCTATAATGATTGGAGAGGACAACTCCAAAGGTTAACAACAAACATTTTTTGGCTCCGTTGCCGGGAACAAAGCAAAAGCTTCATTCAAGTTTTGGACCTTGCTGGACCTTCCATTGTTGATGGTATTTGAACACATTGAAAAGGTATTGCTCTATAATCAAGTAAGAAAAATTGGAAAGGTAGTTTTTTGGCTTGTCTTTTGGGAAAAGAAAGCATGAATTAACCTTTTGAGACAAACAAGTATGTGAATTTATGAAAATTGATAGTTGCTCATCTCTTTAAGAGTAAAGTGCAGGTGTTGTGGAAAAGAATGATTTAAGTTGCTGAAAGGAAAAGTGAAATGTGATTATCTTTGCATAGGTAGATTTCTTTTTGACAAAGCACTAAGCAAATTTTGTCAATCTTGGGAAAGATGACATAGTTGCAATGAGGAAAGTCAAGTAAAGCAGCTATGTGAAAACTGATTGTTCCATTTGCTTGTCCTAAAGTAAAGTGAGAGTCTTGAGGAATAATTGTTTAAACACTTGAAAAAAAAGGGGTGTTGAGTTTATCTTTGCATGAATTCATAATTGTACTTTTTAACACATATTTTCTTGAAAAGCTCTATTTCCATTGTGAGATTGCAAGCATAGTGAGTATAACCAATCATAAGTCAAAAGATCATTAGATCTTGAAACAAGAAAAACCCTAAGTGTAGTGTTTTCCTTGATTTAGGGACAAAATTACTAAAAAAATTCATAAAAATTAATTGAAATTCAAAACAAATTTCTTTTTACTGATGAATTTTTGCATGAGGTTGGTGTTGAATTTGGGAAGAGAATAAGTTGAAGGAAAATTCAGAAAAAAAAAATCAAAAAAATATAGAGTAAAGGTCGTGTTTTCTTTCAATTCTAATCTCTTGTGAATAGTTGAGTGGTGCATAATTGCAGGTTATAACATTGGAAAAGACAAGGTGGGAAGAAAAGTCAAAAAGTGCAAAAGCAAGGAAGTTTAGAAAAAACACGATTCCCATCTCAAAATCGCGATTTTTAGTAAGATAATGAAATTGATTCAGTTGTACTATTGGGTATTAAGGTAAGCCATTTTAAGGTTTCATAAGTGGCACAATTTAAGAAAATCAAGATTTTAGTAAGAATTGAGCATCAAGTGATCATATTTGGAAATTGGACACAAAATCGTCATTTTCATCAGTAAAGAGAAAGCATGAAAATTTTGTTGAAGGGATCAATATTTATAAATAAAACAACACACTGGCACAAGAACAAGACTCATTAAAGTAAGAAAAAGTGTCAAAAATCACTCACAATCGTGATTTTCTGAAATCTATAAAAGCATAAACTCACAACAAAATTAGTCATTTGAGTGAGAGAGTGAGTGAAGAGAGCAGCCAGAATTGCGACTTTCTGCATTCACAGAGTTTTTGAGAGATTTCTTGATCAAGCAAGAAGGTAATCTTCTTCACATTGATTGTCCACATATATTCAAGTTCAAAATAGATGGATAGGGAAGGAAAAACAGAAAATCTCTGAAAACACAGAATCACAACTTTCAATATTTTTGAATTTTTTGCATGATAAGTTGACATTTTTTTGTAACTTCTTTACTGCATGTTAATATTTTGAAAAGGCGCTTCTAACTTGGTGTGAATAGAATTCAAAAAATCAAAATCCAAAAATTACAAGGAATTAGCACAAAATCGCGATTCTGTGAAAACAAAAATCAAAATCACGATCCCCAAAATACGATTTTCATTAGAAAATCGTGTTTTAAACGATTGTGAGCAAACACGATTCTCATCACAGAATTGTGAAAAACACGATTCTCATCACAAAATTGTGAAGAACACGATTCTCATCACAGAATCGTGAAGAACACGATTCTCATCACAGAATCGTGAAGAACACGATTCTCATCACAGAATCGTGAAGAACACGATTCTCATCACAGAATCGTTGAAACCACAATTCCCACAAATTACAAAAAATATATAATAAATAAAATCTTTTTAGTTGACCACAATCAGTTAAAGTTAAATCTTGGAAGAAATATAATATAAGTGATTGAATGATTCTGAGATCTGGTAATAAACTGTCTATACCTGATAAACAAGAGTTAAAAAGGAAAGAGATAGAGTCAGGTGAACCACAAGAAAGGGATTTGGGACAGACAATTAACATGGAAAATTTAAATGAGACAAATGAAACACCAGAAACTAGTGACTTTAGAAATATCCTCAAGTATATGTATACAAATAGTTTTGGAGCCTATGTGTATCAAGATGGTATGCATAAGTTTCTCATTAGGATGAGAAACTTAGAGATTCCTTTAAATATAATGCCAGTGGCACAATTTAAGGATGGTAGATATGAGGATAGACAGGGATGTGTGTACATATTTTCACAAGATCTTGAAAATTCTAATGACCTAGGACAATGTGCAAACAAAAGACCTTGGGAACAAGACCTAGGGCAAACAAACTTGCCAAGACAAAATGAAAATCATACTTCTACTGAACCACAAAAAGGAAGGAGATTACACACTTCTCCAAATCCTTTTTAAAAGGAAGCAGAGGGAATACTTGATTTTCCCATCAGAAGGAGAGAGAAGTGGCAAAACCAGGGAAGAATGCTTAGGCCCTATCAAGTAGCTAAATGCATGAAGAATCAATATGAAGGGTATTCTGATCCTCATGCTCATGCTGTAGAATTTAGACAATTAATTAGGGCAGAAGAAGTAGAGGACTACAAAGTACAATTTGAAGCATTTGGGCTAACCCTAATTGGACTAGCATTATCTTGGTTCATCACATTGAGAAAAGAAGTGTATCCAGAAATGGAATCCTTCCTAAAGGCCTTTATAAGAGAATTCTCCAAAACTGGAATCAAACATAGTACAACTACACTAATACATAGTTTCAAACAACAAAAAGATGAAAATGTGAGAGAGGCTACTAGGAGACTCAAGCAATATATTGATAGATGCCCAAGAGAAGAGGTACCTTCAATGGCAAGACAAGTGTCTTTGTTCATAGAAGGATTGAGAAGTGCACAATTAAGAACCTTGGTGTATTATAGGAGATGTCCTGATCTAGGGGCTTGTGTGAAAGAAGCAATAGATTTAGAGGATAATAGAGGACAAGATTTAATAGCATTTGATCAACCAAGAACAAATGAAGATAGAATTCCACCAACGCAAGAATTAGCACAAGCCATTGCTAAGGCCCTAGAAGTGAACACCAAAACAAATTTTATTAACACCAGAATATCAACCAATAAGAAGTGCTATAATTGTGGAGAGAGCCATTTAGTGCAACAATGTCACAAACCACAACATTTGCAAGAGAGGAAAACACTCAAATACTGTACCTTAGAAAGGAAATGGACAAACCATACTAGAGAAGAATGCTTCTACAATAAACAACCCATCAAAGAAAGAGAATATATGAACCAACACAATTTACAAAGAGAATCTGGGTTTTCTTAACAACCAAGACCTATACTGGGGCAACAACCACCATTACCGACAAATGTAGTACCAGTAAAATACACACCAGTAGAAGAGGAAAGCACAAGACCCAGATCATCTTACAGGAAGAATTACCAATTGTGGGATGGATATCAGGAGGATTGGGAAGGATATGAACAGAGAGAACCAGAACTGCAAGCCTTAGATTTGGGAAATGGGAGAATTGAAATGGATACAACCACATTCATGTATATAACTAATAATTACATGTCCAATCAGAAACCCCAATTCAAAGGAGGCTAGAAGATAACCTATTATAGATGTGGGGGGGAACATTTCATTAGAGACTGTACACAACCTCCTACATTAAGAATAGAAGATGCTTATTGTGAGGATTGTGGTAGGGAACATTTGAGAAGAGACTGTCCAAGAAACCCTCAAAGACAACAAAACACATCTAGTAACATACCATTAAAAGCAGTTAACATAATGGAGCAAGAAGAATTGAGTGATCATGAAAACGTAACTGTAAATGCCATAACAAGAGCTCAAGATAAACAACAAGGCATAAAAAATGAGACACACACATAGGACCACAAGAAAAAGTTATTTCCAAAAGAAAAGAAAAACAGACAAAAAGGGAGATGGGAAAGGAAGATGAGAATGGGTAAAAATCTAGAAGATGAAACTGTAAGAAACTCAAACAATAGTCAACAACAAAATACACAGACACAAGATAAGGTAAAAATTTCAAAAAGCTTGGAGACTCTGATAGAAGCATACAAAGGGAGAATTCAAGATGGACCAATTCCTACAGATCATGTGTTGGTATATCCTACATATAGAGGATGAGAGAATGCAGAGATGTAAACAAATTATACAAGAAGCACAATACAAGTTTGGAGAAATAGACAATCATCAGAAAACAATTGAAGAGGCAGATGCAACAAAAAATCAGGAAACATCTTGCTTAGGAAGAAAATTCACAAATAACCTTCCAAATGAATCTAGAAAAACACTGTACAATCTTATATCAAACCAAAATGGAGGAGTTAGTAAAACAAAATCTTAAGATTTGATAAGAACTACGATAAGATTGAGTGGAGCTTCATCCTTCACTCCTTTCATGACGTGAGAGCTAGAATAAATATTCATAAAATATGTGAGCATCCTTTTTGTTGATGCTTGATTTAGAGTTTTTATTAATGTGTCTATATCTCAACCTCTTAGACTAATTACATCCACAACACAAGGCTGCCCCTCAACCGCTCCCCTTATTGCTTTTGGTAGTGATGCTCTTGGCTAGTTAACTAAGGTTTCCATGAATAGTGGTTCCATTCAAGGTATCAATATTCCCAATGACCCTCCCCCCCCTTTGTCCTGAAATGTTTGTTGCTGATATGAGCATGCTTACTAATGCAAATGATTTTTTACTACTTCCCTCTTGGATTTTCCTTCATTTTTTTTTTTGGATACTAGATCTCAAGTCAACCACAAAAAAACTTCTTTCAAGTCTTCTAATAACATAATTCCCAATTGTATGAAATTGGTTGTGAAATTATTATAGAAAAGGTTTTTTCAAAAAAGTTGCTTGATATTTCCATGGGTTTTAGTGTGTCTAATGCTCAAAGATGGGACTCGATGTTGAATAAATTTAAGAATAAAATCTTTAGATGGTATGCTATTCAAAGTTCTCTATCGAATAAGATCTTTGTGCTAAAATATTATTTTCTTCCTTGTTTGATTGTTTTTTTGGTTTGCTAGAAACCATGTAAAATAGAGATGCAATAAGTTGCTACTTTTGTTAGAATTTTTTAATGGGGTGATAATAATCATGTAAATAAAATTCCCTAAAGTTTCTTGGAAGACTTGTTGCCTTTCCAAGAGTGAAGGTGGCCTTGCAATTCATTGTCCTCATAGAATGTCCAAGTATCTAGGTGCTAAATAGAATCTTAGATCTTAAAAGTTCGAAGATTATTGGGCTTGTTTAATGAAAAGCAAGTCTAACCTATTTTGTCTTAAAGATCATGTCTTTGATCCACAATTTCTAGGATATCATAGTTTCTCGTCAACAACTTTCTCCAATTGGTATACTTTGATGTGTAATATGTTGCATTCATGGAAGGAAGTGAAAAAGGTTACAGTCATAATAATTCGTTGTGTTGCAATACTAATTTTTCTTGGAGGAATCTTTACGAATAAGTTGGGTCTCCCTATGGGAAAAATTCATCATCATTGCAAAAAGATAGGTTTGAATGTTTGGAATGACTAATTCTAGGAGGGTGAGATCATGTCAAATGGTTTTATTCTCTCATTTCTTAATCTTTTTCTTGCTTCCAAATAGGTGTTGCTTTCTCGTAAAGACATTCCTTGTGCCGAGTTGGATAAGTGCAGCTGCGATAAGCATGTGAAGTTGCCAAGGACGCATACCTCCATTTCAAGAAGCATAGAGGGACTGCCAACAAATTCTTGCACAAATTCAATGATAGGTGGAAGATCAAATGGAGTAGCAAGCAATAAAGATACATATTCCAATGCAATTGGGCTTATCCCTACAACATCAAGCATTCTTTCCTTTAGTGGCTCATCATCCATGATGGTATATGGATAGGTAGCAAGTCAAAGAAACTTGGGATTAATGAGGGGGTTGTGCTCCTTTTGCGGGAAGGACGAAGACCTAATCCATTTATTTGTCACCAGTTCTAATGCTAAGAAGTTTTGGTGTCCTCAACAATTGTTCTAAATTTTCTAGTTAACATATCCTAGGCTATCAAGAAATCTTGTTGGGAGCATGCCTTAGGCTTGACATTCTCTTATGGCATCTTGGAGATGTGAGATCCTCTGGTGTATATGGAACAACAGGAATTCCTCAACAATGAAAAAAGGAATCTCTACTTTTTTTGCCTTACTTCACTCAATAAAACTGGTCTTAGATGTTTACACTCTGTCAACTCTATGTTGTTGGAGGGAAATCACATCTATAAAATCATTTGCAAGAACCAACTAATAAATGGAGGGAGATCATGCTCTCATTGTATTGAAAGGAGAGTTTTTGCATGGTTTTCTCCATTCCTCAAGCATGGTTGTAATCAGCTCATTTTTGTACTGCCTATGTTATGCGAACGTTATTGTATGCAGATAGTTTGATAGGATATCCCATCCACTATACTCCACGTTGTCTATCTTTCTTTGTTGCTCTGTTTCATTTGTATAGTTTGATTCTTCTTCCCTTACATTGTAAGATCATTGTGATTAAGTTTTCAATCGCAGGGAGAGTATCCCTACTTATATGTAACAATCCTTCATTATTATCAATTTTCTTTCCTTTTTAAATCAAAAAAGTATTTTGCATTCATATGACGCCAAATGTTTGGAAGATCTTCTCCTCTTATCGCATTGTAGAGTAGAGCTTGTTGCCCTATCAAGTATAAAGTGCTTCTACAAATTACCTTTTTGAATGCTTAGAAACTTTTTGAAATTTCTCTACACCTTGGCACTATATGTGCATGAGAAAAATAGGTCTTTTTGTTCTTTTCTTAACAACAGCCTACATCGTGGGGTCCAAAATCCATTTTTCTGATTGAAGAACTCCTGATCTGAAATTGCTTACGGCTATGGACAACACAGAATTGTATTTCTTATTCTCTATCACGAATCTCCAATCATATTTACTTTATTAGCAGAAAGTCTTCTATGGTTTATAGAAAAGCATCTATGTATCAAAGAGAGTCACACTTGATTGAAGATGGGTGCAGACAATGTGACAATAGAGCCCTCATCTTCTTGCTGGCAGTAAACAGATGGTAGAAAACAGATGTTCTAAGTTACAAGCTTGCCATATGCTTTTACGACGACGCCTTGAAAGGCATTTGAAGCAGTGGACATGAGAAGATCT
Source organism: Ceratopteris richardii (assembly GCA_020310875.1). Lineage (NCBI taxonomy): Eukaryota > Viridiplantae > Streptophyta > Polypodiopsida > Polypodiales > Pteridaceae > Ceratopteris > Ceratopteris richardii. The sequence continues at coordinate 171,737,185 of CM035406.1, forward strand.
ACAGCACGCTACCATCGCCTGAAGGTGAAGAAAGTATCACAGCAGCTTCTACCTTCGTCAAGCGTAAATAGAGGCGGCGGCAGGAGATTTTTACTTTCCATAGCTAGCTTATGCATGGGTGTGACAACCCGTGGGCAAGAGCCCCCCCTAATTTCTATCTAGGCTTTTTTGGTGCTTGTGTGGTTTGCCGACCGGCGCCAAATTGTGCGCAACTATAGGAGGACATGGTGAGCCTCCGACCCAAGTGACCAAAGCGAACCAAGCGATCTTTGCGATCAACGTGCGGTAGCCTTCGTGCTAGTCCCCTCCGTACGCACCTCTCGAAAGCGCTGTTGTGCCATCGAGGGGCCGTTGTAACGCGTTTGCCCGCGACGCTTAACGCGGGCCGGTTCACTGTAAACGTTCACCCGCGACGTTCAACGCGGGCCGGCTTAGACCGTCTCTTTTGTAATCTTTCTCTTTCAATGCAAGTTGGTTTTTCATTCAAACAGTGATCTTCCGCTTTCAAGTAAGCGAACAAAACACTCAAGTAAGTCACCCTACCGACGGACCGGTGCGAGTCGCCGAGCGAACCCGGGGTGCTTGCTTTCGTTTTATCACAATGGGTCTTGCTGCGATGACGACAGAAGATGATAACTTCTTGAGGCAGACGATGATAACTGTGTGCTATCCGGAATATTGTTATTTAAAGCTTTTAGCGCGTGATTTAGAATAATGAAGTTATGAGCAGCTGCTGTCCAGAGATTCTGCCGCCACATCGTTAGATATAAGCTGCTTGATTCACGGGCGTGATTGCTTTGTTGGGTAGTATTTCTTTTCAGCGCAATTTAATGGAAAACCTCAGGAATCAGAAGCTGTTCTGCATTCGCTTGCAGGCATATCTGAGTTGATCATGTATTTAAGGAGTGGTTTATTTTGTCAAAGAATGTCCTGATCGTATTTGACCCCGTGGTTATGCACAGAGAGAGAGAGAGAGAGGCCATTCGCGAATCGCCATACTTACAATTCTTGGACACGTAAAAAGATATTAGGATGAGCTCAGAACTGGTATAGCGAAAACATTATCTCTCTGAAGGTCCTCTCTGCGACTCATGTTTGGGTTACCACTTTTCACCCTAGGGGGGCTGGTGGCAAGGCTATTGGAATAAGTAACTTCTGGTCTGGTAGACTTGTCAACTCCTGTAAGGATTAAAAGCATCATTGGATTGCTGCCTCCTTCGGAGGCTCCTTCCAGTTCTTTGTGGTTTCCATATATGCTCCAAATAGGGCGACGGAGTAGATCCACACTTGGACCTCGTTGGATGTGCTTTCCCACAACGTGCTACTTTGCGGGGAATTTAACATGGTGGAAGACCCTTTGGATCGGTGGGATAACAGGGGGCATACCATTGATGGTCAAGAGAAAGACATCTGGGATAAAATCAAGCTCCACCTTGACCTAGTGGAAGTTAAAGATACAAATGGTTTCTCTTAGTCAAACCTCCAATCTGGGGACGACCTTAGAAAAGCAAGACTTGATAGAAGCTATATTGCACAGAACATTATCAGCCAATGGGGACAGCCTGACATCTCGCAACACATTGACCTCACCTTATCCGATCACCACCCTATTACTCTCACTTTTGAGCTGATTGCCAAACTCAAAAAAGCGCCTTGGTTTCATGCTTGCCAGACATTGTTCTCCCTTCCCCTCTGTCCATCAGGAAATTACCTTGGTATGGAACATGGCTTTCGCTAATGGCGCCTCACCGACCAAATGTTGGAGGAATGCGGTTGAAAAGACTCGACAAATTCTGGTCAGGACCCACAAGATGCTCTGCAATGTTTGATGACGGTGAAGAGAGAAGCTCTATCGGAGGCTCTGGTGCCTTGAGGAGGAAGGGAACAAAGGGAACTACCAATATCAAATGGGACTACGAAAAATTAGAGGCATGTTAAGATACAAGAAAGAAATTCAAAGAAAAAACTTGCAAGTATACTTTAAAGATTGGTGGGGGGGCAAGACTGACAAACCAACAAAAGAGATGTGTGGCATCCTCAAGAGGACACAATCTAGAGACTTGATTCCCTTCTTGATTGGTAATGACGGAGTCGAATGCAAAACAAAAGAAGAAAATAATACTATTATTGTCAACCATTTTACTCACCTCTTGGGCGTTTCGGTGCCTCTCTCTCCCCACAGGAGAGATTGCATGGCGACCATCTCGAGAGTCTCTCTTGCGAGAATACGGCATAGCATGAAGTCTCTTCTTGATGCACTGATCTTTGATAATGAGATTCTCGAAGTTATCGATATGCTCCCCAATGGGAAAAGCGCGGGTCCTGACGGCCTCACAAATGAATTTTTCAAGTCTTTCAGACACGTGATGGCTACCGTGTTGCGCTTGGTTTGGCAAGAGGCTTTGGCTTTTGGTGTCCTCCCTGAATGCCTCAATAATGATGTCATCAAGCTTATCCTTCAAAAAGGTAGCAAGAATAGGATTGAAAATTGGCGCTCAATCACGATGCTCCAAACAGGATACAAGATCCTTGCAAAAGTCATTGCCAAGAGAATTTCTTATCACTTGAAGGGATGGCTTAGTGAGGACCAAGAAGGTTTCATCAAGGGCAGATCCATACTAGAAGCTATTATTAATATCTAGGAAGGCCTCGACTATGCCGAAGAGTTTGAGCAAGACATAGTTTTCCTCAAAATTGACTTTGACAAGGCATACGATAGGCTGGCATGGGAATTTGTCCTCCAATACCTTAAAGACCTCGGGTGTAGTCAAAGATTCACTAAGATGATTGCCACTCTACTGGGGAACGTATTGACACAAATAAACATCAATGCTTAGCTATTGAAGGCCATCAGATTAAAATGATCTATTAGGCAAGATTTCCCATTGGCCCCTCTACTCTTCGCCATCTCCACGGAAGGACTCAGTCGTCTTGTGCAACATCAAGTGGCAATGGGCCATATTAAAGGTCTATTGCTACCTCTTAACCTCGGTGAGATGATCATGAGACCGCCATTTGTCTCTCTTTAGGACATCTCCCCACCCAGCAACGCACAAATCTTTTCGTTTCCACCAAAATCTATTTACATGAAAGAGACAGAGTATTAGTGTCCATAATGTCTTGATCAATCAACAACTCACCATTTGAGAAGAAGCTGATCCCCAATTCAAAGCCTAATTTTGTGCATTTGTTTTCCATCATGCTAAGATTCAAGTTTTCCTAGTGAGATATCCATCCAATCCAAATAGAGCCCTAAAGGAGGAAAGAAGAGTTAGTAGAAAAATCTGTTTTCAATTTATACTCTCTTTTTACCTGTCTCCAAGCATTCCACATGCTTATAATGAATCTGCTACATCTAGGGAAAAAATCATAAGGATAAGTGATAATATCCCAAATTTTAATATTCATCCAAACTTTATAATCTTTAATAAGAAAATTAAAACGTTTTCTCTTGATCAAAGAATTCCAGAAATCATTTGAAAATGTAGAGCTCAATTTCCATTTAGGAGACATAAGATTGGCCATTTTATATGGGCAAAGGAAGCCCAAACCTCCTTCGTCTCTTTTCATATAGAAAATGGTCCAAACCACCTTTGGAATTTTTGTACTACCAAGAGATCCACCCCAACGAAATCTTCTAGCTAATGTAGCAACCTATAGGATCTGTTTTTTGCTAGGCATCCAACAAGATAGGAAGTAAATCAAAGAGGGTAGAATATAATGATTTAAAACAAAAATCATGTGAGACAGATTATGTTACGAACACATCCACTTAAATATTTTATTCTTGAATTCATTCAACACCCAATCCCATCTCTGATCAAAAGTGCACCAAACCCCATAGGTATACCAAGCAATCCATTGATGGGGATCCTAGAACTCACATTGCCAAAAAGAGTACTTACAAACTTAATGAATCTCTTGTCAGCACCAATAGCCTGAAGAGACTAGAGGATGAAGTTCCAATCAATTCTATCATAGGATTTTTCAAAGTCAACTTTAAAGAAGAAAAAATATCGATAAGTCTCTATAGCAAATTCAACTCTTCCCAAATGGAAATGATAGCATCCAAAATGAATATGCCTCTAATGAACCCTTTTTGTTCAAGTAAGATGAGTTTGTCCATTATAGAACTAAGTCTCCTCACCAAGGAGGATGCAAGAAATCTTATAGATAGAAGTCATACAAGAAATAGGTCTGTAGTTGTTTAGGTCATCCTTGGGTTCTTTTTTATTAATAAAATTTATTACTTTGACATTGATAAAAGTAGAAAGAGAGCCTCTTCTCACAACTTCTTGCCAAATCAATAGAATTATGGGAGTCAAGAGATCACTAAGAACCAAGAAGAATTCATTAGGGATACCATCAAAACAAGGAGATTTGTAGGGTGAAATTACTAATGGTTTCTCTAACCTCACCGATAGTGAGGAGCATTTCAAGGATGGAAGCCAAGCTATGAGGAATAGTTTTTTTCCTTTTAAGAGAAATGTGAGATTTGGCACTGTGGATATCCTCCCCCCAGTAGGGAGGCCTACAGAAAACATTGGTAAATGTTATATGGGAGTCACCATAAGAGAGATGGTGTGAACCATCTCTTAGGTTCTTTTACGAGGGCACACACATGAGTGCCATCTGGCACCCATGTGAGATGCCACCTTTGAAGGAATCCATGTGGGCGAAGTTTGAGAGAATCTTTATGGATTTTTAGTACACGATTGGGAGGAACAATGATACGACGATTCTCTCTGTTTGAGTTCTAAATAGCTAGCAATAGAGCCTTCATCATCATTCTTGATACCTATGTCATGAACTCCAAAATGGAGAGCTTTCATCGAGGGCTATGTATGAACTAGTATCAGAACTAAAATCCATATAAGCATGCGGTAGTGCGTGATAGTAGAGGATTCACACACCCTCATAAACCCTTTGGAATTGAAAATCCTTTAGTCAAATTCAAAGAGGAATCTTATATTGATAAGGAACCATGTATGTGGTTATGAGCTCACTTGATAGGATGCATGAGTTTGGAGTCATCATTCTCGAGTCAAAAATAGTTGACATGGAGCACGAAAACATTGGAAAGGAGCCTAGAACACCTTGTGGTAAGTCTATCGTATCAAGGATAATCACACCCAACTGGATTTCTTAGGATAATAAGAGCATAGAGATTTTCTTGAGTAGAGAAATTGATGAAGCATTCTAGAGGCTCAAAACTGAAAAATCAAGCGAGATAAATGGAGTGACTATTTGAGAGTTCAAAGACCCTGAGACCCCTAGGAAAGTAATCTTTTTTAGATAAGTATTTTGAGAGGCTATTCCTTGTTATGGAACATGGTAGACATGCATACACTTGGAAAGATGAACTAGTATTACCTCCTCAAAGACCACATGGTTCTCATGGTTAGCATGGAGTGGGATCTTCTCATGTTCCAGGAGTTCACAAAGAAAATACTCAAGAGAGGCTTGAAGTAAGTTTTGAAAACCCCTAGGGAAGAGAGAGGTCAAGATCGGATACAGATAGAATGGATCAAGAGAGACTGAGCGGACCTAGACACTAGACATGCATGGAAAAGGTTCCCTTGCCTAGAACTAGAGAACACCCTAGGATATTAAGACCTACCCAATTGCTATAGTCAATGAAAAACTACTTTGATGGCAATGGAGACCCTTATGACCATGTAACTGATTTCAAACAAGTGTTGAGAGCTGAAGAGGTTAAAGACTTGTTCACTTAATACAATGCCTTTGGATTAACCTTGAAGAACATCAATGTTAGTTTAGGAACATCAACCAATTCCTAGAAGTATTCATCATGGAGTTCTCTAAGAGTGGTATCAGGCACAAGACTTCATCCTTGATCCATAGATTTAAGCAAACACATCAAGAGGTAGGCAGGATAGCACGGCCTAGGCTTAGGCAATACATTGAGAGATGCCCAATTCCAGAGTTACCCACACCAGCCAAACAAGTGGCATTGTTCTTGAATGGCTTGCTAAGTGTGAAATTGCGATCATATGTATACTTGAAGGAACCCAAGCACATAGAGAAATGTGTATGAATGTGTATCGATATTGAGGATAACTTTGAAGATGAATTAGAAATTCAAAAGATCTAAAAGGATTTGTATAGTTCTACTAGTTTTACATCAAAGCCTTCAACTTCAATTGATGAGTTGCCAGAAAAAGTAGGCCAAAAATGAGGACTCTCAAGTAGGCAAACTCCTAGAATGGTCTCAATGAAACGATGTTATACTTGTGGACGAGACCGCATGGCCAATGTTTTCCCCATCATGACTTATAATTGAGGGAGCATTAATAGATAGTATTGCACGATAGAGAGAAGGTACACTAACCACACTGCACAAGATTGTCCATACAACAAACACATGGTTAGGCAGTATTGCACGATACCAAGAAGGTACACTAACCACACTGCACAAGATTCTCCGTACAACAAACAAGTATGCATCTAGGATGATATCCAAACCAATATCGATAGCAACCATAATTTAGCCCCCAACAACCTTATCACACCCACTACCAAGATTAGTGTAGACCACAACCTGTGTTAGGTCCTCAACCTCCAATCCCTGCCAATGTTGTTCCAATCAAATGTGATGCAACAAAGGATAACCTAAATAGAACCTTAGTGCTTACACCCCCATTGATTTAAAAAAGTGTTCTTAATGCTCAACCTTTTGACTCGATGCGTGTAGATAGCCCACCGAATTACTACATGGATTCACATGAGTCTAATGAGGTCTATCAATATGAAACACCTATTGAACCAAGTTGGGAGCCTTAATACTCCAACATGATGTATAATAATCCTAAACCTAGGCCCCAACCAAGGTAGATAAGACCCAAGCACCTAGAGGACCATGTTATAGATGTCAAGGAGATCTCTTCATCCATGATTGTCCACTTCCTCCATTAGGGCAACCCCAACCAATGGTTATTCAAGGCTTTTGTCCCAGTAATGGAAAGGGACATCCCTTAAGGGACTATCCTAAGAATCCAATCAATACTCAAAAGATTACACCAATTAATGTTATTGGCTTGTTTGTAGAGTCTAGTGGAAGTGTGACGACTACATCACTCTTGCAAGTAGTGAGTAGAGACCAAAAACTAAAATAGACCAAATGTGTAGATCAAGAGAAGAAATCAGAGGCTTGTGAGCCAGAGAACATATTTAGGAAATGAACTAGAGCTTGGAAGGATAGCCGTGAAAGAATGAAGAGACAATGGATAAGAAAGATGAGAAACTAGAAGAAATCCTAAAGGAAACAAAAAACAAAAATGATAGAAATTGCATTCCAAAAACACTCTCAAACACCACCTTCCTCATGTCATCAAAAACCTCCATTCATACCACTACCACTTAGAGCAAGATCAGTCCTAGTAGATTCTACTTCTGAAGACTTGGACATGAGGTAAGGCTGATTAGGCTTGGATCCAAGAAGGGCCAAATGTGGTTGAGTTAGATAAGTGTTACCCTAGAGCCAACTTAGACAGGGAAAGGACTAAGATTTGCATGAAAATGTAGAACTAGCTCAAGCTATGTTTGAGGCAAGCTCTCTTTTCAATCGGAATAGTTATATCCAAACCTAGGACATTGACTACACCAAAGGCTCAGAGTAGGAGAATTGAAAGAATACACTTACCTCCTAAGGAAGCTTATGTTCCTAATTCTATGGATGATGGAATTCCCTATTTTGTGAATCATTACTCACAAGAGTTCTTAAGAGAGATTCAAGGGGAGAAATGGGCCAAAGCGAGCAAGAACCCTCCTCTTATTGAGATGGTGGACGATCATCATGATGAATTATGTCAACACATTCCATCTATATATTGAGAGCAAGAGGACATGCAGTAAATTGAGGGATTAGACTTTGAATCCACTGCCTTGTAGGAATTGCCTCACTTTATAGGCCCATGGGAGTCAATGTCTATTTACATTAGAGGTCCTAGTTATGGTAAGGAAGGAGGAATCAATTTTACCAAGGAACACAGAAGTAGTGAAGAACACTAAAGTGTAGTGTCACCTCACTTTTGAGGAGCTCATGAAAATTAATCTTGAATTATGGAAGCATATAGCTAACCAAGTGCCATAAATAGCTAGGCCATAATCTCAGGTGAAATCATATAAAATAGTATCAAAGATACTCTTGGATAAGATAGTAGACATGAGCGAAGGAGAGAAAGGAAACACCTATCTGTCTATCACTTATCAAGGATACACAACAAAAGCTATTCTAGATTCAAGATCTAGAGTTTCTATTGTTGCCACTTCTTTATGGAAGTGATGTCTCAAGCTAACACTCAAGCCAACGAGAATGAATTTGCAAATGGAAGACAAACATATTGAGAAACCCCTAGGGTTACTAGAAGGGATAATTCTCACTACATGTGGTGTGGATTTTGAACATACATTTCCCATATGTGACTTGGTAAGAATCACGTCTATGAGATGATGTTAGGAAGACCCTTCATGAGAAAGTTGAAGATAGTGCAGGATTGGGGAACCAATTCCTCGTACTTATAGCATTTACGGGTGACAACTGAAGTCAATCTCAAAGATTATTTCCATAGAGATGTACCACCCTTGCAATGGAACCTAGTCCATAGAACATTAGATGAAACAACGTCAGTGCACTCCATAGGATCAAGATCCTCATGGATGCATGAAGACACCCATGTACAGATATGTAAAGTTGCAGTGGAAGAAGAGAAAAGCATAATCTCTAGAAGCATACGTGCTAAGGAGAACCCTAGATTAGCTCAAGACCCATCCTATGCACCTATGGTGTTTCTAGATGAAGAATTTGAACCCCACACTTGATAACTCCTAACCACAATGTACATAGCTCTCAATGAAGAGTAGTGGACCCCCCCTTTGCGATGAACATGGTCACGAAGTTTCTGTTTTCACCATAGAACCATTTATGTTCAACTCAGTTATAGAGGAATGTGATCCTATCGGGAGAACACTAAAGGAAATTAGTGATGAGGATGAGGAATCCATCATCATGGAACCTTTTTGTGCCTCAAAAGAAGAGTGACTTTACTTAGTCAATGCTAGGGCTCAGGAATGTGAAATTTTTAAATGCGAAAAGAAGTTGACTATGATAGAGGATGATCAAAGTGAGAAAAAGTTGTCCCAAGCCGCTTGGTTGGGTGGTTGGGCCTTTTGCCTCTTGAGGCAGGGGCGAGGGTTCAACCCCCACCGGCAACATGTAAGGGACATGTTATCATGGAAACTTGTATCTTGTGGCTGATGTGCCATTGTTTGTCCTGCCTCGCGGTAGTTGTGACCGCGTCTAACCCAGTTATGTAAACCCCTCTTCTTGTGGCATAAGGGGGGTCCCATGGGTGTTATGCCCTTCCTTGTACAGTTGCAATTTCAAAGTTAAATCCTGAAGGAGTAGGCCTCGGCTGAACCTCCATTTAAAAAAAAGTGAGAAAAATAAAGGAAAGAAATTAGTCACCATGCAATTAGAAGAAGAAGTATTGTTTGAAAGTACCAGAGAACTTCAAGAAGTACAAAATAGTAGATAGGAAGATCATGATAAGAATTCCCAACAGAGAAGAACTTGTAGGAGAAGCATATGAATAAAGGGAAGACCAAAAAAATTATAGTAACCATAGAAGATAGCAAAGATAGATGTACATACATAGGGCATGATTTAAGTGAAGAAGAAGAATGTCAGCTAATAGATCTATTGAGAGAATATAGAGTTGTATTCGCTTTGGGTTATGAAGATTTTAAAGGAGTGGACCTAGTATCTGTTCTCACAGAATCCCGATGTCTTTGGAAGCCAAGCCTACCAAACAAAAACCTTACACCTATAATGATAATTATGTAACCAAAATCAAAGAGGATATTGATTGCTTGATAGAAGTAGGATTTATCTATGAAATCAAGCATACCAAATGGGTATCCCCCATTGTGGTTGTGCCAAAGAATGGAAAACAAGGTGTATGCATTAGCTTAAAAAAATTAACGCAACCACTATACAAGATAGTTGTCCTCTTCATATCCTCGAGCATCTCTTGGAATGTGTAGTAGGCAAGGAAGTGTATAGCTTTCTTAATGGATTCTCAAGCTACAATCAGGTGGCCATATCCCTAAAGACCAACATAATATGGCCTTTGCCACACTGGGGTATCTTTGCATTACAAGTGATTCCATTTGGGCTCACCAATGCTTCTACTACCTTTCAAAGGGTGATATGTTACATGTCTAAGGAATTCTAGGAAAAGAACTTAGAGGTCTATGTTGATGGCATGTGTGCTCACTCCAACATTAGACAAAACCACATCCTTGAGCTTAAATAGATCTTTGACATATGTAGAGAATATCAGGTTTTTTGGGATCTAGAGAAGTGTGTTGTTGCTCTAGCACAATGGTGAGAACCACGTTAAGAAGCTCCACCTCCTTAATGTCAATCCGTGGAAGAGATAGGAGTGATATGAAGATTGTGAACATGAGATGTAGTGAGAGTGAAGGTGAGAAGCATAGAGATGCACACACACATACACACACACACAACAAAGAGACAAGCAAGACACAATGGAAGGTAGGAAATCAACTCTATTGCTCAAGATCTCAATTACAAGCTCAAAATAGCTCTAAGCTCACACTAACCAACCTCAAAAATGAGCTCTCTAGCTCTTTTTATAGATTCTAGACTAGTTTTGACCGGTTTCACATCTAGTGACCGACATAGTTAAAAAATAGGTCCTAGATGCTATTTGAAAGGGTAAACGGTGTCTAAAAATAACCAAAATTGGTACGTTCATTCTACCTAAGCTCCTCAAGCTCGAGGACTCCTCGGCTTGGACAAAATGGAGCTATAGATTACAAAAAGGGTTTTTCTATATCACATATGTTACAAAAGTGATGAAAATCACTGTTGGAGGTTTTCAAAAGTATTTATAAAATATAATTCTTTGAAAAATGATTCGACTGACTCCCTACTTCTTCGTTATGCTCTGTCTTCACATGCTTCCGCGTCTTCTATGCCTCTGACTACTGCTAACACCCCCCTCCCTCTCGCTTCTGTCGTCCTCGACAGAACCTTGTTGTGCGGTCTGTCGGATGTAGTTTTGTAGGAGGTCTTGAGCGAGGGTGTGCTCGGATATTCGAATGCCTCATGCCAGATCTGCCTCGAGTTTCTCCCAATCAATGGGTTGTGGTTCATGTGATGGCGGGAGTCGATAATGCGTGGAATATACCATCTGTTCACAGGCAAATAACTACAAGAGGTGTGTAGGCCTGCTGATGAACACTTCCAAATGGTATTCCCAGAAATCGGTTGTGAACATTTCTTCAAAAGTCTGCTTATAGCACACCGGTAAGTACTTGATTCTACAATGCCAGGCATAACACACCTGAAGCCTTGGCTTTGTACTCATATCATATGCAAGATCTAGATTGTCGTGCTCGAAACCCGGAGTGTTTACATGGGGTGCCTTGACACGACAGAAGACTTTAAATACCATCTGCATTGTGTCAAATATCTTGACAGTCATGTGCGCTACTACATCGTCCATGTGTTTTAAGCGAGGGAGCCAGTGGCAAATCGTGGCCATCATGTATCCAATTGTTGGTGGTCCTGTGGGTGGAGTGAAGTATGGGTAATTCAACCAATCTTGGCATTGCTTGTTATTCTGTACTTTAATCGCAAATGCCTTCTAGGAGCGGCGACGTGGCACTGGTCCCCAGCATGGGTTGTACTTTAAGTGTAGTGGTGCCTTGACCCAAGTACTCATCATCTCTCGATATTTCTGTAATAATTCCTTGCGCAAATCTGGTTGATAGATTTCTCCGCGCCGCGCATCTGTTGGCAAATCATAAGGCTCAAACTGAGTAGCGTGAGAGGGTTTCTTGCCTGTTTCTTTCTCTATGGCTAACTGATATTCTGCCATAAGCATAAAATACAGCTTGTATTGTAGCTCATGCCCAGATATGTATATGAGAGGGGCTAATTGAGCAAAATAAGGAGACTGTAAAATTCTTTCTTCAATCATTGCCATGGCATCTAACTGCGCCTCTACCCGTGCTGAGTGGGTTCTTCCAAGTTCTTCAATCGTCTTCATCCATGTGGGAGTTGGAAGTTTGAAAGTCGTCTGGCCTTTAGCCGTGCCTCGTCCGCCTGGGATGGGTTGAGGTTCATATGCTTCTTCAAAAGTTTCTTCCACTGAAATAGTCACTGTTTCTTCCTCTGCTGGTAGTTCCGGTGGGGAGTCTGGCCTTGGGGGTGCTTCATATACTCCTATTTGTGATTGAAGTGTTGACACCTGGGCCCGTAATGCGTTTAGTTCCTAGATGATGTCAGGAGATGGGTCCGTAGGATCGGGTAGTCCTTGTGGTACAGGTGCTCATAACTGCACTATCTTGTGTTCTTCTTTGAGCTTTTGGAACTCCTCATTCATGTTGTCATATTCATCTAACAATCTGATGTGATCCTCTAGTAATAACATCTTCATAGACTCTGAGGGAACATCTTTAAAGCAACTAGGGCTCAACCGTTGGTCTGGTTGATCTAGAGAAACTTATAAATTCTCTCTATTCTGTTCTTGTAAACGTTGGTTCTCTTCTTTCGCTGCTACCAAGTGTCGTCTGAGTAAGCCCATGTTTCTCGTTAATGTTGCACTGCGAATAGTCTGTGCCCTTAACAAGTTATCAATATCTGTGACGGCCTCTTTGGTCTTTTCTTCACTTTCTAGTTCTAGTTTATGATAAGCCTCTCGTAGCTCTTGGTATCTGGTGTTTAGTGAGGCATTCTCGATGGTCAGTGAATTGAGCTGCAACTGTAAATCATTGGTTGTCTTCTGCAGCATCTGATAATTAGTTCCCAGAGATGCAAACTCATCTCTTACTTGAGTCATGCATGTGAACATCTATCAAAATGTTGTGTCTATGGTGGGTGATAATATTAGTGACGGAGTGAATGCAGTTGCGGTGTGTGTGGGTGTCGATGCAAAGGGAAAGGAAAACATGGATGGGAATGTGGATGCAGTGGTGATTGTGGAAAATTGTGATGCGCCTAAATATGGTGGTATGATGGAAGATGTGAGTGGTGGTGCAGTGGGCGGTGAGATATTCATGTCATTGGATGTGGTATCAAGTGCGGTGACTGTGAATAGTGGGGTGACATTGGGTGCATGCGTGGGTGTAAATACAGGATTTACAAAAGTTGAAGAGTAATTTACAAAGGGGGTCTCTTGTACTCCTTGGTGGAAAGGGGAAAGAGGAAAGGCAGTTGGGTGGGGAGGTGAGACAGGGGAGAAGGTCAATGGAGGTGGGAATGGGAAAAGGTGTCTTGGAGGTGTGGGGAAGGATGGGAAAGATGGAGGGAGGAATGGACTAGATAGAAAGGTAGAAGTTCTAGGAGGTAGACTAGGTGAGGTGGGTGTGGGAATTGTTGGATGAATGGAAGTAAGGAAGGCTTCTGCTACATCGCTATCCAAAGATGTGGATGGTCTGGGAGAGATCGGATTGTGGCCTTTGTTGGTTTTGGTAGAGTTGTTGATAGGATTGTTGCAGTCTACCATATTGTTGTGGAGGGTAGTAGTTCTGGTATCTTCCCTATTGTGGATAGGGCTGAGGGTAGGTTTGTCTAACCGCTTGCTTATTGTATGGACAGTCTTGTGCTGTGTGATTTGTGTATCTCCGTTCTATGGTGCAGTATTGGCTACTAGGATTCACTTGGGGTTGAGCCATGATGGGACATGCGTTTGCCATATGGTCACCATCGCAAGTATAGCACCTCTTTACTGGGGCAAATCTAGGAATTTGTTTACTAGAGACACCTAGTTTTTGAGCTACTTTCTCCGCAAGTTCTTCAATAGATGTGGATTGCAAGGAAGAGAGACTAGAGGCACTATCTGAATCTTTGTAGATTTTGGAAAGCTCTAACTCCTCCCCTAGGTTATCCTCAATGTCGATGCACATGTGTACACACTCTTCTATGGTCCTAGGGTCCTTCAAGTACACATAGGATCGCAACTTTGTACTTAGCAATCCGTCCAAGAATAAAGCCACTTGTTTGGCTGGTGTTGGTAACTCAGGAACAGGGCATCTCTCAAGATATTGCCTAAATATTCTTCCTACAAGTCTCACGGTCTCTTGAGGGGTCTGCTTGAAGCTATGTATCAATGAGGAAGTATTATGCCTTATGCCACTTTTAGAGAATTCAGTGATGAAAGCCTCTAAGAGTTGGTCTATGCTCCTGAACTGTCTCTCATTCAATGGTTGAAACCACATAAGGGTTGTGTTCGTAAGTGTTAGACCAAAGGAATTATATTGCGTGAATAGGTCCTCAACTTGTTCAGCTCTCAAGACTTGCCTAAACTCGGCCACATGATCATATGGGTCTCCTGTGCCATCGAAGTAATTCTTCATGGACTTAACTAACTGAGTCGGTCTCAAAATCCTGGCGTGTTCCCAAGGCCTTGGCAGAGGGAAATCATTAGCATTCCTCTGGTTCCTTAGGGCTCCAAGTCCCTCAGGTTCCACTCTATTTGTTTCCGTTCTCGTTCTGTCTCTTCCCACTAGGTTGGCAAAGCTTACCTCTGGTCTATCTCTATGTCTGTCCCTTTGAGTTCCATGAGCGTGGGAGGTTCCAGCTCCTTGGTGACCAAAGGACACATTCGATCTTGGTTGGGGGAAAATAAATTCACCTTTCCAAGTGTAAGCATGCCTATCATTTTCTGTAACCACAAAGAACCTCTCTGAAGCATGATCCAAGTAGGTCACTCTGCCTGGACTATCAGGATCTTTGAACTCATATATCATGATTGTTCCTACCTTATTCGGCTGATCAGATCTATACCTCCAAAAGGCTTCATCAGTCCCTTGGTTCAGGAGTAGATCTATGCTCTTATTGTCTTAGGGAATCCACTCTGGTGTGATAATCCTAGTGAGAACAGATTTGCCTTGGGGGGTTCTAGGTTCTACACCCATGTTTCCTTGCTCTAGGTCACCTAAGTCCGTTTCTGGGACCACATTCCCAAATTCATCTGTCCTATTTGGATGACTGGTGACTACATATATTTTCCCTTCTTTGTCCAAGTACGCACCATTTTCAAACTTGACCGCTGGATGTTCTAGTCCAATGGATTGGTCAGGGTTTTTGATCTGGACCACATATCTTCCTAGGCCGTCTGCATAGATGCTAGCACCTAATCGGTTGGTCCTAAGGTATTCGAGTTGCTTCTTGTAAGGGCCTTCTACCCTATGTAAATATGGCACTCCGGTGTCGTAGAGATTCCATCTCTACAATACTCTGAAGCCAAACCCATTAAAGACTGCACTTTGAGAATTTGATAGAATGAAAACAATTCGGATCGATCCGTAGTGTTTCAACTTTTGAAGCTAGAGGTGACAGAAATATTATTGAACCCATGTTGTTCCATGATTATATAAACACACATTTTTTATCCATGTATATAAACCCATGTGAACCCCATACTCTACCTTATCCATGTGAACCCTCAACTTATATCATATAAGTGTGAAACCACTTAATTGATAAGCAAAAGATTTAAAACATTAAAATATCATAAAACAAATGGATTCAAAAGCATTACGTAAAAACAAAACTTCCGATAACCTTTTGCAAACTACGATCGCATATGATTTATGCTTTTGGTGAGTACATCGCTACTTTTGATTTGCGATCATTAGCTTTATTGAAAAGCAATCGCTAGGGACAAATACTATATAAAGAGGGACTATGGCTCGTTGATATTCATTCAATCAAGGATCATCATCTAAAGATACAATTGATATTCATTCAATCAAGGATCATCATCTAAAGATACAAGGAACGTTCCCTAGCGTTGAAGTTTGGAGGAGCTTGAGGCATTCAAGATTTGAGCTAATCTTATGAAGAGTTAGCATTGAAGTTTGAAGGAGATGAAGACATGGAGGAGTTGAAGGACATGGAGGAGTTGAAGGACATGGAGGCTACACACATATGTTGAAGGAAGGACATGGAAGCCAAATACCATCTGAAAGGGGGTGGCTTGGAGTACCATTTTGTAGGCGACTCGGTATGCCCAAATAGCATGGTGTAGTTGTTTGTTCCAATCATCATCACATGAAACCTGCAAAGGTTGAGAAGTTGCCTCATTAGGACTATCACTAGACTATCCACCTGTTCTTTGGTCAACACATTGCAAAGAATCTTGTTTGTGCTTTCAGCTTGCCCATTAGCTTGTGGGTGGTAGGGGGCAGACCTCTTATGAACTACCAAGAATTCTTGGAGCAGATTTTCAATAACTTCATTCAAGAAGTGAGTGCCTCTATCACTGACTAGCTCTATAGGTAACCCATATCTGGTGAACACATTCTCGAATAAGAACTTGGCTGTTGTTTGAGCATCGTTCTTTGTTGTGGCTTTTACCTCTACCCACTTGGTTAGATAGTCTGTGGCAACAATGATATACTCAGCATGGGAACCCTTAGCTGGGGGATTAATAGGACCTACGAAGCCTATTCCCCACTTAGAGAATGCACGTCCACCCATCATAGGTTTCAGTGGCATCTCATCCTTACGTATAGGATACTGAGTTCTCTGACAAACATCACACTGTTTCACATAAGTATGTGCATCCATGTGAAGGGTCGACCACCAAAAGCCCGCAAATAGTATTGCTTTGATCACCCGAACTGGTCCAAAGTGTCCTCCTGCTACACCTTGGTGAGCAGTTTCCAAGATCTTGAGATATTCAGTTTCATGGACACATAGTCTCAGGTAACCATCTTTACCACGCTTGTATAGATTATCACCAATGAGTGAGTAATCCTAGGCTTCTTGTTCTAAACTCCTTTTCCTAGCCAAAGTCACGTCTGGAGGGAATGTTTTCGTCCTCAGGAAGGATACTAGTGGTTCACTCCAATCTGGCACTATGGACAGTTGATAAAGAGTGGCATGTTCCACAGGTGGTGTAGTGTAGCAGATTGGGCATTCCTTGCACAACTTTTGGACATCAGCTTCCATAGTCGGCCAATGCACTCCGAGTCTCCTTAGTGTCTGTAGGGTTCGTTGTTTTGAGTAGTATTGCTCTAATGCACCTACATGTGCTAATTGCAACCATTTAGCGTACTCATCCTCTTCCACACAACAAGCCAAGATCCCTTGATCTGTGTGCTTGTACATACTTCCTGCCATGATGTGATACTTTTGGGCTTTTACAACCTCTCTATCCTGTGTGCTTATTACTGAGTGGTTAGGCCCGTATGTCAATACTGGCACTAATGGCTTAGCCCACTGTGGTACCACTTCCAAATTAAACAAGTAAGCATCAGGAAGGTCATCTGACACTCCTTGTGGGGCTTCTCCAGATGTGAGCCTAGAGAGATGGTCTGCTCTCAAGTGAGTCTTCCCTTTCCTTACCACAACCTCGAAATCATATTCCATTAGTAAGAGAAACCATCTTACTAATCTGCCTGTATTACATGGTTTGTTTACCAGATACAGTAGAGCTTGGTGATCAGTAAAAAATTTAAACTTATTTGCAAGCAAATAGTGTCTAAACTTTTTAACCGCATACACCATGCCTAATCCTTCTCGTTCGGTGGTTGTATAGTTCCGTTCAACAGCATTCAATTGTCTACTAGCATAGGCAATTGGGAGATCCATATTACCTTCACCGGTAGGTTGCGCGAGTACACACCCAATAGCATAATTGGATGCATCCACATGAACATGGAAAGGCTTATTCAAGATAGGTGTTGAACATAATCGCCGTTTAAGCTCATTGAAAGAATTCTCACATTCATTAGTCCACTCAAAGTAGTCAAAGTCCATACAGAGGCTTTGCTATGATGGCATACATGTGTATAAACCAACGGTAATAACCACAATGCCCCATGAAAGCTTGTGCTTCCTTGACATTCTTTGGCCTAGGTAACCCAGCTATGGCTCTCACTTTCTCTTCATCAGTGGATATGCCATTCTTTGACACTATGTGTCCTAGAATCTTGCCTTGCCTGACCATAAAAACGCACTTTTCTGGGTTCAGGCAGACTTGATATTCTCTACATTTGTCAAAGATTTGTCTGAGTTCAGGAATATGGGTTTGTCTAATGTTGGAATGAGCACAAAGATCATCAACATAGACTTCTAAGTTCTTCCTCAGGAACTCTTTAAATACATGGCACATTAGTCTCTGGAAGGTAGCGGGTGCATTGGTAAGCCCAAATGGCATTACTCTAAAGGCAAATATGCCCCACTCCGTGGCAAAAGCCGTTTTATGCTGATCTTCTGGGGCTACGGCTACTTGATTGTAGCCTGAAAATCCATCAAGGAAGCTGTACACTTCCTTGCCTGCTACTCTTTCTAAGAGATGTTCCGTGATAGGAAGCGGATAGTTATCTCGAATAGTGGCTGCATTAACCTTTTTCAGGTTAATGCACACCCGTAACTTTCCATTCTTCTTGGGCACCACTACAATGGGGGATACCCACTCAGTATGCTCAATTTCATAGATGAATCCAGCTTCAACCAGTCTATCTATCTCTTCCTTGATCTTGGCAGCATAGTTGTCATTGTATGTGTATGGCTTTTGCTTAGAGGGCCTAGCATCTGAGGTCATGGGGATAGTGTGTGAGCATGTGTCTGGATCAACACCCTTCAAATCCTTGTAACTCCAAGCGAATGCATCTCTGTACTCTCTTAGCAAGGCTATTAGCTCTTGTTCTTCCTCTTCTGTCAGGTCATGGCCTATGTACGTGCATCTTTCTTCTCCTTCCTCGATGGCTACAACTACTTTCTTCGTGGTTTCTTTGTTATCATAGGCCTCCCCCGATTGCGCCTCTCGTTTAGGCATTCTGATCATGACTCTCCTGTCATCTATCTCATACTTCTTAAAATTTTCCGGGACCTGCAACAAAGATTCTTCCTCTTCTAGTGTGACTTCTCTCTTCTTTCTTTTCTTTCCTTCTTCCTTCGGGGTCACATGTGTGGCTAGCCTTACATCATTTGTAAGCTCTCCATGCCTCTGGGGTTGAAATTCTACTTCATAGAAGTATTCTTCATCTGATGCAAAAGGTGGGTCCATAATGATTGACTCTAGATTAGAGTCACTCGCATCCTCAAATGCATCAGGGTTAGGTTCGCACTCTTCTAAAACTGCCTCTCCCATGATTGGCTATATGGACAAGACTGAAATGTCATAGCCATCCTCATCACAGTGAGGTGTCCATTGTTCTTCATTGATGGCTACATCCATGGTTGCTAGGATTTCTGCCCAGCCGTGGGGTTCAAATTCTTCGTCAGGAAAGACTACAGGTGCATAGGCTGGGTCTTGAATTGATCTATGTGTTTCTTTTGCACCTATTTCTCTGGCTTTTTCTCTCTTCTCCTCTTCTACTGCCACTTTGCACATCCATAAGTGAGTGTCTTCATGCATCCATGAGGATCCTGATCCTATGGAGTGCACCGATTCCGTATCATCTTTGGCTCTATGGATGGGATTCCATTGGATAGGAGGGACATCTCTATGAGAGGGAATTCATCCGCATTTCTTCGGTTCCCTGGGGCTCTATGTCCCTCAAGTTCCACTCTATTTGTTTCCGTTCTCGTTCTTCCTCTTCCCAAGGAGTTGACAAAGCTTACCTCAGGTCTGTCTCTCTTTATGTCTCTCTAAACTCCATGAGCATGGGACGTTCCAGCTCCCGGGTGGCAAGAGGACACGTTAGATTTTGGTTGGGGGAAAATAAACTCACCCATCCTAGTGTAAGCATGTCTATCATGTTCTGTAACCACAAAGATCCTTTCTGAAGCGTGATCCACATAGGTCACTCTGCCTGGGCTATCTAGATCTTTAAACTCATAGATCATGATTGTTCCTATATCAATTGGCCGATCAAATTTATACCTCCAAAAGGCTTCGTTAGTCTCTCGGTTCAGAAGCAGATCTATGCTCTTGTTGTCCTGGGGAACCCACTCGGGATTGAGGATTCTAGTAAGAGCAGATTTCCCTCGAGGGGTCCTGGGATCCCCTCCTACGTTCCCTTGTTCTAGGTCATCTATGTCCGTCTCAAGGATCACATTCCCGAATTCATCTGTCCTCTCCGGGTGACTAGTGACCACGTATATGGTTCCCTCTTTATCAAGGTATGCAACATTTTCAAACTTGATAGTAGGGTGCTCTAGCCCAATAGATTGGTCTGGGTTTTTGATTTGGACCACGGATCTTCCTAGGCCGTCCTCATAGATGCTAGCACCTAATCGGTTGGTCCTAAGGTATTCCAGCTGCGTCTTGTACGGGCCTTCTACCCTGTGCAAGTATGGCACTCCTAAACTTCCCGTAGGTCGGTCCATGCCTTGAGACATCTCTGATTCACTAGTCTCAGAGCTAGGGTAGTATGAGTGGTGGCTCAACTGCTGAGCCCAAGACCTAGCAGTGTGGTTGACACTAGCCTCTGAAGACCTAAGACTTTGTCTATCTCTCCCTAGATGTCGCCCTGATCTAAGGTTCATAAGCCTAATTGAATAGCCCAAGTTTGCCCAAGTACAACCTCGTTGCTGAGTTCTTTTGTATCAGTTACTTGATTCTTTTTAGTGGTTACCGTGTTTATGCTCTTGTCAGAAATCACGTCGTCAGGAATATTTGAGTTAATTTTTGCACTGTAAGTTGATCGTTCCACGTTAGATTCTTTCCTTTAAGGTTATCGCATCACGAAGAGATTATGTTTAATCTTGAACTTGAGTGCATAGGTAGTCTTCAACTTGATTGATGCCTATCGTTGCCCTGACTTACTCCTAGCACTTCCCGCACTTAGCCTAAGCTACGAATTGATAGAGGGTGTTGAGGATTTTCCAACCTTGAGTTTCTTTCCTTGTGTTGTTGCTCTGGTGGGCCCAGGACGCGTGTTCCCAAGCTTGCACTTACTCTTGCTTAGAATGCCCTCAAGTGCTCTTACTGGACCTGTAAAAGTCCCATGGTTAGCTCAAGACTTAGATTCAAATGACACAATAGACCACCTTCATGCATGTAACTCACAGACCAAATTATCCTTTTCCTTTATGGAAAACAATCCCAAGGATCCCTCAGTTTTCCTACCTCGGGGTATGGTCAAGTTCAAAATACCCTATCTTTCCAACAAAACAAGAATCACAGCAAACAGATTTCGTATGAGAAAGTTATGTCAGTTCAGGCTTCAGGGATTAAAACAGGGTTCAAACAGGCTATCCGGCAAAGAGGACTTCTCAAGTTATTTTCTGATGGCCTCCTTATGTGCTCTAGAGTGAAATGTTCATGCCCAAGATTAGCCAAAATCCTCAGATTAAAAAACCCTAAAAAATTGGCCGAAATTGGCTGTCAATCGCGATTGACTGGGCTGTCAATCGCGATGGACAGGGCTGTCCGTCGTGGCCTGTCAATCGCGATGGACTGGTGTCAATCGCGATGGACAGGTATCAGTCGTGATGGACAGGTATCAGTCGCGATGGTCAGGTATCAGTCGCGATGGTCAGGTGTCAATCGCAATGGTCAAGTGTCAGTCGCAATGGACAGGTATCATTCGTGATTTTTCTATCGGTCGCGATGGACAGGGGTGTCCGTCGCGATGGACACGTGTGCGCCGGGGTCTGTCAGTCGCGATGGACTGGCTGTCCGTCGCGATGGACAGTTTCAATCGTGATTGATGCTATCAATCGCGATGGACAGAGAAAATGCAAATTTTTTTGGAATTTTTGTGGATTTGTGAAGTGCAAGGTCTTTAGTCTACTGTGGTGCACTCAGTTTTACCAAAAGATGAAGTTTTCTGTCAATCGCAATTGACAGAAACTTGCAACATAGAGACAGTTCTGCACATTTCCGTACCTGCACAGCGTGCTGGGGATGATGGGATAGCCAATACCTGCAAGCAAACTCAAGAAACATGCAAAAAATAGCACACAATAGTTCACTCTCTCTCACAAGTGAAATGAGGGAAATGAAAGGAGGAACGAGATATAGTCAAAAAACTAAAATTTTTGCGATGATGGAGATGGAGATGGAAGATGACGATGATGATGATGATGATGATGATGATGATGAAGTAAGGACGAGAAAAATAAGGAAAAGTAAAGAAATTACCTACAACGCCAACGTCACAACTCTACGTCTTACCATCACACGCTCGTCCTCAAAGCTCAGTCCGCGGCAACGGTGCCAAAATTTGGTGTAGCTCAGTGATGAGTAGCACCTCCTTTAATGTCAATCCGGGAAGACAAGAGGATGGTATGAAGACCTCGAGCAAGTGAAGGCACAAGTGCGTGAGTGAGAAGCACAAAAACATACACACACATACACCCACACGCGCACACACAGTAAGACAAAGAGAGAGACAATGGAGTTGTTTTAGATTACTTCCAGAATGTTCATACAAGTTTAGATCAATTACAAGCTAACCTCAAAAATGAGCTCTCTAGCTCTATTTATAGTTTTTGACTAGGATTTGGCCGTGTCTAGACCTAGTGTCCTGCCTAGTTAAAAATAGGTTCTCTACCCTATTTGGAGGTTCAAAGGAAGTCTAAAAAATGTGAAAACTGACAAGTAGGTACTTCTAAAGCTCTTCAAGTTCAAGGACTCCTTGGCTTGCCCAAAATGGAGCTACAAAATTATGAAATGGTATTTACAATGATTGTGAGTGATGAGAATCACTGTTGTAAAGATGTTGATTTGGAAAAATTTGAAGGCCTATCTGCCAGATTTGCGTCGACTGCTCTGTCTACTTAATCCTTCACCTCACTCTGACTCTCTCCGCTGGCTTCCTTGTCTAGTCAGTCCTTGGGTGCCCATACTGCTCTCAACAGTATAGAACAATCCATCTACTATGGTCGTCAATAAATGAGACATAATACCTTGATCCTGCCAATGAAGGTTCTTGACTTGGTCCCCATACATCTGTATGTACTAAGTCCAATAAGTTGTTGTGGATGTAGCCTTTGTGGTTGAATGGTTGTCTTTGTGCCTTCCCAATCTGACATGCATCACACTTTTTGATCATGTGTTGCTTTGATATGTTCGACAGTCCTAGAAAACTTTGATCCCTGCATATATCCTTCAAGGTTCTTTCATTCACATGAGCAAGTCTCTTATGCCACACTTCAAGCTCACTTAGGGTTTGAGACCCAAAGTTGAATAGAGCTATGTTCGTGGTTTCTCCTACTTCAAAAGTAAAGAGCCTACCATGCTTCTTACCTCGGGGTATCTTTTTGAAGCCTTGACATGGATCTTCCACAAAAGCTCCATGTTGGGTGAACTTAACTTGCAAGCCTTTTTCAACTATTTGGCCTACACTTATTAGATTTTTAGTGATAGTGGGTACATAGAGAACCTTACTCAGAATGTTTGTCCTACCATTGGAAGCTTTGACATTACCATTCTCCACATTGTGCTTTGTGTCATCCCCTGTTTGCACTTCATGTCTATGCATTGGACTTTCCAAATCAGATAGAAGAGAAATGTTGCCTACAACATGATTCGAACATCCTGAATCTATGTAGAACAAATGATCATCTTCTTTACCTTCTTTATGGCTTAGAATCATAAGAAGCAATGAGCCTTCATGTGGTTGATCTTCTGAATAATTGTTGTAGTCCCTTCTATTATAGCTTCTATTGTTATTGTTGAATTTGTGTCCACCTCTGCCTCTATTGCTGCCATATCCACTTTTTGGGTCTTCCCATTGAACTAGCAATTCTGAGTGGTGTGGTTGGTCTTATCGCATATGGCACAAGGTTGAACATTTTGACCTTTGGCTTTGTCTTGCTTTGGTCCTTTCTTCTTCCCTTTCCACTTGCTCTTGCTTGTGAAGTTGGTTTGGGAGGTCTCTTCTTCATCTTCTTCCTTCTTCTTGCCTTTCTGATTCTTATCCTTCTTATCTGCATATAGAGCACTAGTTGCATGTCCATGTACAAATCCATAGCTGTGGTGAATGCTTCCCACTTGCCATCTGCCTTCAATCCATTGATGACCTGCCTTACAATTTGCTCTTCATCTATTACCTTTCCAATGCTTCCCAACTGATCTGCTATGTCCTTGAGCTTTGTGACAAACTCAGTCACATTTTGTTTGGGAGCCTTCTTGAGACTTGTGAAATCCAGCCATAGTTGATGCTTCCTAGCTTTAGTACTTGAAGAGAAGAAAGCTTCAAGTGCATCCCACACTTCCTGATATGTCTTATAACTTCTAATGTGAGGCAACAAAAAATCTGAGATAGAGTTGAGGAGATAAGACCTTGCAAGTGCATCCTTGGAGCACCATTTGCTCAATCTTTCTTGCTCTTCTTGTGTTGGTTGACTTTTGTTCCTGATGTGTCATGTTTTTAAGGAATTCTTATGCAAGAATTTGGAAGTTTATGTCGATGACCTATGTGCTCACTCGAATCTAAGACAGACGCATATCCCAGAGTTAAGACAAGTGTTTGATAAATGTCGTGAATATCAGGTTTGTTTGAACCCAGAAAAGTGTGTTTTCATGGTCATACAAGGCAAAATTCTAGGACACATTGTGTCAAAGAACGGAATTTCTACGGATGAAGAAAAGGTAAAAGTAATTGTAGATCTACCTAGAACAACTAACGTAAAAGAAGTACAGGCATTTATGGATCATTGCGGTTATTACAGACGTTCATACTCATGTATGCAATCATAGCCAAGCCATTGTACTCTCTTTTAACCAAGTTTGAATGGAAAGATGAGTGTGAGAATTCATTCAATGAACTCAAACGACACTTGTGCTCAGCACCTATATTAACAACCCCAGATTGGAGTAAGCCATTCCATGTACATGTGGATGCATCCAACTATGCCATAGGATGTGTGTTAGCACAACCCACAAATGAAGGTAATATAGATCTTCCAATAGTGTACGCGAGCAGATAGTTGAACGCAGTAGAAAGAAATTATACCACTATAGAACGAGAAGGATTAGGAATGATCTATGCAGTAAAGAAAATCAGACATTGTTTGTTGGCAAATAAGTTCAAGTTCTTTAAAGATCATCAAGCATTATTGTACTTAGTCAATAAGCCATGTAATACAGAAAGATTAATACGTTGGTTTCTATTACTCATGGAGTATGATTTTGAAGTAGTAGTTAGGAAAGGAAAAACACATCTTAGAGCTGACCACCTCTCAAGATTAACCACAGGAGAAGCTCCTCAAGGAATAGCAGATGAATTACCAGATGCATATTTGTTTAACCTTGAGATAGTACTAGAATGGGCTAAACCTATAGTCCCTCTTCTCACATATGGACCCAAGAATCCTAGGATAAGAATCAAGGAAGGAGAGATTACCAAGTCTCAGAGATATCAAATCATAGCAGGAAGCATATATAAACAGGATAATCAAAAGATTCTTGCTTGTTGTGTAGATGAATCAGAACATGCCAATTGGTTGCAATTAGCACATGTACGTGCATTAAAGCAACATCACTTGAAGCATCGTACATTGCAAACTCTACATAGACTAGGAGTCTATTGGCCTACGATGGAAGCAGATGTCTACAAATTGTGTAAAGAATGTCATGTTTATTGTGAAAGACCACCAGTAGAACACGCTACATTATATCACGTGTCTCTCACACCACAATGGAGTGAACCTCTATTGACCTAAGTACCAACTTAGGGACTTGCAGAGAGAGAGACTATACCTCAATCCCCTCTCAAGTGCATATAGTGGGGATACACGCTTTAAATTATCAATCCAAGGAGTATGCAAACCTAGCTGAGTGTATGCGGACATGCAATCATGTGATAATCAATGAAAATGCACTACTCAAAGAGTGTCAATAAGGCAAAGACTTATCCAAACAAGCTTCAACTGTCGGTCATGGCGAAACGATACTTGGTGCAGCAGCCGTCAGTATTTTGGACTTTCCTCCCAGCTCCGAGCTCCAAATATAGCGAATAGAATATGTGTTTCAAAGCTCTCAAGAAGACGCATCCAATGGCAGTAGTTTCACTCAATTCTGACGCTCCTACTTCAAGTTATGAGCAAAATACTGAGTCACGGGAATACTTTCCTACACTTCAGCACTTCCTACACTTCGCACACACCTTGCCTACAGCAAATAAAACCTTTCATGGATAGACAACACTCACAAGCACTTTTTCCAAGCAATACACATGCATACAAGCTCACAGAGAAGAAGATATGGAGTGAAGAAGACACAAATTCGAAATTCTGTGCTCTCTATTCTCACAATGGCAAAAAGTTCTTTACAAAGAGTCACATTTGACTTATATACTAGTGCCCTAAAAATGGTCCTTTCACACAAGAGACCGGCACTTTATTCTCTAAAAGACTAATTTCCTACTATTTTACATGGGTAAATCTCTAATCTTCTATGGGGATGCATCTAGAGGACTCCTCTAGTGCATTTACAATGGAAAATATATTACAAGAATGATTATGATACAAAAATATGATGTCCAAATTGAAAAAATCTTGGGGCCCGTCTTTTTCTCTGCTTTGTGCTTTCTTTAGCTCTGCAACACTCTCCCCCTCTTCGTCTCTGTCGTCCCTTGATAGGCTTTGCTTCTTGTGCTCAGTTTGTTGTCCGCACGCATCCATTGGTCAGTATTGCCTAATTCTTGATCTTGCATTACATTTTAGAGGCGCTCTGATTTGTCCTGGTTGCACACATCGGACCTGGTTGCATTACTCCAAGCCGGTTGATTCGGTTTGCCACGCACGCCATTAGTGCACATATGCGGATGTAGCTCGTAAGCCTTGATCTGAATCCTCTGTAACTCAAGAGGTTGAAGCACCCACATATGGAATACTTGTTGGCCCTGGTTCCTCCTCTCAGCTGCGTGCTTTTCCTTGGTGTGTGTGCCCCTGCGGAGCTCTGTGCAGAGATGGGTGTTGCGCCCCTGCGGGGCTTCTTGCAGAGATATATCTTCAGATATTTCCTTTTAGTGAAGCTGCTTCTTTCGTTGTCTTCTTCTTTTCTTCTTTTTACTTGACTCTCCCTCAACACTGCCCCCCTCTTGGACTTTGTCATCCCCGACAGGCTTTTTGTGGCGACGTATGTAGGTTTGGATGGCTTGTTGCTCTCTTTGATTTAGCAGATTAGCGTGACATAGCATGAACTCCTTCCATTGCTGAGACTTTACTCCGTCCTCTGGCGTCTGTCTATGATCAGCAAAGAAACTTGTGTCGTAGGCCACCAGTCTTGCATTCAAATTGGAGGTCATTTTGACAAAAATCTCTGAATCCATTTCAAAGAAGCCTGTAAAGAATGCTTCTTCAAAAGTCTGCATATATGTCGATGGCAAAAACATGAGACGAGAAAAATATGCCATAATAGTTAATCGGCTGGGAATAGTAGATAAATCAAAAATTAATGCCTCCGATCCTTGCGTAATGCGGATGAAATTCAAAAATGTATACCGTGCATGTTGGAACACTTTTATTACAGTCAGGAACATGCTAAATATTTTATTTGTCATTTTGACTGCTAAATCTGGAACGATAGCATATCTTGCAAGCCAAAATTCCATGGTTTTGACCATGTATTCCTCTATCGGTAGGTAGTTATGTGGTGGACTAGGTAACAGTGGATAATTTAACCACTGATTATTAATGCTGCCTTGTCGCTGACCTTCCCAAAATTGCATCCAGGCTCTTCTACGGGGTAGTGGGCAAAATGATGGGTTGACTTGAAGCTCATACGGGGATGCTTCCCACTATACCCGTAGTGTAGGGTTCTTTTCCAAGAGCTTCCTTCTCCATATTGGATCTGCTGCCTCAAACTCTGCTTGAGTATAGTTAAACGTGTCATACCGAAAGTGGAGATTATGATCCGGTTCCTTATTTGTCGTAGGCTTTATGTAATGCCTAGTTTGTTCCTTCAATAGCCCGTATGGTACATTGAATGGCTTGAGTAGGTGCTCGAGTTGCTTGCTGTCGATTTGAGCCTCTTTCATTAATTTGATGATTTGATCTTCAAACTCCGCAGTAAGTTGGGACACCAGTAGTGCCCTGTATGCTCGGCTTAGTTCTGCAATGTCTCGAGTGTTAGGTTCAATGGGAACCTTCTTTTCCGCCCTTATTGGTGAATGATACGAGGGGGGAGAGAGAGGACGTACCTCTTCCTCCACAGTAGCCGTGGTCTCTTGTGGAACTACTGGTGTCCCCTGTTTTGCTCGTTGCTCTAATTGCTCCTGAAGCTGTTTGATTAAATCATCTTTTTTCTTGTTTTCTTCTTCGGCCGTAGCAATAGTTGCCTGGTGTTTAATTAGTTCCTGGGCCACAATATTCATGTGTTCTGTGTCTTCCTTACACTGTCGCAGGTAGTTATGCTCTGCTTTTTTCCATTTCGTTCTGAGGGCAGCTGTGTCCTCCATGTATCTCTTTTCCCAATCTGTAATGACAGCTTGCTCCTGTCTGAGCTGGTCTTCTAGTTTAGTGATCTGTTCTTCCAAGTTCTTGATATTTCCTTGTTGGTGATCAGTAATTGCAAGTGGTTGATCACTAATGAGAGCTGTCATTAACTCTTTATTTCGTTGTCGCATATTGTCAGCTTCCTCCATACTGACTTTAAGCTGAGACTCTAAGATTTTACTGCGTGCTTGAATACGTGTCTTCTCAGTCTCACTCATCTCTAATTTCTTTGTTAATTCCTGGACTTGTTCTTTCAGTTTTGTCTGCTCTATCTCTAGCATGTTGTTTCGTGTTTTGACCTCTTGAAGTTCCTTTTCTTTATTCAGAGCTTGTTCTCTTACCTTGGATAATTCTTTGGAAAGATTTTGACCTGCTCTTTCAAGTTCTTTCTTGTCTCGCATGGCTTGGTCGTAATCTTCATCAGCGTCAAGCATTAATTGTTGTGTGTCTAGAGCTGTTCTAATCATATCTTGCACAACAGGCTTGAGCTGAGCTATGTCTACATTCAGCCATGTCTTTGCTATTCCTGGAGTCTCTCCTGTTTGCACATCTTTGCCTTCTGCCACCTGGAGTGTTTCATTATGAGGTTGTCTAACTTGCAGTTGTATTCTGGGTTCTTCATCATCTCCTTTTGCTTCATCCTTTTTAGTGGCACTCCCCTGAAACGTGACATCCATTGGGGAGGGTTCTACCACAACCCTGATTGGTATGAAGGGTTCTTCCGTTTCTATAGCATTATCTTCATTCTCCATTTTCGATATCTCCACATCTGTCTTTGTGCTTGTGGTTGTCTGATTCACTTTTATTTCTTGATCGACTGGCTTGAGGCCTTCTGGTTCTTCACCATAGTCAACTTCATTTAATTCGGTCCATTGCCCATCATCTTTCGATTCGCTTCGAATATCCACATCCAACAATGATGTGTCCTTGTCTTCTTTGTCCTGTGATGACGAGCTGGAATTATCTAATCCGATTTCGCGGTATCTGTGAACTTTAGTGAGTTTTCTTTTTTATTTAATCCTTGTTGTGACTGCTGATAATGATGACCTTGCACTGGTAAGTTGATTTGTCCCTCCGTGTATTTGTGCGTCTCTTCCAGTGCTTTAGTCAATTCTTCCTCCGTGATTTGTTTTTGTCCTGCCATGGTTACTTTGGGAAGTACATGGACTCTTTTTGTCATAGGTTCTCCTTCTTCATCTTGCTTGACTTCTCGTAGTCTTTTTGTGCCTCGCATTCTCGGTTGAGAACTGGTTTCTGCTTCTTCCCCACTGATGGCAACCTTCTTTTTCTTAGGGACAATGGCGGGTTTTGCATATTGAGCTAGCTTTTCTGAAGTTGGCATCTCTCTCAAACAATTCTTCATATCTAACGCTTCATATATCAGTAATGTGGGAGCCGAACTACCATTCAAAAATTTCTTCTGGCCCCACTTCTTCTGGGCTTCAAATAATCTTTCTTGAACATAGCCTGTCAAATTCACTTTGTTCCCAATTTGTCTCATGGCATGCGATAGTAATTGTACGACTATCTTCTGTGGAGCGGTATACCTGTGCATGCTTGGGAAACAAAAGTGTTGATGCACCAATCGAACAACATCTTCTACGTCAATTCTGTTTATATCCAAAAATGATCTCTTCTTGGGATCATGGCACTCTGCTTTGACATTTGTGACGCCTTCTTGCTTCCATCCAAATGCTCTGTTGATTAATTCGTGTGTGAATTGGATGGTCTTCCAAATTCCGACTTTATCCAAAACGCGTGCTTCTGGAACTGATATTTTTGTAGCTGCAGGTTGCATGGTATTCATTACTTGTGCACATCTCTGAAAATCTGGAACATAGATTGGCAATTTGAGAAATGCCTCTATGCCTGCTTGTGTCCATACGTCTTCAATCTGAGGTAACCCCTGTGTTATTGTTTTGAAGTCCTGTGACATGATAGGAAAATAGTTATCTCTGTCCATAATTTTGATAGTTGCCATGAATATGAGATCTGCCACTGGTTGGTCATCCCGAAACCAGTGACCTCTTGCTTTTGTGACTGATTCCAATGGAAGAAGCTAGACCTCTTCCTCTTGTGTAGCTTCGGAACTAGTAGACGCCATCTGCACTCAATATAGAGCATGAATTAGTTGCAATATATTATCAGAAATCCTCCTTTGTTTGTTTGTGATAAGCTCGATATTGCTCCGAGTGAATGGTGTCGTCCCTTTCCCGTGTGTGTGAGAAAGGTAATACCTGGATTTTTCACATTTTTAGGTATTTTTATATTTTCATCTGAAAAGGAAAACAGAAAAGTTAGTTTATAGCCGAAGCGATTATTATTATTTTTTGGAGTAATTTCCTTAATGTATGTACAAGTGCTCTCCTATTTCCCAAGAGGAAAATGTGCTTGTTTATCCTGAAATAGAAGAAGGATGTGCCGAATGCTTGGCCTTGTAATGTGGCCCTATCATGCTTACTTGAGGTGCATTAAACACTTCATGAGTGCAATGGAAAGCTTCATCTCTTCGATCCTCCGCTCCTCGTGGTTGCTTTGGTTTCCAGATCTCTTTCGTGAACACTAAGGGAGGTCGTTTCGTTTTCTTGATGCTTACAGCTCCTTTTGTTCTGTTTGCTTCCTCCATTGTTCGAGTGAAATTGGCATTGCTTTTCCAATTTCTTGGATGACTCCTACGTGTTGTTGTCTTTCGCCTTGTCTGATGTAGTACCTCTTCTTTTGTCTTTAACTCCTGTTTAGCTACTTGTTTGAGCTTTTTGGGGATCCATATCTGAAGTCGCGATCTTTGAGCTTCGAGCAAAGTCTTCGGGATCCATACTTGCACTGATTCTTCCTGTATGTACTTCTGTGAAGCTGGTTTGGTGATTCCTGTTTCCTTCTTAAGAGTGGGTGCGGACGCTTCTCGACTCTGTATTTGATCCCTGCGTACCCACTTATATTTGGGTGGGCCTTGATCTGAGTGTCTGCTTATTGGTTTCCAATAGTGCGATCTTTTGATGTTTTGAGCATGTGTAGGAGAGCAAGTCTCCTTAACGGTTGGCTTTCCCTCAACTGCATTGGATGACTTCGACCCTCTTGCTGACGTCGCTAGGATTGAGGTTTCAGCTTCTATGCGTTTGGTTTCTGACTTGTGAGCATTGTTGATACTTTCTAATGTCGTTCTCTGAACTTCCCCTGAACTTGGTATTATATTTGTTTGAATACATGGTTTCTCTTCAAGTAAGCTGAAAATTTCCTTATGCCCTATCTTAGCCGAAATATAGCCTTGAGCTAGATGGATACACGCCTCAGTCTCTATGATCCAGTCGTGTCCTAGGATGAAGTCTTCTATCAAATCTTCATCCTCGCACACTAGAACTCTTTGTTCCATTGAGGAATTTCCTAGGTGGAGGGATACATTCGTGGTTCCCATACATTCTAGGGTGTGACCTCCAATTCCTATTAATCGGGCTTTTGTGGGATTCAATTCTAATTGCAGCTCTTTTGCTATTCTCTTTCGCATGCAGCTTAGTCCTGCTCCTAAGTCTATCAATGCATCTATCAATTTGTACTCTGTCTTGCCAATCCCTAGGTTTAGGTAAGGTTGTGTTTTACACATACCTGTTGTGTCATGATTATCGACTTGGTAATTTGCCATAGGGATGGGCTCTTCTCCTTGGAGATAGTGTTCATCTCTTTGCCTGATCCACTCTTTCTGTTTCTTAATGCGCTCTAGTGCTTCTTGTCGAGTTTCCTCTCTAATTCGCTCTTCTTCCTTTTTCCTATTTTGAGCACCTACCAATCGTGCTAGCATTTGATCAGTCAAGGGCTCCATGAATCGTCTTACTCTGCATCCACTGATGTAGTTGGGAAGAATGTCTCCGTCTAGCGTGGCGAGATTGACTGCACCACTAGTAGAGATTCGATTTATGATCAAAGGTCCGTATCCGCGTTTTTGTAACTTCTTGGCATGTTGTTTCAGGGTGTATACTAGGACTAAGTCTCCTTCTTTAAGTCCCTTGTCTTTTATATGTGCATCATAATATGCCTTTTGTCTCCGTTTAGCAACATAAATGCCTGCTACTGCTTGTAATCTAGTCTCATGTAACTTCTCAATTTGATCTAGTTGTTGGGATAATTCATGACCGTTCCATTCATATTGCTGGGCCACTTTCAATGTAGGCACTAAGAAGTCAATTGGCAAAATTGCATTTTGCCCATACACTAAATTGAAAGGTGTAGTTCCAATGGCCGTTTTATATGCAACTCGGAATGCCCAAATTGCATGATGCAATTGTTTGTCCCAATCAGACCTTCCATTATTGACAAGCTTAGTCAACACCGTGCACAGTACTTTGTTAGAGCTCTCAGCTTGTCCATTGGCTTGGGGATGGTATGGTGCTGATTTTTTATGAATCACTAAGAACTCGTTCATTAATGACTCGATTACCTCATTGAGGAAGTGCGTTCCCCGATCGCTAACAATCTCAATGGGCAAGCCAAAGCGGGTGAAGATATGCTCAAAGAGAAATTTTGCGGTAGTTTGAGCATCATTCTTTCTAGTGGCTTTCGCTTCTACCCATTTAGTTAAGTAGTCAGTGGCTACTATGATGTACTCCGCATGTGATCCTTTGGCAGGTGGATTGATGGGTCCAATGAAGTCTATACCCCATTTTGTGAAGGCTCTAGCGCATATCATTGGTCTTAATGGCATGTCATCTCTCCGAATTGGGTATTTAGTTCTCTGACAAGTCTCACAACTTCGTACATATGTTTCAACATCCATGTGTAGAGTTGGCCACCACAAGCCCGCAAAGAGAATCATTTTAACAGTCCTTTCAGCCGAAAAATGACCTGCTGCAGCACCTGCATGTGCCATTTCTAATATGGGTAAATATTCTCCTTCATGCACACATAATCTGAGTTGGTTATCTTTCCCTCGTTTGAACAATTGTTTTCCTATGAGAATGCAGTCCTTGCTCATTTCCTCTAAGGATCGCTTTCTTGCGAAGTTGGCTCCTAACTCATGTTCTTGAGTTTTTAAGAATTTCACTAAAGTTGTACTCCAATTGGGTGCTATGGTCGAAAAAGGTAGAGACATATGATCTTCGGGCACCGTCTCTCGGCATTCTGCACAATTACTTACATGGTCGTGAACATTCTTGGGCATGTCAGGCCAATACACTCCTAATCTTTTCAGTTCTTGGATGGTTCCATGAGTCCCTTGGTGTGTCCTCCATTTGTTCACATGTGCTTGCTCAATTAGTTGTGTTTGTTCATCCTCATCAACACATCTGAGTAACACTCCGTTGGGTTCCTTGTAGTATACACTACCTGACACAATGTGTAAGTTCCTCGATTGAAGAATTTCTTTCTTGCTATTCCTATTGATAGAGTGTTGAGGGCCATGAGTGAGTATAGGGATCAATTTCTCTGCCCACTTTGGGCAAACTTCTAGATTGAACAAATAAGCATCTGGTAGATCGTCGGGTACTCCACTCGGTGGCTCTCCATGTGTTAGCCTCGAAAGGTGGTCTGCTCTCACATGTGTGTTCCCCTTTTTCACTATTACTTCAAAATCGAACTCCATTAGTAGTAGAAACCATCGTATCAACCTTCCCGTGTTACAAGGCTTATTGACTAAGTACAACAAAGCTTGATGGTCGATGAAGAATTTGAACTTGTTGGCTAAAAGATAATGTCTGAATTTCTTCACTGCGTATACCATTCCTAAGCCTTCTCGTTCCGTAGTGGTATAATTTCTTTCTGCTTGATTCAGTTGTCTACTCGCATAAGCAATTGGATGATCCAGCTTGCCTTCATCAGCCGGCTGGGCTAAGATGCATCCAATGGCATAGTTAGAAGCGTCGACATGAATATGAAAAGGCTTGCTCCAGTTGGGTGATTTCAGAATTGGGGCTGTACTAAGTCTCCTTTTCAACTCTGTGAATGCCTTTTCGCACTCTTCTGTCCAAGGAAATTGAGTCAAGAGACCATACAAGGGTTTTGCTATTATGGCATACATGTGAATGAACCTACGGTAGTATCCACAATGTCCCATAAAGGCTTGCACTTCCTTTGCATTCTTGGGTCTTGGTAAGTCTAAAATGACTTTAATCTTGTCCTCATCCGTAGAAACTGTGTCCTAGAATTTTCCCTTGCCTTACCATGAAGACACATTTCTCCGGGTTTAAGCAGACTCTGTACTGTCTGCACTTGTTGAATATCTTCCTCAACTCGGGAATGTGATCGGGTCTTTGATTGGAGTACGTGCAAAGGTCATCTACATATACTTCCATGCTTTTTTTCAAAAATTCCTTGAAAACATGACACATCAATCTCTGGAAGGTGGCTGGAGCATTAGTGAGTCCAAAGGGCATCACTCTAAATGCATACACTCCCCATTCAGTGGCGAATGCTGTCTTATGTTGATCCTCAGTCGCAATAGCTACCTGGTTGTATCCGGAGAATCCATCTAGGAAGCTATAGACCTCCTTACCTGCTACTCTCTCTAATAAATGGTCCGTGATAGGTAGTGGGTAGCTGTCACGTATAGTGGCTGCATTCACCTTCTTCAAATTTATGCACACTCTCACTTTTCCATTTTTCTTAGGCACTACTACTAGTGGCGATACCCACTCGGTATGTTCTATCTCATATATGAATCCTGCCGCTAGTAGTTTGTCTATTTCTTCTTTAATCTTTGCCGCGTAGACTTCATTGTATGTATAAGGACGTTGTTTGGAGGGTTTTGCATCTGCTGTCATTGGTATTCGATGGGAACAAATAGTGGGTTCTACCCCTTTGAGATCCTTATAGGTCCATGCGAATACATCTTGGTACTCCCGAATAAGATATATGAGTTCCTCTTCCTCTTCTTCAGACACATCTTTACCAATATATGTGCATCTTTCTTCTCCTTTCTCAACTGTCACAACAATTTTTTTCGTTTGTTCTTTGTTGTCATACGCTTCCCCGTCTCGTGCCTCTCGTCGAGGCATTTGAATAGCCACTTTTCTTTCCTCCACTTCGTATTTTTTAAAGTGTTCAAGAACTTCAAAAAGATCTGGGTCCGGCCCTACTTTACTCCTGTTCTCCTCCTGCCTGTGTATTGCAGTAGCAGTTTCAATTGCTAAGATCTTCGTTGGTTCCTATTCCTTCTGGTTCTGAATAGTATTTAAGCAGCTTTCTTCGTAATCAAATTCTAGTTCCATTTCTATGCTTTCATATTCCTCTCTCCATTCTTTTTCCAGGATTCACCTTCTTCTACTTCTTGAAGGACAACCATATAGAGGTTTACATCATAACCTTCCTCATCTATGCATTCATTCATCGTCGAAACTTCCTCATTTACACACACATCTAGAGTTGCCAAGATTTCCATCCATCCATGTGGCTCAAAGATCTCATCAGAGAAAATTTGAGGTGTGTAAGTGGGGTCCTCTACGGATCTATGGTTAGGATGTCCTATCGGCCATGGTTGCCTTTTGCTCTCTTCTCTCTTGGATTCCTTACACATCCACAACTGGGCATCTTCATGCATCCAAGATTGATCACTTGATCCAGCACTCTGAATGGATAAGTCATCTTCTTCTCGGTGTACTGGATTCCATTGTAGTGGAGGGACATCTCGATAAGCAAATGTGTGCAAATTTATTTTGGTGGTGTTTCCCTGATGTTGCAGGTATAACGAATCTCTTCCCCAATCCTGTACTACCCGCATTTGTCTCATGAAGGGTCGTCCTAATATCATCTCATAGTTGTTTGCTTTCTCGAATTTACAGATGGCTAGGGTGTGTTCGAATTCTACACCGCAAGTGGTTAGTTTGATCCTTTCCAATATTCCTAAGGGTTTTTCTACATGACCATCTGCTAATTGGAGTTTCATGCGTGTGGGTCATAAGGCAGGTTTTCCCCATTTTTCCCAGATTTCCTTGGTGGCAATCCCTACCCCAGCTCCCGTATCTAGAATAGCCTTGGTCATGTACCCATTGTGTGTGACTGGTAGACAAGTGTTACCCTCATCCCCTTCACTAAACTCTCCCACTTTATCCACAGGAACTTGTATTGCAGAGTTATTTTCCTTCTCCTTTTCTGTCGGTCCTCCAATCTCTGGCTGTGATTCTAGTTGGTTTGCCATTTGCTTCCATAATTGTGGTTTAAGTCGAAGCAATTCTTCCACCGTCAATTTGCATCGTACTTTTGTTTTCTTTAATTCTGTTAGATTATGTGAACTCTCTTCTACCTTTTCCTTTCCCTTTCCATGCACTGTGGGTGCTCGTATTATTACTGACTCCCTTTCGTATTCTCCCATGTAATTAGGCAATGTTGAAATACTTATGGTTTCCTCTCTCCCTCTGTCAAGTCTTGATACTTCTTCGTACACTTCCTCCAAGTTGGGGTGAAGTTGACAATCTTCCCCATCTATTTCTTCAAAAGGAGGTGTATTATCTCTGTTCTTCTTCCATTGCTCCTCTCGTATTCTGTTCCATAAGTCTTTTGGCCAATCTACCTCTAAATCTGGGATTATTGACATCGATTCCTCTTGGTTTGTTATCTGGCCGCTTTGGTCATCTTCTTTCCTAGGTTCTTTGTTATTGGACTTTAAGCATTCTTCATACAGACTATGTGCAATCCTGGTCTCTGGTAGAATTGGGATAGGCTTTTCTAGGGTTGCTTGTGCTACTTCTATGAGTTTCCTGCATATGGTCAGTCTTTCTTTTTCTATTTCCCCTTTAGGGTAGATTTTTTCATGTTTTTCAACGCTTGGGCCCATCTTGATTCTAGCTTGGTAGGCTTTCAACCACATGTCTAAGTCGTCTAGCTTTGGGTGTGCTAGAATTGATCCGGGCTTCTCCCTATCTGAGCTAGGTTCGGGTAGCTCAGGGGTCTCCTTCGGATTCCCTTGTTCCTTGGGCTTATTCGTTTTTTGGGTTTGCTTTTTACTATTTATAGTCTTGTTTTTTGCCCATTTGTCCTTGAGTTTCTCTCGTCTTTCCTTCCATTTCTGAGCTTTCGGGTTCCGGGGGTTTTCACATGGGTCCTCAGAATCTTCCACTCTCTGAATTGAAGGGCTTATTTTTTTATTGCTTTTTTGTTTCTCTTCTGAGTGCTGTTCTTTTTGTTGCTTCGTTTGGGCTCTCGTAAATGTTCCTTTCCACAATCACTGCAATACCCTTCCCAAACTCTGGGTGGTGATGGATTATAAGGTCGAGGGCATTCCCTAATGAAGTGATCCCCTTCCCATCTATAGCATGGTCCTCTCTGCACCGGTGGTCTAACAGGAGGTCTCATGGGTTGTTGTGCTTTAGGAGCCATATACATTAAGGTGGTGGTTTCTGCTCCATATGTCTGATCATAGCCCTCATAACCATAATAAGCCGTGTCATATGTTGGTTCATATTCCATCATGTTGGCTTCATATGGATAGTACTCCCCTAGTGGAGGTTCATACCCTGGGTTGGTTGATTCCACATTGGTCATTATTGATGCTGGTACTATGGCTCTCTCTAAGTTTTCTTCTGGTTGAGCATACTTCACTGGTACTACTTGTTGAGGTTGTGATAGCTGGGGTCCCAGTACTGGCTGTGGTGGTGGGTACGGTGCTTGCTCATATTGTCTTGGTGCTCCTCGTGGTGTTGGATAAGGATTGTATCTAGGCATCTCCCTACCAGGTTCTCTTGGTTGAAAGCCATATGGTCGGTATTCAGGTGGTTGGATAGGCCGTGCTTGCCTATTGAAGGGACAGTTTTCCGTGGTGTGATTGGTGTATTTTACCTCGATGTGGCAGTATGAAGAAGTCCCTTGTTGTTGTTGTCTGTAGTATGGATACGTAGGTTGTGCACCGGCCCCTCCTCGGACGCACAAGTGTGTGGGGTGTTCCCCTCCACATAAATTACATCTTCGTAGCACAGGCACTCTTTGTGCTGGGTTTTGGTAGGCTCTCTGTCCCTGGACTCCTAGTTTCTTTGCTAATAATTCTGCTAATTGTTCCATGTTACTGGAGTTGGACGTGATAGTACTCCTTAAATCTTCTGTTTTAGTGAGGTTGGTTGTACCTTTGAGATCCTCGGCGAGGTTGTCTTCCAAATCAATGCACTCTTGAAGACACTCACTCAGTGTTTGTAATCTCTTCACATACACCAGTGTTCTTAGGGTTCCGTTGGTGAGTCCATCTAGAAATAGTGAAATCATCTTTTGTTGAGTGGGTCTCTCAGCTACTGGGCATCTATCCACATATTGATTGAATCTTCGGGCAGCAGTCTTCACGGTTTCATTAGAGTTTTGTTTAAAGCTATGGATTAAAGATGCAGAATTGTGTTTAATCCCTCTCTTTGTGAATTCTCCAATGAATTCTTGAAAGAATTGTTCCATGTTTCCAAATTGATTGGGATCTAAAGGTTGGAACGAAGTTAGAGTAGTCCCTGTGAGGGTGAGCCCAAAAGACTCATACTGCACAAAGAAGTCCTCTACTTGCTCCGCTCTTAGAACTTGTTTAAATTCTGCGATATGATCATATGGCTCTCCCAGCCCATCATAATGGTTTCTTACACATTTAGCTACTTGGATAGGTCTCAATCTTCTCATTGGTTCAGGTGGTCTGGGCATCACAGGGAAGACTGGGATAGGTGGTCGTAATGGTGGTACTCCAGGCTGTCTTCCTACCGGTGGTTGTGGTCTTGCTGGTGGTCGGTACTGGTTGTGTGTGCACTCCTGGAGTTGCAAACTGTACATGAGTATGGTTGGGCACACTTCGTTGACTGGTCTGGCCTGATGTGGTCTGCTCCGTTTCATGTTGATTCCCAAAAGGATTTTGTGAAGTAGTTGCCTGATCTCTCTGAGGAAATACAGGCGTACCCATGTATCTCAATCGAGCCCTATCTAGGGCACTCACAGGCCAATATCTCCTTTGATCCTTATCCAAGTAAGTAAGTCTAGTTTCATCATCTGGGTCTTTCAACTCATAAAACGTCATGGGGCTTTCTTCTCTCCCTGGAGCCGGTAAGTCAGTTTGAAGCAACAGGTCTGATCCATGGATCATATAGACTTCCAACAGGTAATCATCTTGAGGTATCAAATCTCCTCTCAAGACCCGTGACACTTGAGACCTGCCCCTCGGGGTAGACACAGACTCTTCAAGTTGTGTTCTTTCGGAGTTGTTGGGGTCCACAAACTCTCCTCTCTCATTGATTCTCTCAGGAAATTCAGTCACGATATAGATATGACCAATCTTGTCTACATATGCTCCTCCTTCGTACTTGACAGTAGGTCGGGGCACAATTGTGGCATTCTGGGAAGTTACCATCCTAGCAACAGATATGTTTAACCCATCCAGGTAGATTGGGATTTCTTGGGCATTGGTGGACACATATTGTAAGGAGGTACGGTAATCCCCCTCAACAGTGGACATGAAATTCCTATTTGGCGTTGGACCTTGCATGTCTTCCGAAGCCATGTGTAATTCCCCTTCCGAATCACTAGAGGTTTCTGAGTAAATGGAGTGGTGACTAGCCTGGGCAGCGCTTCCTACCGAAGATATGACACTTCTTCGACTACTTAGCACTCTTCCGGATCTCAGGTTCATCCACCTAACAACTCTGATCAGTCCTTGCAATCTTCTAGCCTCTGGGATTCTTCACTAAGGGTCAAAATTCTAGGAAGAAGGTTGGCTAAAAATTGACTGAAAATAACTTTTCAACTTAACCTCCCATTTCCACGATCTCTGACTACAGACGATACTCGATCGCTGACAAAACGATACACGACACTTGTTAGGTATCGCGATCTTTGATCAAAACGATCTTTAGTACAAACAATACTTCGCTCCAAACAATACACGATACTTGTGATCCTACGATACACGACACTGATCAAGTATCGCAATCTCTGAAGACCAGACAATACACAATACCTGATGAAAACGATACTTGATACTCCGGATAAAACGATACACGATATTTGATCCCATTAGGGGAAAAAATGAACCCTCTTTGGGCCTTTTAGCTCAAGGGCTGATTAGTGATGGACCAATAAGAAGAGGGTGGTGGCCACACTCTACTCCCTTAATCACATAGACTAGGCATAGGCTTCCCTTGGTTTTGTGTGGTCAAAGATACAAAAACCACTTAGAACTGGTGGTTTTAGATTTGTGAATGGTTTTGGAATGCTTCAAAATCAATGAGAGCCCTTAGATTTGTTCAATGATCCAAGGGATGAGGAGGAAAAGCAAAAGTCAAGGCGCCATTCAACTTGGGCCCTTGGATTTCTCTTGATATCAATGGTTGAGATGGGATTCTAGTTGAAAAATGCGCCATCAATTTCCCACCCTTGGATTGAGCTGAAGATCCGACGCATATGCTTGAAACTAGGCAAAATTGGGCGCCTAAAATCTGGAGCATTGGATGCATACAAGATCTAATGGCTGGGAATGAGGCCCCAAAAGCAAAAGGCGCCTTTTAGCCTCCACCATTCGATTTCAAGCTCATCCGACGGCTCCCGATTTGTGATCAGCCCAAAATCCGGTTTGCCCTTGGATTCCTCTTGATCTAAGGGCCAAGAAATGTGCAGAGAGCATCCAAAAAAGGCGTGAGATTCCTCCCATCATCATCGCATTGTCAGAGATTCTCTCACTAGATTTAAATCGAAGTAAACATCGGCCATTGATTTGAGATATCCAACGGCCTAAATTTGCCAATCTTGAGATTTCGAAAACCACCTTTTTTGAAGTATTATTTTATTTGAAAATGGTACTAGTGGTTTTGCAAGGGCCCTTAATCTCTTAGATTAAGAGTTTTAATCCAATTCCTTACAAGGCCCATGCAGGGCTCATTTTTTCCCCTAATGCCAAACGATATTCGATACTTGAACATAGACGATACACGATATTTCCACCAAACGATACATGATCTCTCACAAAACGATACCTCAAAAAACGATCTTTCGCAGACGATCGCTTGAAAAACGATACATGATACTTGTTAGGTATCACGATCGCTGAACCAAACGATACACGATAGATAAGAGTGACGATACACGATACCTGACCGAAGCGATACTTGCCCCTGACGCTACACGACACTGATCAAGTATCGCGATCTCTGAAGACCAGACGATACACGATCGACGATCTTTGAGGGACGATCTTTGGCACAAGATCGTTCAGAGGAACGATCGCTGTCAAAACGATCTCTCAGAGACGATCGCTGACGAAACGATCGCTGGTCAAAAACGATCTCTGACCAAGTATCGCGATCGGTATGAAACGATACACGATCGGAGGGAAATATCGCGATACTCAACCACAGGAGCAAAACGATACTTGCTAAGTATCGCGATACTCGACCGCGGGAGCAAAACGATACTTGACCCTTTTTTGAAATTTTTGCTAAGATTTTTCCAGTTTTGATTACACACAGATGTTTTATAAGGTCTCCTACCCTCTCCTCACTCTCTGTATCATTCAAATCACACTTTATAACCTCTGCAACTCCTAAACGATACCTGACGCAGATCGTTTGTTCCAAAAATTTGATTTACAGAGAAGAGATCACCACACAGCAATAATGTGCTCACCTTGGAGGCTCTTCCAACTCCTTTATCACTTCCCCTTGCTCTGTGTAGCCTCAGATAGCCTATTTGCTCCCACGCGATCTCTGACGCAGCACTCACGATACTCGACACTGCAACTCACGATACTTGCTTTCTAGGCAAGTGATTTACAAAATGACTCTTTTTGGCTTTTATACTTGGGATTTTTTTGCTTTCAAAAAGAAACCTTTACTGAACAAAGACTAACTCCTACTCTCCGGACTTGACCTACTCTCTCACTACTCCTACTCTACTCACTTCACTCACTTCCCTAAACTAACAACTCACTACACACACTCCAAGAATGAGAAGTAGCAAGTGCGGCTGAAAGTGACTTACCAAAGAAGAGAAAATTTCCAGTCCTCCACTTACTTCAATGCAAAAAAGCTACTTACATCACACGAATGCCTCGTTTTGATTCGTCACTCCCCGGCAACGGCGCCAAAAAGTGTGTTGACCTAAGTACCAACTTAGGGGCTTGCGGAGAGAGAGACTATACCTCAATCCCCTCTCAAGTGCATATAGTGGGGATACACGCTTTTAATTATCAATCCAAGGAGTATGCAAACCTACCCGAGTGTATGAGGACATGCAATCATGTGATAATCAATGCAAATGCACTACTCAAAGAGTGTAAATAAGGCAAAGACTTATCCAAACAAGCTTCAACTGTCGGTCATGGCGAAACGATACTTGGTGGAGCAACCGTCAGTATTTTGGACTTTTCTCCCAGCTCCGGGCTCCAAATATAACAAATAGCATATGCGTTTCGAAGCTCTCGAGAAGACGCATCCAATAGCAGTGGCTTCACTCAATTCTGACGCTCCCACTTCAAGTTATGAGAAAAATACTGAGTCGCGGGAATACTTTCTTACACTTCAGCACTTCCTACACTTCGCACACACCTTGCCTACAGCAAATAAACACTTTCATGGATAGACAACACTCACAAGCACTCTTTCCAAGCAATACACATGCATACAAGCTCACAGAGAAGAAGATATGGAGTGAAGAAGACACAAATTCGAATTTCTGTGCTCTCTATTCTCACAATGGCAAAAAGTTCTTTACAAAGAGTCACATTTGACTTATATACTAGTGCCCTAAAAATGGTCTTTTCACACAAGAGACCGGAACTTTATTCACTAAAAGACTAATTTCCTACTATTTTACATGGGTAAATCTCTAATCTTCTGTGGGGATGCATCTAGAGGACTCCTCTAGTGCATTTACAATGGAAAATATATTACAAGAATGATTATGATACAAAAATATGATGTCCAAATTGGAAAAATCTTGGGGCCCGTCTTTTTCTCTGCTTTGTGCTTTCTTTAGCTCTGCAACAGAACCCTTAGTGACATACTTGAGGACGAAAACATTCCCTCAAGGAATGACATTAGCACGACAACGAAGTCTAGAGCAGGAAGCTCAAGACTATTCACTTATTGGCAATAATCTATACAAAAGAGGACAAGACGGATACCTAAGACAGTGTGTTCACGAGAACGATTATTTGAGCGAATTAGAGACTGCACACCAAGGCGTTGCAGGAGGTCATTTTGGACCCGATAGGATCATCAAAGCCATCCTCTTTGCAGGATTATGGTGGCCCACTCTTCACATGGATGCACATACCTATGTAAAGAGATGTGATGTATGCCAGAGAACTCAAATTCCTACTCGCAGAGATGAAATGCCATTGAAACCCATGATGGGAGGACGTGCATTTTCTACGTGGGGTATAGATTTTGTAGGGCCCATTAACCCCCCTGCAAAAGGTACACATGCTGAATACATTATTGTTGCGACAGATTATCTTACCAAATGGGTAGAGGCAAAAGCCACGAAAAAGAATGATGCACACACGACTGCAAAATTCTTATTTGAAAATGTCTTTACAAGATATGGATTGCCTATAGAGTTAGTGAGTGATCGAGGAACTCACTTTCTAAACCAATTCATTGAATATTTGTTACAGGATTTTATGGTGATTCACAAGAAATCCACACCATATCATCCTCAGGCAATTGGTCAGGCTGAAAGCACCAACAAGATCCTTTGTAACGTACTGACTAAACTCGTGAACAACAAACATTCAGATTGGGACAAACAGTTACACCACGCTGTTTGGGCATATCGAGTGGCCTACAAGACCGTACTCAATGCAACTCCCTTTCAGATGGTTTTTGGTCAGAATGATGTGCTTCCTTTAGATTTCTTGATACCGACCCTTAAGGTTGCACAAGAACATGAGTGGACCGGCCATGAATTATCCGCAAGAATAATGGACTTGGAACGCTTAGGAGAAGCCAGGCTAAAGGGAGTAGCAGGAATATATGCAGCAAAGAAGCGACAGAAAGCGTATTTTGATGCGCATGTGAAAGATAAAGGCTTGAAAGAAGGAGATTTAGTCCTAGTATATATGTTGAAACAACATGCACGGAAGTTAGAAAAGCGAGGTTATGGACCTATGATCATTAATAGACTCTCAACAAGTGGAGCAGTACAACTAGCCACCTTAGAAGGAGACATAATGCCTAATTACATCAGTGGCTGTAGAGTCAGGCTATATCAAGAACCTCTTACTGAGGAGATGCTTAGATGACTCACGTTGGCAAAGAAGCATAAGGAGGAAGAAAATAGAATACGCGCTGAAGCTCAGGCAGAAGCTATAGAACGCATTAAGCGCATGAAGTTAAGAAGACAAGGACTAAGGAGAGAACATTATAATCATCTGGAAACAACACCCAAATACCCTGTTAGCGGCCGCCGGATTAGAAATGTATAACTGAAATCTT
This sequence comes from Ceratopteris richardii, assembly GCA_020310875.1. Lineage (NCBI taxonomy): Eukaryota > Viridiplantae > Streptophyta > Polypodiopsida > Polypodiales > Pteridaceae > Ceratopteris > Ceratopteris richardii. The sequence goes on from CM035406.1 coordinate 171,781,948, forward strand.
GTTTCACACGTGCAAAAGGTTGTTACGCAGACACGTTGTATTCTTTTATAAAGCAATGAAAAGAGATGTTGAAACTGTGATGTTCGAGAGATCACTAGACTGTCTGTCTGGGTGATTTGTTTGTAGCGTTACCGTGTGTCGAGTTCATTAATTCAGAGTATCTTGTCTAATTTCTGAGTATTCTGGGTGTATCTGTGTTTTGTCTTGTCTGTTATTTGTTGGTATCCATGGCAGTTGTGAGTATCAGTGACTTCCCGTATCGTGTTGTCTCTTTTCTTGGAAGGTTCTGCAAGTGTGTGGCGAAGTCTGTGCAGTTGTGGTAGCGCTTCTGGTATCCGGGTTGTATTAAGTTGTCTTAGTATCGAGGTCCAGGTTCATACGGCAAAGTTTAAGCTACAGTAGGATTTCTTGGGTTGCGTACTGAACCTTCAGTACGATGTATCTGAACACTTGGAGTTGGATTCTCTGTGTCTTCGAACATTGGTAGGATTGTGGTACCCATTCGCTAAAGGTTGACGATTACTCTTGTTTCTGGTATTTTCAGTAAGTTATGTGCAGATGCAACATAGCATCTTAGCGTATTCGGTACACGTGGCAAAGCTAAACTGTGAACTGTAATATCTAAGTACAACAAATTCTTGATAGAGCTCTCAGCATCAGAATATTGATGTGTGTAAGTGGTTAGTTTGGGAACTAAGTATAGGGCCTCTATCTAACAGACCCCTTCCACTCCCAAGAACCCAAGAATCGCTTAAACACACTTCTGACAGATAGAATAACAGTGTTTAGACACTGGCGCCGTCTGTGGGAAGGTGGGAATAGATCATATTGTTGTAAACCAGTTGTGGAAACGTGACTGTAAATTGTAAATCGACAGTAATAGTATGCGATTAGTACAAAAGATTATACATGTCGGTTACTCGATCCGATGAAACGTATCCAAAGAACCGCCAGCCTGGGGTACTTAATTTACTAAGGACGACTCTTGGAGGTAGAAGTACAGCTAGGTCTAACCCAGTTGTCAAGAAAGTAAAGAACGTTAGTAGTGATTCCGATCATATTCCAGTGGAGCGTGCTACGCCTCTGGTAAATTCTAGTACGATTTCGGCACAGTCTGTCGAAGATATAGTAACTCCAGAATCTACCAAGACGCAGCCTGAAGTTAGTTTAACAACATTGGGTAAAGATTCCAATTTGTTTACAATTAGAAACACCTTAACCAAACAAATTAGTGAAGGAGAAAAAGCACCTTGTTTTGGTGAAGATTCGACACATTCCGGTGATATTTCGGTAATAGTTGTTCAAGGATCGCAGTTCTCCGGCGACGGTTTACCATTTTTTGGTGAATCTTCAGCCCACTCACCGCTATTGGGAGTAAGCTTTCCTACAATTGACATCAAGCAGGAAGGTAGCTTGTTCGAAGCCGAGATTTGAAACATACTGAACAAGATTATCGAATCAAAAAGTGCACAGGCCGACGATACAGATTTCGATAGTTCAGTTATTCAGCCCCAGGATACAGAAGATAGTCACAATACAACCATCATCACGATGAACGGGCAACAACAACAGCAGTAGCAGCAACATCAACAACAACAACTATGCCCTCCCAGGCCGACTCCAACAGGAGTAACGTGCACCAAATTTGGTGGATTCCCCGGAGATGACCGAGATGCTCATGTACGCACATTTGAGATAAGTTACGCAGTGCTCAACCATCCACCTGATCCGGCATATAAGGCTATTGTTTTCCAATCGACATTGGTTAACGAAGCAGCTAGATGGCTTACAGAATATGATATTAACCATTTTGGCACCTATGAAGCAGTAAGGGATGCCTTTTTGCAGAGATTCAAGCTAAAGAGGAATCCAGCCGAAATTTTTGACTACCTGCAAAACAATAGACAGAAGATAAATCAAACAGTACAGGAATACGCCACTCTATTCAGGACTCATTTGAGGCAGTTACCACCAGCACATGCCAACCTACCGGATGACGTTATTACTCAATGGTTTATCAATGGATTGACTCCACAACTCAAACAGATTATAATCATACGCTGTGTAGGAGCTATGACGCTAGATGTCGTGATTGCAATGGCTTTGCAGCTGGAAAACAAGGTTGGAGGATTTACAAAAGATCTGGAGTGGTTAAAAGCAAATAGAAATATCGTTGAAGACCCGACCAGACAGACAAGAATTCAAGCCATACTAGTGCCACTTGTGCACTTAATCAGTTGTTTTGTGCTATCTGCAACACTACCGGACACACCACCGAAAACTGCGCATATAACGCCAAAGTACAGGGACCAGCAACTGTCAATGCAATTATACAGGAACCAGGGTAGCCAGCCAATCACTATGTACCCCCGCAATTGAGAAACAACCAGCAAAAAGGTTATCGAAATTATAGAGGACATAGAAATAATAACTACAATGCAAACCGCTGGCAGGCCGGACAAGCATCGAAAAATCACTATTTTCCACCACCACGCTGTCATTTTTGTGGTGAATTTGGTCACATTCGAAGATTTTGTAAGGATGCAGCTGAGTATGATCAGAGGAAGAAAGAACGTCAAAACCCAATGGCTAATATGGTACAAATCACAACAGTAGAAACGCACGCTGCAATAATTCAGACCCGATCCAGTAAACAACTACAACCAGCAACAGAAATATTTGAACCAGGCATACGTGAACAACAAAGGATGTATGATAAAGCTAGTCAATGGACCACCGCAGAACCTCTTGTGTTCCCAGATCCTATTCCGGTGACCCAGACTCCGTTAACCGAGGAAGGAACACAACAACAGGATTCTAATTCAGCAGCAGACACATCATCTTCAGCAGGCGCATCATCTTCAAAATTTGTGGAAAATACAATCCAATCACAAAAGGCCTAGGAAATTTTATCTAAAGCATCCATCACTCTTCCTCTGGGCCAATTACTTGCACTAGTACCAGGAGTTCGACAACAATTCCAACAACAATTCAGTCCTGTGCCTTCTTGCATTCCAGCAACAGCAACAGTGCAACCGGAACCTGATTCTACGGTCGATCATTCAGTTCCTTTGATTACGGTATGGTATAAAAATCATAAAATCACACAGGTACTAATTGATGGAGGATCTGGTGTCAACATTGCTACTACTGCACTGTGTAAAAAGTTAGGGTGGAACGAAATCGAACCAGTTCAGTTTTTCGATCAGAATGGTCGACCAATCAAGAGTCCATCCTGTAGGACTTGTACGAAATGTACCAATAACTTTACAAGGTACAACATTTAAAATGACCTTTGTCATACTAGAATTACCGGAATCCACCCTTGATTATAATCTCCTTTTCGGCCGACCTTGGCTGAAGCATGCTAAGGTGATACAAGATTGGTCTGCACAGGAACTCACATTCAAAGATAATAATCGTAAGTACGTTGTAAAATTAGATGCTATGCAACACTGCGAGTTGCATGCTAGACCGTATTTTGCAGAACCAGTCCATATGCTAGATGGGTTGTCAGATGATGAAGAAGAAGAGTTTCTGAAAAATAACATTGACTTGATCTCCCTAAGAACTGTTGATCTACAATCTGTTGTAGATAATTGGAATCCTACAGTTTGCACGGTGATGTCTGTAACAGAAAAAGATACGAAAGGAGATAAGGCTACCATAGATGACGCTGATCTACAACAACTTTTTAAGCTAGCTGAGAATACAGAGAAGCATCGACAATTCTATGTTCTAGAAGATCAACTGACCACCTACAATTTAGGGGATGAAGAAAATCCACGACCTGTTAAGATAAAGGAGAGCTTACCTGAGTTATTTCAAGCCGATTTAATCCAACTACTTCGAGAATTTTCTGATGTATTTGCATGGGATTGCAAAGATATGAAGGGTTTGGACCCGCGCATCTATCAATACATGGTCATGCTGAAGCCGGAAGCAAAACCCCTTAAGCAACCCAGCTACCGGATGAATCCAAACTATGCATCACAGGTAAAGGCAGAACTTGATAGGCTACTCAAAGTCGGATTTATTGTACCAGTGGAGCATGTTGAATGGATCTCACCAATTGTGTAGATTACCGAAAACTGAACGCAGCTATGGTGCCAGATCCATTTCCGCTACCTTTTCTTGACACAATGCTTGATAGAGTAGCAGGACATGAAATGTATTCATTCTTAGATGGGTACAGTGGGTATAATCAAGTTAGAATGGTTGAACAGGATATACCGAAGACCGCCTTCATTACCAACTAGGGTGTTTTCGCATGTACTGTTATGTGGTTTGGATTAAGAAATGCCCCGAGTACGTTCCAAAGGTGTATGCAGGAAATATTTTCTCCTTACCTTACCTCTTTTATGCAAGTATATCTTGATGATTTTTTGATTTTCGATAAGATGATAGCACATCCAATCTTACAGCCTCCTGACTGGGATCGCCCATTTCATGTATTCGTTGATGCTTCAGATATAGCAATAGGGAGCGTTCTAATGCAACAAACCGATAAGTGATTCAGACCAGTGTACTATGCAAGTCGAAGATTAGCCCCTGCTGAAAAGAATTATTCTGTAACAGAGAGAGAATGTCTAGGTCTAGTATATTCTGTCAAGAAATTCAGACATTATTTGTTGGGCCGTAAATTTACTTTTCATGTAGATCATGCTGCACTTGTCTATCTAGTTCGGAAACAGCATCTAGGTGGTTGATTAGCACGATGGGTTCTACTTTTACAAGAGTTTGACTACGAAGTTATTCATCGGCCAGGCAGTTCACATGCCTTAGCAGATTTTCTCTCTCGCTTAGATTCAGGTGAAGCTCCGGTCGGTATAGATGACACAACACCGGCAATTTATGTCTCTGAACCGACTAATGATGAAATTACAGACCCACCTATGCCATCTACATACTATAATCAAATCTTGACCTTCCTCACTGATGGATACCTTCCCTCTCAGACTTCTCCTTCAATACGAAGAAAAATTTCAGTTTTCAGTCATCGATTTCGGTTATTTGCTGGGGAATTATACTATATGGATCACACTGGAGTTTTACTTCGTTGTATTCCACCACATGAAGTTAACTCAGTCATTAATCTGGCTCACTGAATTCCTTCCGGTGGCCATTTCGCTGCAGACTTAACACACCGGAAAATTTTGCAAAGTGGTCTTTGGTGGCCTACTATGTACAGGGATGTATCACAGTTTGTCAAACAATGTGATAATTGTTAGAGATCGGGACAACCCGTGCAACGTCATCTTTTCCCTCTACAACCTGTCTTACCATTAGAGCCTTTTCAGAAGTGGGGTCTAGATTTCATTGGCCCTATTACACCACCAACAATCCTCAGTAATAATCGTTATATTTTGACATGTACTGATTATGCTACCAGATGGGTAGAAGCCTGGGCTTTACGCTCTGCCACAGCTGTTGTGGTAGCAAAATGTCTACTGAAAGATGTCTTTCCATGTTTTGGTTTACCGTTGGAACTTGTTACAGATCAAGGCACTCATTTTGTCAACAATTTAATGAAAGTACTTACACATTCATTTTAGGTCATGCATAAATTTAGTTCACCATATTACCCTCGTGCAAATGGTTTGGCTGAGAGTACAAACAAGACTTTGTTGAATATGCTTCGAAAACTCATTTTGGAAGCACCGAAAAGATGGGATCAACTGTTACCTGCAGTATTATGGGCATACCGGACTACATACAAGGTAGCAACAGGACTAACCCCTTTCAAACTAGCTTATGGATTGGAAGTAATAGCACTTATGGAGATAGTTATGCCAAGTTTACGAGTAGCAATCGCTCAGAAACTGCTACCTGAAGAATCACTGTCATGTCGGTTGGATACACTCAGAGAATTAGACGAGCATCAATGGCGCAGTTTTTTGACTATTCAGGAAGTACAGCTAAGACAAGTTCGAACACATGATCGATATCTAAAGACCCCAATTTTTTCGGTGGGACAACTTGTACTCTTTTACAATGCAAAGTCGAATCGCTCTACTGGTAAATTCAAGTTACGATGGTTTGGTCCCTACCGGATTGGTGAACAAGTGGGCCCAACAACTTTTTGGTTGACCACTTTGACCGGAATTCCTCTTCCAAAGGTGATAAATGGATCAAAGCTGCGGCCGTATCAACAAGCATCTAATCCACACTGAAAAATGTTTCGCGGTTGGCCGCGTCTTTTGGCGTTCTCTTTTCTTTTATTTTCTTTTTTTTCTTTCTTGGCGTGCTTAATAAAATAAGTATGTAAATATCCGCGTTTTGATACCTAATTATGTCCACAGCCGCCCTGCCCTTTTCAATTACTCACGCATGCACACCAAAGTTAAGAATTATCATCTCAATACCGCACAATGATTAGTCATTCTTCATTGCTCTCCACTGCAACACATCTACTTAACCTTTTCTGTTTCGCCGAAAATCACTATTGTGTTTGCGTGATTTGTGTTATTGTGCGTACCCTGTGCTCTGTGTACTTGTGATTGTTGTCTCTGTGTGCGCCATGGAAGCTTTGGCTAACTATACCGCCTTCCGTGATGGACTCCCTGCCGACGTAGGAGAGTTCCTGCGCATTCGTGGGCTATCCAATTTCGTTGAACTGCCTTGGCATTCAGTGGAATCCCACCCCTTCTTTGCCCAGATCATCTCCGCCATCGCCAACACACCTGCCACCGAGCAGAGTTGGCCGATCACCTCCCTACCATCCCGTGCACTGATCACCTTCCGAACATTCACTGAATCATTCCGATTCCCTTCGCAAGGTCGGGAAAATGGCCCGAACCTCCCCGTAGCAACAATGACCCAATTATTTCCTAGGTATTTGTCAAACGAATACGCGATCCTTTGTCGACCAGAACCTGAACGATGAGCCCTCCAATTCTTAGTAGCTATTCTCAACCTACAGAAACACACCTATGGAATATCACGTCCCTTCTACTCCGCCATAGACTTAGCCGTCCGAGAACCAGTAAATTTTGCGTCCTATTTCTTCCACCACATTCACAAAGAATGCGTAGCAATCATCGAACAGGTAAACAAGGGAGGAATGCCAAGATCGAGACTCCCTCATATCATATCATTCCTGTTTCCGACCATCCTTGCAGCACAACCACCACCCAGAGGCCCGATCCTACGACATGAAGAATCTGTGCAATTATGGGACGATGATGAAGAAGATGAAGAGGAGCTAAACCAACTCTTTCGCCGGAAGAGAATCTGAATTAGTTCTTTTGAGAGTGAAGCACAGGGATCAGCCGAAGCAAACAAAGATGATGACAAGGAAGAAGAAAAGCATGACGAAGAAACCTTCCACGACTGTTGGAAGTAGCCAGAGGCACAGACGACACGGAAGCATGTAACGACGGAGCAGGGAGCTATTCGAATCGTTTTTCAAATAATTATGTTTTCAAATACTTTCCAAAGACCTCCAACAGTGATTTTTATCACTATTGTAACATATGTAACATAGAAAACCCCATTTTGTAATCCATAGCTCCATTTTGTGCAAGCCGAGGAGTCCTCGAGCTTGAGGAGCTTAGGTAGAATGCGCGTACCAATTTTCGCTATTTTTAGACATCGTTTACCCTTCCAAATAGCATCTAGGACCTAATTTTTAACTATGCCGGTCATTAGATGTGAAACCGATCAAAACTAGTCTAGAAACTATAAAAAGAGCTAGAGAGCTCATTTTTTAGGTTGGTTAGTGGTAGCTTGTTTGAGGTTAGAGTTCTTTTGAGCTTGTAATAGTGTTCTTGAGTAATAGAGTTGATTTCTCACCTTCCACTATGTCTTGCTTGTCTCTTCGTAGTGTGTGTGTATGTGTGTGTGCATTTCTATGCTTCTCACCTGCACTCTCACTTCATCTCACATTCACGATCTTCATATCACTCCTATCTCTTCCGCGGATTGACATTAAGGAGGTGAAGCTTCTTAACGTGGTTCTCACCATTGTGTTAGAGCAACACCAAATTTGGCGCCGTTGCCGGGGATCGAGTCTAGGACGAATGTGTGATGGTAAGAGTATAGCAAGAAGTGGTGTTGGAAGGTAAAGATTTCAGTTTTTGTTGTTGTTTTTACTTAGTTTTTAGTGTTTTTCACCTCCCCCACACTCCATCTTCATCACCGCATCATCATCTTCATTTCCAAAAAAAATCAGAAAATTCACTATATCCCCCCATTCTCCTCATTTCCCCTCATTTGTGCATGCGAGAGAGTGAGAGAGAGCTTTTGTGCTTGTGTGTACTTTTGTTTTCTTGAGTTTTCTTGCAGGTACAGAGCTCCAGTGCATCAGGAAGGCTGCAAAAAGGTAAAAACTTCAGTTTCTGTCAGAAATTTCCATCTGTGTCAGACCATCGTGATGGTCTGCAAAGTTCGGAATTTGGAGAAGGCGACCACACCAACGTGAAGAGCACACCTACGCCTACAGGAATCCATAGCTGCATTCACAAAATCTGCATTTTGGTGGACCATCGCGACGGTCTCTGACCATCGCGATTGTGTCACGCCATCGCGCCGACGGTGCCACGTGGCAAGCTAGACCATCGCGACGGTGCACTTCAGACCATCGCGACGACACCCTCACACCATCACGACACTTCAAAAATTCAGACCATCGCGATTGGCTCACGCCATCGCGCCCAGACCATCGCGATTGGCTCACGCCATCGCGCCCAGACCATCGCGATTGGCTCATGCCATCGCGCCCAGACCATCGCGATTGGCTCACGCCATCGCGCTCAGACCATCGCGACGGTTCACTTTGGACCATCGCGATTGTCCACGTTGACCGTTGACTGACGCCATCGCGATTGTGCAAATCCAGACCATCGCGACGGTGCACTTTCACGCCATCGCGAGGGTGCACTTCAGACCATCGCGATTGTGCAATTTCACGCCATCGCAATTGTCCAAATTCACGCCATCGCGATTGTCCAAATTCATGCCATCGCGATTGTGCAATTTCACGCCATCGCGACGGTGCACCCTCACGCCATCGCGACGGTCCCAGACCATCGCGATCATCTCAGATCATCGCGATTGTGCACCCCCATCGCAAATTTTAGGGTTTCAATTTTTGGCCAATTTTGGGGCTATTTTTGGGAAATTCTTGGGTGATTAGACTCATAGGAGAACCCTTAGCTCATATTTGGAGAAACATCGGTTTGTCAGTTTTTACCCCCCAGGGCCTGAACGGTCATAACGGTTGCCCTAGTTTGGGACTAGAAAGCCAGGGGGCAAACATTAAAAAGTTGGGCAAAAGGGAAGGGACTTAAAAGGTGTATATACTCAAGTGCTTGATCATCCAACTGTGAATTGGTCTAATATTGGATTTTTCCAGGTCTAGCAAGGGCAATCAAGGGCAACCAAGGCAAGGCAGTGAAGGGCATAAAGCTTGGGAAGCGCGGCTTCTTGGGCATCAGAGCAACCAGAAACGCTGACGCGAGGTTGGAAGATTACTCAACCCCCTCAGTCAATTCTTAGCTTAGGCTAAAAGGTAGTGTTGTGGATTAAAGACGATAGGAACACCTCAAGTTCAAGAGAGTTAAATTTGTCAAGTTCAAGACTAAAGTAAAGGTGTGTGTGACGAAAACCTAAAGGAAAGAACTCAAAATTATAACGGAAAGTCGAATTCCTGACGCATACATTAAGACAAGAATCTAAAGAAATCTAAAAAGAATCAAGAAAGTGATAACAAAGAATCATTGACGATCTGAGCGAGTACTGAGTGTGCAAGGAACAAAATTAATGAACCTTAGATCGGGCAAACATATAGGCAAGTCAGATCGACGAAGCCTTAGATCATCTGAGGCAAGTGTAAGAACTACTGCACGATCGTGGGCTCAACAATTGAACACTAGTTATCCCTACGAGAGCTCAGATACTAGCGAATCAGAAATGGCATTTAGCACAGACAAACCAGAAGGAGGGTCGAATGTAGCCTACTTAGAAAAACCAGAAGGACCCTATAGAGCACAACTAGAGTTTCTCCGAACCAACCGCTTAGGTGCTCGCATCTATGAGGATGGTTTGCGAAGGCAAGTGGTGCAAATGCACAACCCCGATCAACCCATTGGATTGGAACATCCAGTGGTGAAATTCGAGAGAGACGCGTACATAGACAAGGAAGGAACAATGTACATCTTAAGTACGCAGCCAAACAATACCAACGAGTTTGGCGTGATTCAACCAGAGACGGAAGCAAAATCTCAAGGAAAAGAACCATTAGAAGAGCCTAGAACACCTAGAGGGAAATCTGTACTGACACGAGTACTAATCCCAGATTGGATCCCTCAAGACAACAGAAGCATAGAGTTGTTTGTAAATAAAGAAACGGATGAAGCCTTTTGGAGATACAAGACAGAAATACTTAGCGAAGTAGGTATCATCACTATATACGAGTTCAAGGACCCGGATACACCTGGAAAGGTTGTATACCTGGATGAGACTTCAGAAAGAGTCTTTGTGGTGCCTGACCGCGCTAAAAACACATACACATGGAGAGGAGAATTGGTATTCCCTCCATCTAGAACAAACATGAATACAAGTCAACAAGGAGCAGGAACATCCTCAGCCCATGGAAATCAAAGAGAGAGAAATAAAGAGAGACCCGAAGTAAGCTTCACTCATCCCATAGGGAGAGATAGAACAACCACAGACACTAATAGAGCGGATAGACAAAGAGATCATGGAATACTAGGTGGTAGAGATGATATTCCTCTACCTAGACCACGTGAACACGCAAGAATACTGAGACCCACTTAGTTAGTAAAATCAATGAAGAATTATTTTGATGGGACAGGAGATCCCTATGACCATGTCGCAGAATTCAAGCAAGTACTAAGAGCCGAACAAGTTGAAGACATGTTCACGCAATACAACGCATTTGGACTAACATTAAAGAATACCGCTTTAACTTGGTTCCAACCTTTGCAACAAAGGCAATTTAGAGACATCCATCACTTTTTAGAGTCATTCATCAGTGAATTCTCTAAAAGTGGGATTAGACATGACACGTCTTCGTTGATTCATAGCTTTAAACAAACCCCTCAGGAAACCGTAAGACTGGCAGGACGTAGGTTTAGACAATATGTTGAACGATGTCCAATGCAAGAGCTACCCTCACAAGCTAAGCAAGTGTCATTGTTTCTAGATGGCTTGTTGAGCTCTAAACTACGCTCCTACGTGTACCTAAAAGAACCCAGAACGCTAGAGCAATGTGTAAGAATTTGTATAGACATTGAGGACAACTTAGGAGACGAGTTGGAACTCTCAAAGGTCTATAAGGACTCAGACTGTTCATCTCTAGCATCCACAAAATTGTCTAGCTCAATAGAAGACCTTGCAGAAAAAGTGGCCAAGAAACTAGGAGTTTCTAGTAAACCTAGGGTGCTAAGAAACAAGCGTTGTTACACCTGTGGTGGTGATCATATGGCAAATGTGTGTCCCAATGCACCACAACCTCAAGCCAACCCTAGTGGCCAATACTGTACAATTGAGAGAAGATACACGAATCATACGGCTCAGGAGTGCCCATACAACAAACAAACCGTGAGACAGAACTACCCGCAAGCATACCCACAGCCAGGTAGGTATCAAGGCCAATACAATGCTCAGCCTTATTACTATAGGCCTCCTCAGAACTACCCATACCAGGCTCAACAGAGACCTCAACCTGTCTTAGCTCAGCAGCCACCCCCACCAGCGAATGTCATCTCAGTCAAATACGCTGCTGCAGAAGAGAACCTAAGTAGAGCCTTAGTGCCTTCTTCACCTTTGATCACAGAGGGAGACCCGAATTCGAACAGTTTTGACTCTACGCATGTAGATAGTCCACCCGCATATTACACGGAGTCACCAGAACACGTGGAGACATATCATTACGATATTCCACCAGTGGAACCTAGTTGGGAGCCAGACTATGCTAATGTGATGTACACAAACCCAAATCCACGGCCCCAAGTAAGACAATAGAGACCACAGGGCCCTAGAGGACCATGCTTTAGGTGCCAAGGAGATCATTTCATGAAGGATTGTCCACATCCCCCGATAGCAGGACAATCACAGTACTATAACATCCAAGGCTTTTGTGCCGATTGTGGCAAAGAGCACATAATCAAAGATTGTCCTAAGAACCCTGTTAATGCTTCGAATGTGACACCGATCAACGTGATAGGTATTGTAAATAACGCAGATGGATCCAACCCTACATACGTGCCTATCCAAGCTATAACAAGAGCCCAGGCGCTCTTACAGAACCAACAGCTTAATCAAGAGAAAGTAGCCGGAACCAGTGAAGTTGTAGAATCTAGCAGTAAAAAGACGAAATCTTGGAAAGATTCTAGAGAAAGAATAAAGAGAAAATGGAGTAAAAAGATAAGTGAGTTGGAAGGAAGTTTGAAGGAATCTAGAGCCAAAATCCAAGAATTGACTTCACAGGAATTGAATCAAGAGAATCTAGCTCAGAAATCAGGATCAGTTTTAGCGGAACCCATACCAGAAAATCTAGACATGATGTTTCGTGCATATCAAGCTAGATTAAAAGAGGGACCTCAGGTAGCCGAAATGAGTAAAAACTACCCTCGAGCTGATCTAGAAATGAGAGAACTAAACTTTGCATGAAGATGGTAGAACTAGCACAAGCTTTGTTCGAAGCCTCTAGATATCTTAATTGGAATAACATGGCAAAACCGGAATTACACTTTCAAGGACTAATGGAGAGGCTAGAATATTTGATTGATACCAAAGAGAAAAAGGATCAGCCTAGGAACCCTATTGTCCCAGAGACACAGGAAAGGAATGCACCATCCCTGTCTCAAGTACCCAATGCGGAAAGTCAAGACAACCTGTCTTCCATACATAGGTACTCACATGAATTTTTGAGAGAAATCCAAGAAGAGAAGTGGAGAAAGGAACAAGGAACCCATCCTCCTATTCAAGAAATAGACGACTTGCAAGAACAATTTCCCCAAGACATTCCCTCGATTTACGATGATGTAGAGGAGGAACAACTGAGTGAACACACAAGATTTGAATCTAATTCTTTACAAGAATTACCTCAGTTCACAGGACCTTGGGAAGCAAAGTCTATTAGTATGAGAGCACCCACGATAATAGTGAGGAATGAAGAATCAGTAATTCCTAGAAACACGGAAGTGATCAAGAATACCAAAGTACAGTGTAATCTTACTCTGGAGGAGTTATTGAAGGTAAAACCAGAATTGTGGAAACATGTAGCAAATCAATTCCCTGAGCTTGCTACTACTCCCTCACAAATAGGATCACAAAATAAGGTACCAGAGATACCCGTAGAAAAGATTGGAGATGTAAGCGAAGGAGAGGAAGGTAACACTTATCTTTCGATAACCCATCAGGGCTACACCACGAAAGCCATCCTAGATTCAGGAGCCGGAGTAGCCATAGCTACCACCGCTTTATGGAAACGTTGGGGTAAGCCAGCATTGAGACCCACCAGGATGAAGCTACAAGTGGCTGATGGACACATAGAAAAACCATTAGGCTTACTAGAAGGCATATCACTCACCACTTGTGGTGTAGAATTTGAGCATACCTTTGCCATTTGTGACTTTGCAAAAAATCATGCTTATGAGATGATATTGGGACGACCATTCATGCGTCAATTGCAAATTGTACAAGATTGGGGAACTAATTCTTTGTACTTGCAACATTTAGGAGTGACTACCAAAGTCAAAATTAAGGACTATTCACATAGAGATGTACCCCCAATACAATGGAATACCATCCATAAGACACCAGTAGAGACGGAATCCGTGCACTCATTAGAATCAGATCCTTCTTGGTTGCATGAGGATACTCATTTATGGATGTGTAAAGTATCCAAACAAGAGGAAGAAAGGTTAGAAGCCAGGACCTTAGGTGTAGAACAACATCCACGAACCCTTCAAGATCCACCCTACGCACCTGTAATATTCCCAGACGAAGAGTTTGAACCCCATGGCTGGGCAGAAATCCTAGCAACCATGGGTGTAGCCATCAATGAAGAACAATGGACACCCCACTGTGACGAGAATGACTATGATATCTCAGTTTTCACGATAGAGCCAATCATGTGCGATGCGATTTTAGAAGAATGTGAACCTAACACTGATGCATTTGAGGATGCAAGCGATTTTGATTTAGAATCAATTATCATGGATTCTCCCTTTGCATCAGAGGAAGAATATTTTTTTGAGGTAGAAACGCACACTCAGAGACACGAGGAAATTACGAATGAGGTGAGGTTAGCCACAGAAGTGACTAACAAGAGTGAAGGCAAGAAAAGAAAGAAGAAAGAAACCATGTCAGAAAAAGAAGAATCTTTATTTGAAGTACCTGAGAATTTCAAGAAATATGAAATCGAAGATAGAAGAATCATGGTACGAATGCCTAATAGAAAGGCGAATGACAGACAAGTATATGATAACCAAGAGAAAACCAAGAAAATAATAGTTGCTATCAAAGGAGAAGAAGAAAAATGTACATACATAGGGCATGATTTGACAACTGAAGAAGAAGAAGAGCTAGTTGCCCTATTACGCGAATATAGAGATGTTTTTGCCTGGAGTTACAAAGATTTGAAAGGAGTAGATCCAGATATATGTTCTCATAGAATCCCTATGACTCCAGATGCAAAACCGACAAAACAGAAACTGTACACGTACAATGATAACTACGCTGCAAAGATTAAAGAGGAGATAGATCGCTTGATAGAAGCAGGATTCATTTACGAAATTGAGCACACCGAATGGGTATCCCCCATTGTGGTTGTGCCCAAGAAGAATGGAAAATTGCGTGTGTGTATTAACCTTAAAAAAGTTAATGCCGCCACGATTAGAGATAGTTATCCTCTTCCTATCACAGAACATCTATTGGAAAGAGTTGCGGACAAGGAAGTTTACAGCTTCCTTGATGGATTTTCAGGCTATAATCAAGTAGCCATTGCTCCAGAGGACCAACACAAGACGGCATTTGCCACTGAATGGGGCATATTTGCATTTCGTGTGATGCCATTTGGCTTAACAAATGCACCCGCCACTTTCCAGTGACTCATGTGTCATGTTTTTAAGGAATTCCTACGCAAGAGTTTGGAAGTTTATGTCGATGACTTATGTGCTCATTCAAATGTAAGACAGACGCATATCCCAGAGTTAAGGCAAATATTTGACAAATGTCGAGAATATCAGATTTGTTTGAACCCAGAAAAATGTGTTTTCATGGTTAGACAAGGCAAAATTCTAGGACAGATTGTGTCAAAAAATGGAATCTCTACGGATGAAGAAAAGGTGAAGGTAATTGCAGAATTACCTAGACCAACTAATGTGAAAGAGGTACAGGCATTTATGGGCCATTGCGGTTATTATAGGAGATTCATACACATGTATGCAATCATAGCCAAGCCTTTGTACTCTCTTTTAACCAATTTTGAATGGACAGATGAATGTGAAAATTCATTCAATGAACTTAAACGACGCTTGTGCTCAGCACCTATATTGACAACCCCAGATTGGAGTAAGCCATTCCATGTACATGTGGATGCATCCAATTATGCCATAGGATGTGTGTTAGCACAACCCACGAATGAAGGTAATATAGATCTCCCCATAGCTTATGCGAGCAGACAATTGAACGCAGCAGAAAGAAATTACACCACGACGGAACGAGAAGGATTAGGGATGATCTACGCAGTAAAGAAGTTTAGGCACTACTTGTTGGCAACAAATTCAAGTTCTTTACAGATCATCAAGCCCTATTGTACTTAGTCAACAAACCATGTAACACAGGACGATTGATACGTTGGTTTCTATTACTCATGGAGTATGATTTTGAAGTCGTAGTCAGGAAAGGAAAGACACATCTTAGAGCTGACCACCTTTCGAGATTAACCTCAGGAGAAGCTCCTCAAGGAATAGCGGATGAACTACCAGATGCATACTTGTTTAATCTTGAGATAGCACCAGAATGGGCTAAGCCTATAGTCCCTATTCTGACATACGAACCCAAGAATCCTAGGTTAAAGATCAAAGAAGGAGAGATTACCAAGTCTCAGAGATACCAAATAATAGCAGGAAGCATATATAAACAGGATAATCAAAAGATTCTTGCTTGTTGTGTAGATGAATCAGAACATGCTAATTGGTTGCGATTAGCACATGTAGGTGCACTAAAGCTACATCATTCAAAACATCGAACATTACAGACTCTGCATAGACTAGGAGTATATTGGCCTTCGATGGAAGCAGATGTCTACAAGTTGTGTAAAGAATGCAATGTTTGTTGTGAAAGACCACCAGTAGAACATGCTACATTATATCATGTGTCTCTCACACCAGACTGGAGCGAACAATTAGTGTCATACTTGAGGACGAAGACATTCCCTCAAGGAATGACCTTAGCTCGACAACACAGTCTAGAGCAGGAAGCTCACGACTATTCACTTATTGGCGATAACCTATACAAAAGAGGACGAGATGGATATTTAAGACAATGTGTTCATGAGAGCGATTATCTGAGCATACTAGAGACTGCACACCAAGGTGTTGCAGGAGGTCATTTTGGACCCGATAGGATAATCAAAGCCATCCTCTTTGCAGGATTATGGTGGCCCACTCTTCACATGGATGCGCATACCTATGTAAAGAGATGTGATGTGTGCCAAAGAACTCAGTTTCCTACTCGCAGAGATGAAATGCCATTGAAACCCATGATGGGCGGACGTGCATTTTCAAAGTGGGGTATAGACTTTGTAGGACCCATTAACCCCCCTGCAAAAGGTACACATGCTGAATACATTATCGTTGCCACAAATTATCTTACGAAATGGGTAGAGGCAAAAGCCACGAAAAAGAATGATGCACACACAACTGCAAAACTCTTATTTGAGAATGTCTTTACAAGATATGGACTGCCTATAGAGTTAGTGAGCGATCGAGGCACTCACTTTCTAAACCAAGTCATTGAATATTTGTTACAGGATTTTATGGTGATTCACAAGAAATCCGCACCATATCATCCTCAGGCCAATGGTCAGGCTGAAAGCACTAATAAGATCCTTTGTAACCTACTGACGAAACTCGTGAACAACAAACGTTCAGATTGGGACAAACAGTTACACCACGCTGTTTGGGCATATCGAGTGGCCTACAAGACCGTACTCAATGCAACTCCCTTTCAGATGGTTTTTGGTCAGAATGCTGTGCTTCCTTTGGACTTCTTGATACCCACCCTTAAGGTTGCACAAGAACATCAGTGGACCGGCCATGAATTATCAGCGAGAATAATGGACTTGGAACGATTAAGAGAAACCAGGCTAAAGGCAGCAGCAGGAATATATGCAGCAAAGAAACGACAGAAAGCATATTTTGATGCACATGTGAAAGATAAAGGCCTAAAAGAAGGAGATTTAGTTCTAGTATATACGCTAAAGCAACACGCACGTAAGTTAGAAAAGCGAGGTTATGGACCTATGATCATTAACAGACTCTCAACAAGCGGAGCAGTACAATTAGCCACTTTAGAAGGAGCTATAATGCCTAATTATATTAGTGGCTGTAGAGTCAGGCTATATCAGGAACCTCTTACTGAGGATATGCTTAGACGACTCACGTTGGCAAAGAAGCGTAAGGAGGAAGAAAATAGAATACGAGCGGAAGCTCAGGCAGAAGCAACAGAACACATTAAACGCATGAAGTTAAGAAGACAAGGACTAGGGAGAGAACATTATAACCATCTGGAAACTACACCCACATATCCCATGGCCATGTGTCAAGTAAAGTCAACCACTCATCCTAGTATAGTGGACAGAAGACCATTCATTACAGTCAGGCTAGAGCACGACAACCCTTGCCAAGAGCTCAGGGCTTTAATTGACTCAGGTGCTACGACTAGTGCTATTAGATGGTCCCACTATAAGGATTCAGGAATAGAAATGCGGCCAATTGAGGCATACCTCATAGGCCTAGGAGGCATGGAAACCCCTTGCATGGGTGAGGTGGACCTTCCTATCCTCATTAAGGATGTGACCATGACAGCGAAGCTACTAGTGTGCCATGATGACGACCTGATAGAACCCCTAATCCTTGGCCAAGATTGGCTATACGATCACTCAGTGGACCTAAATCTTAGACAAGGCTCCTTACAGATTGGAACCTTAGAACAGAAGCGAGTGATACCGCTTGACTTCCCTAACGGCATTCCGATTGAGGTTTGTAACTCTAGACCCTATGAAACGCATGCGATGGAAGACCGGAAGATCTTGGGTGAGACCAGTCACGTTACGTCTACACCAACCCACTCGGGCTTGGCTAGGATCAATTGTCAATCAGAAGGACGACAGGAGATCTTCCCTGGGGCTTCCTGCAAACTAGAAGGGGCAGCTACCCAACCGCTAGGGCAGATGAACACAATCAGCGGTCAGGTGGGTTGCATCAGTGGCCAAATGAGCACAACACCCTGCGGTGCTCATCCTTCCAAACTTGCTGCGGACTGGCCTAGATTAAAGATAAAGAACGAATCACTTCCTAATGGGCAGGTCACGCAAGTGTTGGATCTCCCTTCTTTTCCAAAGCAGAGCATCCATTGGACCTCTCAAACCCAACCACGAAGGAGTCAACCACAACAGAGGAACCCAGACTGACGACAACACCAGACAAGGCAAGGAAAACAGCAGTATCAACATCACAGAACAAGTGGCACAAAACAAATATGGGTGCCAAAAGGACAGCAACCACAGGCTATTGGCAACACTGCAGACGAGAACAGGAAAAAGTTGCAACAGAAGCAGAGTTAGCATCAAAAGTCCCCTCGATCTTCTTCCCCAAGTACAAATACTCGGCAGATTTGGATCGCCAAGAAGTATCTTATCAATCGACCCACACCCATGCAGATTTGGGTACCCAAACAATGTATTATAGCCCAACCCTCTAGCCATGTAATATATACCCCTCAGAAATCTTTTCATCCTTCAATACCACCAAACCTGATACCAATTTTTGTCCCTCAGCAGAAACATACCACCCACTCAAAGACTCTTAGGAAATGGATACCGAAACGTATCCAGACGTCTTCTTGTACCCCCTTATCTAACAATTCTCCCACCCCGTTTAAACTCCACCCTTGTAATAATTCACCCTCAACCAAACCTTGTATAAATTCATACACCAAAACCCCACATCATGCATAATAAAAGCTCATCAAGAATGGTAGGCATAATCTGAACCATGTAGGTGTCTAGAGACCTGCATTAGTTTTGCAAATAATCATTGCATCAATCACTTCATGACACTTGGCTACACGGGTTACACATCGGTTATGGAAAGGGATTGCGGTCTCACCTTAATGGGATCATAATTAATTTCCATACTAATGTGTTAATCTTTTGTAGCAGATCTTTTCCATTAGCTCATCAGTCATCATGCAAACCGAAGCAGGACCATCGGAAGCAGGCCCCAGCGTCGCTGCGGTGCCCCTCAATGTTTTACGCGCAGAATCCCACCCGACCGCTCCACCGCCAGAGTTCCAAGGATTTCCGGGACCCATGCCAATCGATAACCCACCTATGGGATACACAGAGAAGATACACCGTAATTCTCACTGGTTCCAAGGCCTAGCAGGACCATTAGCTGATGCTGACTTCATTTTTGAAGCAAATATGACATTTGATGACCGCACATGGGGCAAGTATCAATTCTTCTCAAGAGAATTCGAAGGCCTACAGAACACCCAGGACTTAACTCATGTTTGGGCTAGAGCCGGCTTCACGGAGTATTTCAGTGATCTTCTACCCAAACCTGACTTTTATAGGTGTTATTACTTAATCACCACTTTGCTGGCCTCAGAGAATAAGGACATCCCAGGAACCTTTATTTTGCCTTCTTTAGTGGATGATCCACCTTACAAAAGATTTTATCTTTCGAAGGATTTAATCAGAGCGGCCATCAAGATTCATGGAACACACACTCCAACGGAGAAAGAACGGCTAGTCCCAGAGCAGATGAAACGTGGTGACGTAACTAAGTGGGAGGATATTTCTGCTATAACACCTGAGCTCTCTAAGCCATTACGGATATGCATGCAACACTTTGCTTTCCCAGCTCAGGATCGTTTTACCATGCCCCACAAGAGAATCTGGTTTGGATTGTACTTAGCATGTACTGGACCTCAAACGGTTGATCTAGCTAGCTGGATAATTGATCAGCTCTATTTAGCACAACATAGGTGGGAGCGAAAGAAGGTAATCAATGGGTGCTGCGCCCTCACCAGGATCATATATATGTGCTTGGCATATGATTTACCCATAGAGCGTGCCATGACCAGTGAGGAACTGAAAGCATTTAAAGGGACCACTAGGAAGGCTAGAAAGTCTAGCAAAGGCAGAGCCGGAAAGCGGATGAGAGGTACTATCCCGTGCCTACAAGTCCCAGAATCACCCTCGCCACAACCATCTCCAGAGCAGTCACCAACAGCAGCCACTCCCACAGTACAACCTATTCGCATAAGGTTATCTATACTAGTGGTAACAGAGGGCACCACCAGTACTGTCGCACCCCAAGCAGCCACAATCACAGAACCTATCACCACAGCAGCTGAACTTCCCACCACTATCGGTGCGGAAGCTTTCTCTTTTCCAATACCGCATTTAGAACCAGGACAAGCAGAGCCACTGGACCAAACGTCTGATTTTGAGATGCCCGATGCATTCTCCAATGAGTTCCAGTTTTCAGAAGGACAAATGTTTTCTCAAGAATTTGAAAGGCCTAGCTACCCTACCACACCCAGGGATCAGCCACAAGGACAGGTCGTGTCCAGCTCTGATGACGAAAGAACAGCAACCGATGACGACGAAGGAGACGACGAAGCTAGCCAGGGAACACATGAATCCCAAGAGCATGAACAGACAGATGGCCAAGGCCAACAAACAGACACACATGGCGATACAAGTACCCATGAAGATGAAACTTACGAGGCAGCAGCTTACACACTAGCTATCAAGAAGCTGTATAGAACAATGGAAAAAGTTTGGGCACGCAAAAAGCTGACAGAGGAAGAGAGTCAAACAATAATAGAACAAGAACTTGTCACAGGCGGATTCGAAGATGCCTACATCAAAGGATTCAAAGAGTTAGTCAAATCAGTAGGCTCCAACGAAGCACTCAGGTACTTGCAAAGAAAGCCACTACCACAGTTTGACCCCCGCAGAGTACGACTACTTTCAAAGCCCGGCGAATACATTCGTGTACCAACCGGAGCACAATCTTCAGAACAAGCCAGGGAGGCACGCCTCGTCCCCGAAAGTTCATTGGCCGTAGAAACCATCATTGTAGATTCCCCACCCCGCGCTACAACTATACCTACCTCAGCAGTCACTGAAGTACCGACCACCCCCACCGCTCCTCTCTCACCGCCCATCCATCGAGCCTCCCCTCTTCACCCTCCTTCCCCCAGACCCACATCTTCATTCGCCGGTGGTGTTGCAGAAATCGTCTTTACGACCACTCACCCCACAATTCCCGCACCCATTAACCCTAGTCTACCCCCTCCCACACCCACCTTTCTACCCAACCCATTCCTTCATCAATCTTTTCCAGCTTTCCCCACAACTCCACGACCCCTTTTCCCATTCCCCCCGCCCTTAACCTTCTCCCCCGTCTCACCTCCCCGACCCACTGTAACCCCTCTTTCCCCTTTCCACCAAGCTGCTCCAGCCAGCCCCCCTGTAAATTACCCCTCAACCTTTGTAAATCCCGTATTTACACCAGCACGAGCACCCACGATCACACCCATATTCACGGTCACCGCACTAGATACGTCCACTGACATGGACATCTCACCACCCGCTGCACCATCACTCACTTCCCTCCCGGCACAAACATTTTTAGGCACATCACAATTTTCAACAATCACTACATCATCCACCTTCCCACCCCCATTCCCCATTCCCGTTGCATCTACACCAACTGCATCTTCATTTAGCACCCCATTAATACTATCACCCACTGTAGATAATGCATTCCGACAGATGTTCATGTGTATGACGCAAGTAAGAGATGAGTTCACATCTCTTGGTGATAATTATCAGCAGCTGCAGAGGACAACCAATGACTTACAGTCGCAGCTTAATTTATTGTCTATTGAGAATGCCTCTCTGAACACCCGATACCAGGAATTACGCGAGGCTTACCACAAATTGGAACTAGAAAGCGAAGAGAAGACCAAGGAAGCCACTGCTGACCTGGATAACTTATTAAGAGCCCAGACAGTCTGCAATGCAACGCTAACACGAAACATGGGCTTACTACGAAGACACCTAGCAGCTGCCAAGGAAGAAAACCAGTGCTTACAAGATCAGAACCGAGAAAACTTAGAAGCAGCGCTCGACCACCCAGACCAACCACTCAATCCTAGCAGGTTCAAAGCCATTCCTTCAGACTCGATGAGGATGCTGCTAGACGATCATGTAAGGTTATAGATGAATACGACCGCATGAACGAGGAGTTACAGAAACTCAAAGAAGATCACAAATTACTCCAGTTACGAGAACCGGCACACCAAGACATACCAGCACCTGTGGACCCCTCTCCTGACCTCCTAGAGGAACTCAACTCATTACGGGCCCAGGTATCGACCCTTGAATCAAGGATTGCAGTATATGAAGCGCCACCAAGGCCAGATTCCCCACCTGAGCTTCCAGCTGAGGAAGAAACGGTCACCATCCCGGTGGAGGAAACGTTTGAAGAAGCGTACGAGCCACAACCCATCCCAGGCGGACGCGTCACGGCCGAAGGCCAGATGACGTACGAACTTCCGACCCCTGCGTGGATGAAGACTATTGAGGAACTTGGAACAACGCACTCAGCTAGAGTAGAGGCACAATTACACGCCATGGCGATGATAGAAGAACGAATATTACAGTCTCCATTATTTGCTCATTTGGCCCCTCGACGATACATATCTGGGCATGAGCTACAGTATAAACCGTATTTTATGTTAATGGCTGAATACCAGTTAGCCATTGAGAAAGAGACAGGTAAGAAACCATCGCATCCAACTCAATTCGAGGAGGACGATTTGCCACTAGATGCGCAGCAAGGAGAGATCTATCAACCAGAGTGGCGAAAAGATTTACTACAGAAGTATCCAGAGATGATGAGTACATGGGTAAAGGCACCTTTGCATTTGAAGTACAATCCGTGTTGGGGACCAGTGCCACGACGCCGCTCCTGGACTGCCTTTGCTATTAAGGTACAAAATAATAAGCAGTGCCAAGACTGGTTGAATTACCCCTATTTTAAGCCACCCATTGAGTTACCAACTGTTGGCTACATGATGGCTACAATTCGCCACTAGCTCCCTAGATTAAAGCATATGGACGATATAGCGGCGCATATGACTGTCAAAATCTTTGACATGATGCAAATGATTTTTAAAGTCTTCTGACACGTCAAGGCACCCCATGTCAACACCCCGGGCTTTGAGCATGGCAATTTCGATCTGGTATATGATATGAGTACAACGCCATCGCTACGGGTGTGTTATGTCTGGCACTGCAGAATAAAGTACCTACCGGCGTGCTACAAGCAGACATTCGAAGAGATGTTCACAACCGGCTTCTGGGAATACCATTCAGAGGTATTCATAAGCAGGCCTACACATTTATTACACTTATTTGCCTGTGAACGAATGGTCTATTCCACACACTATCAGCTCCCGCCACCGGAAGAACCGCAACCAATCGACTGGGAGAAACTCGAGGCAGACCTGGGCCGAGGCATTCGTATCTCCGAGCACACCCTCACTCAAGACCTCCTACAGAACTATATCCGGCAGACCTCACAACAAGGTTCTGTCAGGGATGACAAAAGCGAGAGGGAGGGGGGTGTTGGAAGCAGCCAGAGGCACAGACGACACGGAAGCATGTAACGACGGAGCAGGGAGCCAGTCGAATCGTTTTTCAAATAATTATGTTTTCAAATACTTTCCAAAAACCTCCAACAATGATTTTTATCACTATTGTAACATATGTAACATAGAAAACCCCATTTTGTAATCCATAGCTCCATTTTGTGCAAGCCGAGGAGTCCTCGAGCTTGAGGAGCTTAGGTAGAATGCGCGTACCAATTTTCGCTATTTTTAGACATCGTTTATCCTTCCAAATAGCATCTAGGACCTAATTTTTAACTATGCCGGTCATTAGATGTGAAACCAGTCAAAACTAGTCTAGAAACTATAAAAAGAGCTAGAGAGCTCATTTTTGAGGTTGGTTAGTGGTAGCTTGTTTGAGGTTAGAGTTCTTTTGAGCTTGTAATAGTGTTCTTGAGTAATAGAGTTGATTTCTCACCTTCCACTGTGTCTTGCTTGTCTCTTTGTAGTGTGTGTGTATGTGTGTGTGCATTTCTATGCTTCTCACCTTCACTCTCACTTCATCTCACATTCACGATCTTCATATCACTCCTATCTCTTCCGCGGATTGACATTAAGGAGGTGGAGCTTCTTAACGTGGTTCTCACCATTGTGCTAGAGCAACAACGACACTGCCACATCAATGCAGCATGAATCCTCCGCGTAGTCATCTTCACAAGGGCAACAAGAATAGGAGGATCACACAAAAACCGACACAAGCTCGTCAGAAGAGGCATCACAGCAACAATCGGAGCCAGAAAAACAAATAGATGAAGAAGAGGTAGCTAAGGATATTTTTTACGAACTACTTAGAGCAGTAGAATCCACCATTGCTGAGACCGCCGACACTAAACAACAAAATGTAGATAAGGTAACGCAATCTCATACTGTCCTTCCCACTCCCCCACCGGAGCCGCCACTCGACCCCATTATCCCTATCCAACCCATCCAACCCAACGAACCCATTGACTCTTCATCCTCATCCCCCAACTACTCTCCACAGAACTCCCAGCAACTGCTCACCGCCTCCTCATCCCAACCACGACCTCAGCTGCCACTTCCTTCAATCCCTACAATCTCTGAACTTGCAAACATGGGCCAATTGTTAATTCAATTATCACAGCAATTGCCAATCCAAATGAGAGAACTCACCGATAATACTTGGAATGAATTACAACACAAGGTGGACGTACTAGAAGCAGACATCACGCATCTGCAAGAAGAGATAGATGCAATCAAAGTAGAAAACCATCAGCTGCACTCTCAAATTACCCATCTCCAAGCCCAGCTTGTAGAACAACAGAAAATTGCCAATCAAAGAGATACCGCACTGGCAGATCTCAACCAAAAGGAAAAATTACTAAGCGAAGCACATGTCAAAATCAGTCAGTTGAAGTTAGATCTACATGATAAAGAAGACACCAGAGTAGCCCTAGGTAATCTATTAGAAGAGACCAGAGTTCAACTCGATGAAGTGGTACAGAAAGGCCAAGAAAAGCACGATATGGCAATGAAGACAGCGGAAGAACTACAAAGATACAAAGATCAATTAGCTGATGTAAACAATATGCTCAAACGATATTTGTCAAAAGAAGCTCAAACACAGAAGGTAATAACAGATTTACGCAGAGAAAGGGATGCATACTCCAGAACGATCCAGTTCCAGAATCAAGAGATCGAGAGACGGGAAAATCAATTGGACAATCAAAAAGAAAGAGTAAACAGTATGGAAAAGCAGGTTGCAGACATGAAGACATCCAGAGATGCGGCTTTGTCCAACGAATTCTACCTACAAGAAGCTTTTCTGCAAACACAAGCAGAGATTTTGCTCACCGAAACCATAGCCTTAAGTTCTGTAAGAATAGATGCACAGTTAATAGAACCGGACACACTCAAACAATTGTTAGAAACACTAAAGAAAAAGATCGCCTGCATCTTTAGATTAGCTAGAAATATGTACTTAGAAGGCATTATAGATGAGCAGTAGTTTTGTAAAACCTGCGGGTTCGAGTCCACCGTGCATGCCAGAGTATTAGCGGCCACCGGAATGGAAATGTATAACTGAAATCTTGTTTCACACGTGCAAAAGGTTGTTACGCAGACACGTTGTATTCTTTTATAAAGCAATGAAAAGAGATGCTGAGTGACGTTCGAGAGATCACGAGACTGTCTATCTGGGTGATTTGTATGTAGTGTTACTGTGTGTCAAGTTGATTAATTCAGAGTATCTTGTCTAATTTTTGAGTATTCTATGTGTATCTATGTTTCGTCTTGTCTATTATCTGTTGGTATCCATTGCAGTTGTGAGTATCAGTGAGTTCGCGTATCGTGTTGTCTCTTTTCTTGGAAGGTTCTACAAGTGTGTGGCGAAGTCTGTGCAGTTGTGGTAGCGCTTCTGGTATCTGGGTTGTATTAAGTTGTCTTAGTATCCATGTCCATGTTCATACGACAAAGTTTAAGCTACAGTAGGATTTCTTGGGTTGCGTACTGAACCTTCAATACAGTGTATCTGAACACTTGGACTTGGATTCTCTGTGTCTTCGAACATTGGTAGGATTGTGGTACCCATTCGGTAAAGGTTGACGATTACTCTTGTTTCTGGTATTTTCAGTAAGTTATGTGCAGATGCAACATAGCATCTTAGCGTATTCGGTACACGTGGCAGAGCTAAACTGTGAACTGTAATATCTAAGTACAACAAATTCTTGATAGAGCTCTCAACATCAGAATATTGTTGTGTGTAAGTGGTTAGTTTGGGAACTAAGTATAGGGCCTCTGTCTAACAGACCCCTTCCACTCCCAAGAACCCAAGAATCGCTTAAACGCACTTCTGACAGATAGAGTAACAGCGTTTAACAACCCCATGGCCATGTGTCAAGCAAAGTCAAGTACCCATCCTAGCATAGTGGATAGGAGACCATTCATTATAGTCAGGCTAGAGGACGGCGACCCTTGCCAAGAGCTCAGGGCTTTAATTAACTCAGGTGCTGCAACTAGTGTGATTAGGTGGTCCCACTATAAGGACTCACGAATAGAAATGCGGCCAATTGAGGCATACCTCATAGGGCTAGGAGGCATGGAAACCCCTTGCATGGGTGAGGTGGATCTTCCTATCCTCATGCACAATGTGACTATGACAGCGAAACTACTAGTGTGCCATGACGAGGACCTGATAGAACCCCTAATCCTTGGCCAAGATTGGCTATATAATCACTCAGTGGACCTAAATCTTAGACAAGGCTCCTTACAGATTGGAACCTTAGATCAGAAGCGAGTGATACTGCTTGACTTCCCTAACGGAAATCTGCCTGAAGTACACAACCCTAGACCCTACAAAATGCATGCGACGGAAGACCGGAAGATTTTTGGGCAGATAAGTCACGTTAAGTTCACACCAACCCACGCAGGCTTGGCGATGGACAATTGTCAATCAGAAGGACGTCAAGAGATTTTCCCTTGGGCTTCCTGCAAATTAGAAGGGGCAACCACCCAACTGCTTGGTTAGGTGGGTTACATCAGCGGACAAATGGGGACAATGAGCGGTCAGGTGGACTTCATCACCAGCCAAATGGGCAAGACACCCTACAGTGCCCATCCTTCCACACTTACTATGGACTGGCCTAGATCTGTGGTACATAATGCCTCACCTCCCAATGGGCAAGTTTTGCAAGTGCTGGACCTCCCTTCTTTTCCAAAGCAGAGCGTCCATCCGACCTCTCAACCTCAACCACAAAGGAGTCAACCACAATAGAGGAACCGAGACCGACGACCATCTCAGACGACACAAGGAGAACAATAGCAGTATGAGCATCACAAAGCAAGAGGCACGAGACAAATATGGGTGCCAAAAGGACAGAAACCACCAACAGTTTGCAACAACGCAGACAATGACGAGAAGAAGTTACGGTAGAATCAGAAGCAATATCCAAAGCCTTTTCGACCTTCTTCTATGAGTACAATCATTCAAAAAATTTGGATCGCCAAGAAGTACCTAACAAATCGACCCACTCCCACACAGATTTGGGTACCCAAACAGTGTATTATAGCTCAACCCTCAAGCCATGTAATATATACCCCTCAGAAATCTCTTCACCCTTCAATACCACCACATCCAATATCACCTTTTTTCCCTCAGCAGAAATAAATCACCCGCTCAGAAACTCTTAGGAAATGGATACCGAAACGTATCCAGACGACTTCTCTGACCCCATTATCTAACATTTCTGCCACCCCGACTAACCACTACCCTTGTAATAACTCATTCACGACTGAACCTTGTATAAATCCAAACACTATAACCAACATCACCTATAATAACATCTCATCAAGAAATGTATGCATCATCTGAAGCATGTAGGTGTCTAGAGACCTGCATTAGTTTGCAAGAAATCATTCCATAAACCACATCACAACACTCGGCTACACGGGTTACACATCGGTTATGGAAAGGGATTGCGGTCTCACTTTAATGGGATCATGATTAATTTCCATGCTAATGTGTTAATCTTTTGTAGCAGATCCTCTACACACTCGCATCATTCATCATGCAGGCAGAAGGACCATCTGAAGCTGGCACTAGTGTACCCATGGCAAATATTGTTGAACTACTAGCTAAACCCCATCCTACGGCTCAACCACCAGAATTCCAAGGATTTCCAGGACCTATGCCAATTGACGATCCTCCTAGGGGATATACTGAAAAGATTCATCACAACTCTCATCGGTTCCAAGAATTAGCAGGCCCATTGGCAGATGCAGATTTCATTTTTGAGACCAATTTGGCATTTGATCACCGTACATGGAGCAAGTACCAATTTTTCTCAAGAGAGTTTGAAGGACTACAGAATATAGAAGACTTAACGCATGTTTGGGCAAGAGCAGGCTTCACAGAATATTTCAATGATCCTTTGCCTAAACCAGATTTCTATCGATGCTATTATCTAGTAACCACTTTGACAGCTTCAGAGAACAAGGATCTACCAGGCACATTCATTTTGCCATCTTTGGTAAATGATCCGCCATATAAGAAGTTTTATCTGTAAAAAGATTTGATTAGAGCTCCTATTAAGATCCATGGAACGCATATGCCCACAGAGCGCGAAAGACTCACCATGCCCCATAAGCGTATCTGGTTTGGTTTATATTTAGCATGTACTGGACCTCAAACGGTAGACCTCGCGAGTTGGATAATTGATCAGTTGTACTTAGCCCAACATAGATGGGAAAGAAAGAAGGTAATCAATGGATGCTTCGCTCTTACGAGGACTGTTTATATGTGTTTGGCATACGATTTACCAATCGAGCGTGCAATGACAAGCGAGCAGCTGAAAGCATTCAACGGGACAGCAAAGAAAGCTAGGAAGTCTAGGAATATGACCCTCGACGAGTACGACTACTATCAAAACCAGGTGAATACATTCGTGTACCCACAGGTGCCAATCTTCCGAACAGGCCAGGGACGCACAACTAATTCCTGAACGATCTATGATCGAAGAAGCTACCCCAGAGCTGACCTAGAGATAGAAAGAACCAAGCTTTGCGCGAAAATGGTCGCATTAGCTCAGACCATGTTTGAAGCCAGTCGTCTCTTCAACTACTCTGGCTCAGCTAAGACACAATTGCACTTGGATGGACTCCTAGAGAAGTTAGAGAGCATAATTGCAAGATCTGCCAAGGAAGAAAAAAATCAAGGAAGAGATGAGGCAAGCAAAAGAATAAGCCTTCCCCCACAGGAAGCTTTTGTGCCAAATTCCACTGAACCAAACACCTCCTCTTCTATGAATAGGTACACACCAGAATTCCTACGAGAGATTCAAGAAGACAAATGGGCTAAAGAAAGTGAAGTCCCTCCTCCCATTGAGCTTGTGGATGACACACATGATCAATTCCCACAAGATATTCCCTCTCTTTATGGAGAGCAAGAGAGCACCCAGTCTCAACAGAGATTAGACTTTGAGCCTAATTCTTTACATGAATTACCCCACTTCACAGGCCCATGGGAAGCCAAGTCGACCTGTATGAGAGCACCCACAGTCATGGTAAGAAACGAAGACTCAGTCATACCTAGGAATACGGAGGTAGTGAAAAACACTAAAGTACAGTGCAACCTCACTTTAGAAGAGCTACTCAAAGTTAGGCCAGAACTATGAAAACATGTAGCGAAACAAGTACCAGAGATAGCAAAACCCCATTCCCAGGTAGGTTCTCATAGAACGGTGCCAGAAATCCCTCTAGACAAGATAGGAGATATGATTGAAGGTGAAGAAGGAAACACCTATCTTCCCATTACCCATTAGGGGTACACAACTAAGGCAATTCTAAACTCAGGTGAAGGAGTTGCTATTGCTACCACTTACCTGTGGAAGCGGTGTCGTCGAGATTTGCTCTCCTCTCTCACTTGTGAAGGCCTACAAAAAACATATTTGGCGAAGGTAGCCAGAATTCCCCGAGAAGTCCAGGATGCATCAAGGATGTCAAAGGAAGGTCACATACAAAGTTTCAAAGAAATCAAGAAAGTCCATGGTAGCGGTCAAAGCTGGTCAAAGCTGGTCAAAGTTGGGAAATTAGGGCAAAAATTTCATTGTCAGCAAATTAGATGAAAATCCATATACTTGTAAAGATTGTCAAAGGCAGTCTATAGCCCAAATTTCAGCAGAAAATGGATTTTGTAGCACATTGATATGCTATGTTCATTTTGTAAAAATGTAATTTTTCTAGTTTGACCCTACAAATTCTTGTATAGAAAATTATGTTAGCCATATGGTTTGGCATGTATAAAGATCATATGTGGCTACATATTTGTACAAATTTTCAAGGCTATCAGAGCTTCCTAGACACCTTAATGCCACCTTGCAAGCTTCCAAATGTAGTCAAACTTGTACAAGGGAGATTCAGATGGGAGTTTTTCCTGCATATTCCTGAAGGAGATCTTTGGAAACATAGTCCTACAAAGTTTCATCTTCATCAAAGTCTTTTTGGAGGGTCAAAGAGCACAAAGTCCAGTTTTCAAGGTCACCGCAGTTTTCTAGAATAAGAAAATTGAAGGCTTGAAGGGCTGCCACATGTCAAAATATGATTGAACCATGGTGTACGGTCAAGATGAGCTCCTATTCAAGGGTGGAGATGCACTAAAGCATAAAGGAAGGAGGATCCACGAATTTTTTCCATAAAAGAAGACTTTGTTGACAGTTAAAGATCAATAATGCAAAGTTTCTCCAAAAATAGTGGCTTCTCTTATCCGAATTGATGTCAGCACTAATCCAATGGTCCAGATCATCCCCAGATCCAATGGTGGAGAATGAGGGCGCCTAAATTTCACTCCTTTACACTAGATTTGATAGAAAGAACAATTCCAAGCCATTGATTTGATTAATCAAATGGTTGTAATCGAAAGTAGTGATCCTAGAGTTGAGAGTTGATTTCTCTAGATCCAAGGGCCCAAATTCATTCAAAAAACTATATAAACCCCCCTCCAAACTCCTAGAGCATCATTGTTAGGCATCCATAGGGCTCATGCTAGCTTACGGTTTCCTTGAGACGATCACCCTCGGTTGAGCGAGTGAGGATCCAAGGTGAGCTAGTATGAGTATAGAACCTAGTTTCATTTTTAAGTTAGAACTCCAATTTAGGATAGGCTCTTGAAACCAGCATCTCTATCTTGACTCACCCTCGGTGGAGCGTGTGAGTGAGTTAGAGCTGATTTTAATGAGTCTTAGACTTCTTTAGTTAGATGTTACGAGCCTAGACAGACATAGGATCACTAGAGTGGAACTCACCTTCTTACGTGTGACATTCGGTTGAACTGTCATGGTTTGAGGGTCGGAACCACCTTTCATCAGTAGACTGCTTAGCATGACGTACCACGACGATCTTTTACATGTAACTTAATTCAAATTCTTTTAATTCATGTCACTTGTCACTTGTCTCTTGTCACCTCTCTCAGTCTCTTAAGTATTTTTACATGTCTTCTATTTCTTCTATGTGTGAGAAGGCTCCGCAGTATTGCGTTGAACCAGTGAGAATGTTTCTTTGAGCTTGTGAGTAAAATCCATCATCATAATTCACTTGCATGCATATAATCCATACAAATCCATACATATTTATTAGTTTCTGAAAGTGTATAAGAAGCTCCAATATTGGACCATTCTTCCTTTCGAAACTGATTTATGTGTAAGGATTCCATCTATTCTCATCATGCATACATATCATCCAAAGAAGGCTATACATATGGATTAGAATTAGGAAGTGTTTAAGAAGCTCCTCCAATGGACCATTCTTCCTTCCAAATTTGATTCGTGTGTATGGTTCTCTTTCATTCTTATCATTCATGTCATCAATCTAACTTGCATACCTACATTCCTATTCCCATAATCATTTCAACATCTCTCTCATCTCCATACTCAACATTAATTTCACTTTCACATCTTTAAACCTTCCAACATTCATTAGCTTCATACACCCTATGTGTGCCACGACCGGACCCGATCCACCCGGATTGCGATCACCTCCACATTTGAACCCGATGTGAAACGCTTCGTGGCATTTGCTTCTGATCTTGTTGGGAGGTTGTGATCCATATCCTTTGTTTCATATTTTCCATCCTCATCATATCATCATCATCAGTCTTGAGTGTTGCACTGGATTTCTCACAGTATCGTGCACATCTTCATCGTGAAGTAAACGCATTTGTGAGAGATCTAGAGCATCGTGCATCACTTGCTTATTCACACAAGATGGAGGAAGGATTCAAATCCCTTATTGTTGAGAAACAAGGCCAAAGAATAGTCTCTTCTATGTTGAGAGAGAAGGGAAAATTCAATGGCATCAACATCACAAGCTACTTATATTTGTTTGAAGAGCAAGCTATGATTTTTGGTCTTCCCGAAGATCTTTTGATATCATTCTTTGAACGAATTGTTGATAGCTCTATCATAAACCATGTCACTCAATATGATAGTCTTCCTTGGAGTGATTTTAGAAAGGAGATGCTCAAAGAATTCTATCTTGAAGATTATAGCCAACATAATCGGGATGGATTCTTACGATGGGTCAATTCTCCAAAGCCTAGTAGCTCTATTACTCACTTACAAAATGAGTATATTAGACGCTATGAACAACTTCCTGATGAGGATAAGATAACTTTGGAACCTGATCTTGTGATCAATTTTCTTAAGCTTCTTCATCCTGAAACTCGTAGGGAAGTTGAACGGCGATTAGAAGAACCAGATAAGCGCTATGGTCTTACTAACAATTGGCAAAAAGTGCGTAAAGTAGTAGAGGCTGTAGCCCATAGACATCAAAGACAATCCATGCTTTATGAGCAAACTAGTCTTCCTCAAGCTAGCCTTCCACAAACTAAGGAGCAAGTTAGAGAACAATCCCATGCTATGCTTTTTGACTCTACTCCTATTCCTCAAATGATGGAGCCTACTCAAGGTTTTAAAGTACAGCCAAATAAAAGTGTAGTTGAACAATCTCAAGTGGATATTCTCACTAAGCAAATGGAAAGTCTTATTGCTACACAATCCAATTTGGCCAAGACTATAGATGCTTTACAATCTAGTTACACCAAAACTTTCCAAAATCAAATGAACCCAATGACTTTTCAAGAGCCTAATCAACATGTTATAGCTACCAATCAAAATCCACAAATAGCTCCTACTCAAGCATATCAAGTTCCTCCAATGCATAATCCTTCAATGCAAAATCCTCATCCTCATGTGCAAAATCCTCAAATGTATCAAAACATGTATCCTCAAGCTTCTCAAATAGCTTTTCAAAATCCTCAAAATCAAAATTTTCAAAATCATCAACCGTATAATATGGAAGCTCCTCTTGCACCTCAAGTACCACATGCTGCTCCCCAAGCTCCTCAAATACATCAATTGCATTTTCAAAATCCTAATTATCCTGTTCAAGCAATACCTTATCAACAAAATCCTCAATTTCAAAATTTCCCAGCACAAGTTAATCAAAATCCTCAAAATCAAAATGGTTTTGTGCGTGGCCCTCGTAGGTGTCCTTGGTGTGATTCGTTAGAGCACTTTTTGAGAGATTGTGAATTATTGAAGGCTGCTAAGGAGCAACGACTAGTAATAGACATAGACAAGAAAATCTGTGACTATCGATCTAGGCTACTTTTGCAAGGAAATTATGGTAAGGGAGGAATGAAAAAACATTATGAAAATATAACCATAATGGACGTAGGAACTAGAGGAGTGAAACTAGAAGCTCTTGATGAACAACAAGTAGAATCAAGTAAACCCACAAAGGAAGGTGATTTTTCCATAGAGGCTTTAGTAAGAGCACGGGATGAGATTAGGAGAATAACGGCTTGGGAGTCACCAATAGAAGATCAATCTCTTATTTCTCACATATCCAATGTAGAAGAAAAACGAAAAAGAGATGAAGCTGAGCCTAGTGAAAGAAGAGTAACACGAAAACAAACCTCAGAGGGAATAGAAACAATCATAGAGCAGGGAGAAACATCACAATCCAAAGATAAAAAATAAGAAGCACAACCCAATGAACAAAAACAAGAGGAGAAACAAAAAGGGAAGAAGACAAAGCAAAGAAAAACAGAACCAAAGCCTTTAGATAAACAAGAACAATCAAAACAAACTGAAGACCAAACACGAGAACATGAACAAAAACAAGATCCTGAGCAAAAACAAAAGAAACCAAAGAGAAAACCTAAAGCCATCTTGATTTCAGAAATTGAGAGAAAAATAGATCCTATGGAGATTTTAGATGACATTTTGCTTAAGAGTCAAGTGACTATGTCTTTAGAACAAGTTTTCTCTATTGCAAAGCCTGTTTTTAAAGATAACTTTATCGGCCTAATTAAAAGGAAGAGGTTTCCGCTTAAATCTAGATACTGAGATGCAAGATTCTCTAGATCAAGATCAAGCTATGAATGAGGCCTTAAACTTTGATGAATCTGATGAAGAGGACTTTGATGATGATGAAGTAAATGTTAATAAAAATTTCTTACGACCTATTCAACCTGACCATGAAAATCATGAAAACAATCCTGAAAGTCACTTTAAAAGAACATTTTGGTCTAGAGGTACATCAGAGATGCATGTTAAAATAGGAAATGATAAGAACACTATCACTGTAAATGCATTAGTAGATTCCGGCTCCGAAATCAATGTGATTTCAAGAGAAGTCTATGATAAGTTTCGATGGCCCATAGATAAAGATTGTGGATGGCGTATGAGAACTGCAGATAATGGTGTAGGTACCCTGTATGGAGCTTGTGCTAGTGTGCCCATATCCATAGGAGGAATCACAGAAGAGTTTCACTTTTTTATTCAAGATAATTGCTCCTATGAAGTTCTCTTAGGTCAACCCTTTATTTGTGAGAGTCGTATGGAAACTAAAGCCATGGATGATGGGTCTACCTATGCTAGATTTAAGTCTAAGGATGGAATGCAATCACTTCAAGTCATGACGGTAGGAGTGAATCATCCTAGGAATCGATTGTCAATTAGAAAGAAACCTATTGTTACTCAGGGTCATGAGCATGCTTGTAGTGATTGTGCACCTCGATTCATGTTTGGAGCTACATAT
Source organism: Ceratopteris richardii (assembly GCA_020310875.1). Taxonomy (NCBI): domain Eukaryota; kingdom Viridiplantae; phylum Streptophyta; class Polypodiopsida; order Polypodiales; family Pteridaceae; genus Ceratopteris; species Ceratopteris richardii. The sequence goes on from CM035406.1 coordinate 171,817,450, forward strand.
GATCAAAATTTCGGATAGAATCCATTGTTGAGCGGGACAACAGTGGATATTGGTTTGACATCTCGCATCCAACCAACATGTACAATAGTTTGTCACTTTGTTTTCCACATTCTAGATTAGATTTTCTTCATAAGAGTCAATTGTCCAAGTCTTTTATCCAAAAAACCCAAAAAATTATAAAAACAACAAAATCATGGAACATGATGAGAACATTGAGCATGTGATTGAGACATCTCATTGTTTCTCTACTCTTGAGGAGTTAGAGTTATGTCTTCAACAAAATTCTAATTCCCATATTATTCTTATGTCTTCCCTTGATGACTATGCTCTAATCCAAGAGTATGCTCTCAATGTTGACAAGTGCTCAAAATTTAACCAAACACATGATGCCTTAGTTGAAACAAAGTACAAAACTGTAGACAAAAAAATCAAACGCATAGCTCAACCATTACCTCAAGGAAGTAATGAAAAAATTATTGATGTGAAAAATGATCCAACTCTTCGGGATAAGAAAAACATAGGACATACATTCACGGATGAGACAATCAAACAGGTGAAAATTGGTAGAGATGATGACTTTCTTTTGCCAGCAGAGAGAGATAAATTTGAGGGAGTCATACATAGCCATGGAAAAGCCTTTACTATGTATCCTCATGAGATTGGTTGTGTAGATCCTAAGCTAGTTGCACCCATGATAATCTTTACTATTCCACATATTCCATGGAATCTTCGTCCTATACCTGTTCCAAAGGCTCACTTACCTGAGCTAATGAAACTACTTAAGGAGAAGATAAACATGAGAATTTTAGAGCCATCTTTTGCACCTTACTCAAACAGATGGTTCACTGTGCCTAAAAAGAATGGGAAACTACGTTTTATTCAAGATCTCCAACCCGTCAATAAAGTCACCATAAGGAATGTAGGAACAGGACCCATTGTAGATGAGTTTGCTGAATCATTTTCAGGACATTCTATCTATTCAATGGGTGATCTATATTCTGGATATGACCAATTCCAATTAGCAATTGATAGTCGTGACATAACCACAATGAAAACTCCTTTAGGCTTACTGCGAATGTGTACTTTACCTCAAGGAGCGACTAATTTTGTGGCTCATATGATGAGTGCTATGAATATGGTCTTACATGACTTTATCCCTCATATAACTATGCCATTCATTGATGATATTCCAATTAAAGGGAGTGAGGAACGTGTAAAGGACATTACTTTAGATTCATCGGGATGTCGTAAATTTGTTCTTGACCATATCTCTGATTGTGAAAGAATATTTCAACGATTTGAAGAGGTAGGTCTCACATTTTCCATAGAGAAATCTGTTTTTGGTGTCAACGAGGTACTTATTGTTGGACATTTATGTGGCCATTATGGTCGAAAGCCATACCCACAAAAAGTTGATGCCATTAGCAAGATTTCTGAAACATGTAACAACGTGAGTGAGGTACGTAGATTTCTTGGTGCTTGCATCTTTTATGTTATTTGGATCCCTGACTTTGCTCATGTTGCTGATTGTCTTTATGACTTGTTGAGGAAGAAACGAAAATTTATTTGGACTGACAAACACACTCAAGCTATGCGTAAATTGAAGAAATTATTGCTTGAAGCTCCCATCCTTAAGCGTGTAGACTATTCTGCTAACAAACCTATTATATTGACTGTTGATACTAGTCCTATTGGTATAGGTTGGGTCATAAGTCAAGATGATAGTGAAGGGAATAGATATGCAATTAGGTTTGGTGCCAAAATTCTACATGAAACACAACGAAAATATCCACAGATCAAACGAGAACTATGGGGTATGGTAACAGCTTTGAAAACAGACAAAGAATATTTCATTGGTGCATATGTCAAAGTTGAGACTGATTGTTTGCCTCTCATTGGAATGATAGCCAATTGTTCATCTCCTGATATATCCATGCTTAGATGGATCTCATATATTAAGTTCATAAATCCTGAGTTAGTTCATATTTCAGGTAAGTCAAACTCAGTTGCTGATATGTTATCGAGAGCTAGATTTGATGATGATCTTGAAAGTGATCTAATAAAGAATGTGAATTTAGTTGACTATGTTCCACATATATATGAGTATGAGAAATTTCATGAGTCTGAGTACGAAGATGAATGGAGAGACATAGGAAAGTATCTCAGTACACTACAACCATTACCTAGGTGGACTACAAATAGATTCCATAACATTAGGAAACAAGCTTATAACTTTTTCCTATGTAATGGTTATCTTTGGAGACATGCTAAGGGTAAGGTTAAGAATCCACGAGTCCTAGGAAAAAGAGGTCTTCAATTGCAAGTAATGAAGGAAATGCATGAGACATTATGGGCCGGTCATAAAGGATTTTTTGGAACATATGAAAAAATTAGAAGTACCTATTATTGGCCTAGGATGTATGTTGACATTAGTAGCTATGTTTCTACATGTTCTACTTGTCAACTTCATTCATCAGTCAAACATAGAGATCCGTTGCATCCTACTTATCCACCTTGTATTCACTACAAGTGGGTAGTAGATCTTGTAACTATGCCTAAAGGTATTGACAAAATGTGTTACATTGTACTTGCAAGAGAAGACTTAACTAATCATGTAGAGGGACGTGCACTACGATCTAAGACCACTTACAATGTTTGCAAATTCTTGCTTGAAGATGTCATAAGTCGCTTTGGGTACATAGAGAAAGTAGTTGCCGATTGTGGAGAGTTAAATGCGAGAGAAGCTAAAGAGTTCTTTGAGCGTCACGGTATTCGTTTGTCTCTCACTACTACATATAATCCAGAGGCCAATGGTAAAATAGAGAGAGGGCATCCACCTATTGTGAAAGCCATATCTAAAGCATGTAACGGTGACATCAAACAATGTCCTAGATTCTTACCTTTTGCACTTTGGGCAGATAGAATGACATGCACACGTACTACTGGATATATGCCTGCTGAACTCATGTACTGTCAAAAACCATTGTTTCCAATTCAGTCTCATATTTCTGCATGGTCAAATTTGCCTTGGTCTGAAAACATGTCTACTTATGATTTTTTGAGTTTGCGTATTAAACAGTTAGAACAAGGTAAATTAAGACTTGATGATGCTGTTGAAAAATTAAGAGAATCTAGAATGAAGAACAAGCATTATTTTGATAAAACTCATCGATTGCATCCTAAGCCAATTGAAGTAGGAGATTGGGTGCTCATTTATGATAGTACATTTGACTCTCAATATGATGCACGCAAAAAGCTCACTCAACGGTGGTTTGGGCCATACATTGTATCAAAAGTCAACAACAATGGTACATATGCTCTTTGTGAATTAAATGGTGTTGCACTAAAAACTTTGATTGTAGGTAAAAGGATAAAGCTATTCAAGAAACGTGATAATGACGAGTACATTTTGGATGAGGACATTGAAGAAGATGACAACAATGAGGCCGATTCATAAACAGGAGTATCCATGTTATAAAAAATAAAAATATAAATTAAAAAAAAGGAAAAAAAAAAACATATAAAAATATCATTAATTTTTCAAGTTCATGTTGCTTTGTTTTTTTTCAAGTTCATTCTATTTTTTTTTCTTTTTTCCATGCTTGTTTCATGCATGTTTTTTTTCAGTCTTTGCATTGCATTGCATTGCATATCCACATCACTTGAGTCAAAAAAGGCAAATGATGATTTCTCTACTTGTGTAAAATTGTATCTTAAGTAGTAACTTATCTACTAAGAAATTGATTATAATCTAGGATTGTGGAAAGATAGGGCATGTAGATTTGAAGGTTTATTTTGGTGACAAGACTTTCATATATAAACATGCATATGTATCTTGTATCGAAAGCATAATTGTTGAAATCCTATCTCCTGCTATTGCATGTTTCTACATCCTTAGTCCATCTCACAGCACTTGTATCGGAGTTTAAACGACTGTTCTCCGTCATAAAAAATGGATGTACCTTGTATCGGGGTTTAATTTTTCCTCGTAAAAAAAAAAAAAGCTACATGTTACCAAGAAGTTTACATTTTCTTCCACCCCAAAAAAGTGATCGTAACCATAAAGTTGCCGAATCATCATCATCATCAAAAAAAAAAGAAAAAGAGGCAAGCCAAAGGAGGATAAAGAGGCATAGTAGAATAAATCACGGGCTATATAGGCAGATTTATGCATTAGTGGAGTTTAGTTAGATTTCCTTGCATGTTATTAGAGAAAGAGCATATTCATATTTATGTAGGAAAGGAGTTGATCTAAAATAAGCTAAAGATGAAAGATGTCTCTTGAAAATCCTAAATCTTTGTTTATAATCATATTTAAGGTAGATTGCTTTATGAAAAAGGTACAAAATTTTCTTCAAGATGAGAGGAACTGATGCTTAAAACGACTCAATACATCCACTTCCACTTCATATTGATGCTTGTTTTTTTTTTCTTTCTTGTTGCCCATGTTGCTTGTTCATTTGCATATATGTTGCCTATTTGTTCATGCATATTCATGTTGCCTGTTTCAATTATTTCTTTCATGCAAATTTTGCTTCATGTCACATTACCTACTTATTCATGCATATAATCAATTTTCCTTCCATCTTTCTTATGTTGCCTATAAAAGAATTTGATGCCTGGAACATTTTGTTTTTCACAGATGCTAGAGTGGCGCTTCCGGAGGAATCGCAGGTTTAGTGGGGGCGAATGTTGTCGAGATTTGCTCTCCTCTCTCACTTGTGAAGGCCTACAAAAAACATATTTGGCGAAGGTAGCCAGAATTCCCCGAGAAGTCCAGGATGCATCAAGGATGTCAAAGGAAGGTCACATACAAAGTTTCAAAGAAATCAAGAAAGTCCATGGTAGCGGTCAAAGCTGGTCAAAGCTGGTCAAAGTTGGGAAATTAGGGCAAAAATTTCATTGTCAGCAAATTAGATGAAAATCCATATACTTGTAAAGATTGTCAAAGGCAGTCTATAGCCCAAATTTCAGCAGAAAATGGATTTTGTAGCACATTGATATGCTATGTTCATTTTGTAAAAATATAATTTTTCTAGTTTGACCCTACAAATTCTTGTATAGAAAATTATGTTAGCCATATGGTTTGGCATGTATAAAGATCATATGTGGCTACATATTTGTACAAATTTTCAAGGCTATCAGAGCTTCCTAGACACCTTAATGCCACCTTGCAAGCTTCCAAATGTAGTCAAACTTGTACGAGGGAGATTCAGATGGGAGTTTTTCCTGCATATTCCTGAAGGAGATCTTTGGAAACATAGTCCTACAAAGTTTCATCTTCATCAAAGTCTTTTTGGAGGGTCAAAGAGCACAAAGTCCAGTTTTCAAGGTCACCGCAGTTTTCTAGAATAGGAAAATTGAAGGCTTGAAGGGCTGCCACATGTCAAAATATGATTGAACCATGGTGTACGGTCAAGATGAGCTCCTATTCAAGGGTGGAGATGCACTAAAGCATAAAGGAAGGAGGATCCACGAATTTTTTCCATAAAAGAAGACTTTGTTGACAGTTAAAGATCAATAATGCAAAGTTTCTCCAAAAATAGTGGCTTGTCTTATCCGAATTGATGTCAGCATTGATCCAACGGTCCAGATCATCCCCAGATCCAATGGTGGAGAATGAGGGCGCCTAAATTTCACTCCTTTACACTAGATTTGATAGAAAGAACAATTCCAAGCCATTGATTTGATTAATCAAATGGTTGTAATCGAAAGTAGTGATCCTAGAGTTGAGAGTTGATTTCTCTAGATCCAAGGGCCCAATTTCATTCAAAAAACTATATAAACCCCCCTCCAAACTCCTAGAGCATCATTGTTAGGCATCCATAGGGCTCATGCTAGCTTACGGTCTCCTTGAGATGATCACCCTCGGTTGAGCGAGTGAGGATCCAAGGTGAGCTAGTATGAGTATAGAACCTAGTTTCAAATTTAAGTTAGAACCCCAATTTAGGATAGGCTCTTGAAACCAGCATCTCTATCTTGACTCACCCTCAGTGGAGCGTGTGATTGAGTTAGAGCTGATTTTAATGAGTCTTAGACTTCTTTAGTTAGACGTTACGAGCCTAGACAGACATAGGGTCACTGGAGTGGAACTCACCTTCTTACGTGTGACATTCGGTTGAACTGTCATGGTTTGAGGGTCGAAACCACCTTTGATCAGTAGACTACTTAGCATGACGTACCACGACGATCTTTTACATGTAACTTAATTCAAATTCTTTTAATTCATGTCACTTGTCACTTGTCTCTTGTCACCTCTCTCAGTCTCTTAAGTATTTTTACATGTCTTCTATTTCTTCTATGTGTGAGAAGGCTCCGAAGTATTGCGTTGAACCAGTGAGAATGTTTCTTTGAGCTTGTGAGTAAAATCCATCATCATAATTCACTTGCATGCATATAATCCATACAAATCCATACATATTTATTAGTTTCTGAAAGTGTATAAGAAGCTCCAATATTGGACCATTCTTCCTTTCGAAACTGATTTATGTGTAAGGATTCCATCTATTCTCATCATGCATACATATCATCCAAAGAAGGCTATACATATGGATTAGAATTAGGAAGTGTTTAAGAAGCTCCTCCAATGGACCATTCTTCCTTCCAAATTTGATTCGTGTGTATGGTTCTCTTTCATTCTTATCATTCATGTCATCAATCTAACTTGCACACCTACATTCCTATTCCCATAATCATTTCAACATCTCTCTCATCTCCATACTCAACATTAATTTCACTTTCACATCTTTAAACCTTCCAACATTCATTAGCTTCATACACCCTGTGTGTGCCACGACCGGACCCGATCCACCCGGATTGCGATCACCTCCACAGCGGTGGGGCAAGCCAACACTCAGGCCCACGAGGATGAAATTGCAGATGGCTGATGGCCACATAGAAAGACCCTTAGGCTTACTGGAAGGAATAACTCTCACTACATGCGGTGTTGAGTTTGAGCATAATTTCGCCATATGTGATTTCAGCAAGAACCATGCCTATGAGATGATTTTGGGAAGACCATTTATGCGACAGTTGCAAGTGGTCCAGGATTGGGGAACCAATTTTTTTTATTTGCAACACTTAGGTGTTACGACCAAAGTCAATCTCAAAGATTACTCTCATAGAGATGTCCCTCCTATCCAATGGAATCCCATCCATAGAGCTAAAGATGATACAAAGTCAGTGCACTTCATAGGATCAGGATCCTCATGGATGCATGAAGACACTCACTTATGGATGTGTAAAGTGGCAGTAGAAGAGGAGAAGAGAGAAAAAGCCAGAGAGATAGGGGCAAAAGAAACACATAGATCCATTCAAGACCCAGCCTATGCACCTGTAGTATTTCCTGATGAAGAATTTGAACCCCACGGCTGGGCAGAAATCTTAGCAACCATGGATGTAGCCATCAATGAAGAACAATGGACACCAAACTGTGATGAGGATGGCTATGACATTTCAGTTTTCTCCATAAAGCCAATCATGGGAGATGCAGTTTTAGAAGAGTGTGAACATAGCCCTGATGCATTTGAGGATGCGAGCGACTCCGATCTAGAGTCAATCATTATGGACCCAACTTTTGCATCAGATGAAGAATACTTCTATGAAGTAGAATTTCAACCCTAGAGACACGGAGAGATAACAAATGATGTAAGGTTAGCCACACAAGTGACCCATAAGGATGAAGGAAAGAAAAGAAAGAAGAGAGAAGTCACACCAGCAGAGGAAGAATCTTTGTTTGAGGTCCCGGAAAACTTTAAAAAGTATGAGATAGACGATAGGAGAGTCATGATAAAGATGCCTAAACGAGAGGCACAATCAAGAGAGGCCTATGATAACAAAGAAACCACCAAAAAAATAGTGGTAGCCCTAGAAGAAGGAGAGGAGAGATGCACTTACATAGGACATGACCTAACAGAGGAAGAAGAGCATGCATTAATAGCCTTGCTAAGAGAATAGAGAGATGTATTCGCTTGGAGTTACAAGGATTTGAAGGGTCTTGATCCAGACATATGCTCACACACTATCCCCATGACCTCAGATGCCAAACCCTCCAATCAAAAGCCATACACATACAATGATAATTATGCTGCTAAGATCAAAGAAGAGATAGATCGTCTGGTAGAAGCTGGATTCATCTATGAAATTGAGCACACTGAGTGGGTATCCCCCATTGTAGTTGTTCCCAAGAAGAATGGAAAGCTACACGTATGCATTAACTTGAAAAAGGTCAATGCAGCCACAATTTGAGATAACTATCCGCTTCCTATCACAGAACATCTCTTAGAAAGAGTAGCAGGCAAGGAAGTGTACAACTTCCTTGATGGATTTTCGGGCTACAATCAAGTAGCCATAGCTCCAGAAGATCAGCATAAAACAGCTTTTGCCAGAGAGTGGAGTATATTTGCCTTTCGAGTAATGCCATTTGGGCTTACCAATGCTCCTGCAACCTTTCAGAGACTGATGTGCCATGTGTTTAAAGAGTTCTTGAGGAAGAATTTGGAAGTCTATGTTGATGACCTCTGTGCTCATTCCAACATTAGACAGATGCATATACCAGAACTCAGGCAAATCTTTGACAAATGTAGAGAGTATCAAGTCTGCTTGAACCCAGAAAAGTGTGTTTTCATGGTCAGGCAAGGCAAGATTCTAGGACACATAGTGTCAAAGAATGGCATATCCACCGATGAAGAGAAAGTACGAGCCATAGTCGAGTTACCTAGGCCAAAGAATGTCAAGAAAGTACAAGCGTTCATGGGGCATTGTGGTTATTACCGACGGTTTATACACATGTATGCCATCATAGCAAAGCCTCTGTAAGGACTTTTGACTAACTTCGAGTGGACTGATGAATGTGAAAACTCCTTCAATGAGCTCAAAAGAAGATTGTGTTCAGCACCAATCTTGACCACACCGGATTGGAATAAGCCCTTCCATGTTCATGTGGATGCATCCAATTATGCTATTGGGTGTGTACTCGCACAACCTATGGGCGAAGGCAATATGGATCTTCCAATTGCCTATGCTAGTAGACAGTTGAATGCGGCTGAACGAAACTATACAACCACTGAACGAGAGGGATTAGGCATGGTATATGCAGTTAAAAAGCTTAGACACTATTTGCTTGCAAATAAGTTTAAATTTTTTACTGATCATCAAGCACTGTTGTACTTGGTAAACAAGCCATGCAATACAGGTAGATTAGTAAGATGGTTTCTCTTACTAATGGAATGTTGGAATTTGGGGCCCCAGGATCATTCCAATACTAAAACCTCTTGAGCATACACAACTTAATTGACAAGATGATAAGTGAGATAGAGAAAGAAAGAAATCTTGAGACAAGGTTAGGGAACGTAAGCTGGATGCTTACTTCACTAAAGATAATAGATGTCCAAATTACAACATGGGAGTACTACTCAACCATATAAAGTGGTGCACTCACTAATGGAAGAATAAGAAGATGATGATACAAGATTTAGATTATGTCAAAATAATCTAAGTGTGTGTGAAGAGAATGAAGCAACGAAGCTAACAAAATAGTGTAACGAAATTGTAAATCAACCACAAGGTTAACTCACAAAAGATAGTTACCACCACCTCGTAGAAGACTTCCTGCTGCAATGAGAGTAGCCTCTCCTTCACCACAACTTCACCTCCTTCAAGAGTGTGAGAACACTCTGTCTTCAAGAAGATCTCCAAGCTCTAGATCTTTGAGTGAGTGTTTATACAAGGAGCAAAGGGCCTCCTTATATAGTAGTTGTGTATCCATTGAAAAGCTTAATAAAAAGCTACGATTGTCCATGAATAAAGCTCTTGCAATTTAATCACAATAAAAAACTCATATCGTAATCCATAAAAGCTTTCGTTATACAAAAACGTAAAACTCCTTCCTTCGCTTTTCTATATGCGATCTTAAAAAACGTAAGTGTTTTGCTTTTGATTTTGTTATCTTTTAACTTTGTAAAAGATGGTTTCACACTACAAAATTTCAGGTTCGTATGGACGAAGAATTATTGGACATTGATTCCAACAATCCCTCCTTCAATGTCACAATGATATAAGCTTCAGTAACCTGCAAATCTTCTCATGACTATCCCTAGTCAATGCTTTGGTAAAAATATCTACAACATTCTCACTAGTAGGAACATAAACCAGCTCAATGTGCTTCTTAGCTATCTGCTCTCGTATATAGTGGTAGTGTACCTCTATATGCTTTGTCCTTGCATGATGCACTGGATTTTTATCTATTGCTATAGCACTCTGGCTATCTGAAAATATCTGAATGGGTTGATGTACCCTTACATCAAGATAACTGAAAATCTTCTGCAACCATACTGACTCTAGAGTAGCTGTAAATGCTGCATGATATTCAGCTTCACATGATGAAGTGGCAATAGTGGGTTGTCTCTTTGAATACCATGAGATAAGACAATCTCCAAGATAAAAACAAAATCCACTAGTAGTTCTTCTTGTGTCTCTATCACCTGCCCAATCAGAATCTGAAAATCCTTTTAGTAACAAATGTGTAGATTTCGAAAATACCATAGCATAATTTGAAGTTCCCTTCAAATAACGAAAGATCCGCTTTACTGGTTTCCAATGTAACACTGTCGGATTCTGCATGAACCTTGATACTTGAGAAACTGCAAATTGTATATCAGGATGTGTATTACAAAGATATATCAAGCAACCTACTGCTTGACTATATAGAGTAGCATCAAATGGCTCTGTATCTGCTACCATTTGTAAAGACGTGTTCTGATCCATAGGTGTTTGCATAGGTTTAGAATCACCCATCTGAAACCTTTCCAAAAGTTTCTCAATGTACTTCTGTTGTGTCATGTAGATACACTTATCTCTAAACAGAAACTGAATCCCAAGATAATAATGTAGAATGCCTAAATCATTCACATCAAATGTTTGCTTCAATTCTTCTTTGAACATCTGCAAATCTTCATCTCTGGGACCTGTGACTATAATATCATCCACATAAATGATTTCTATAATCATCATACCTGTTTCAGCTTTGACATAAAGAGTTGGAGCTGCATCTGAGTTATGGAAACCAATGGATAAAAGATATATATGTATCTTTTCATACCATGCTCTAGGTGCCTGTTTTAAACCATACAAAGCTTTTATAAGCTTACACACTAAGTGTTCTTTACCTGTCTCTTCAAAACCTTCTGGCTGCTGAATCTACACATCTTCGTGTAAATCACCATTTAGAAAAGTAGTCTTATTGTCAAGTTGATATATATGCCAACCAAAATGTGCTGCTAGAGCAAGTATTGACCTAATAATAGTCATCCTAGACGTAGGAGAAAATGTCTCATCATAATCAATACCTTTTTGTTGTGCATATCCTTTGACAACCAACCTCGCCTTGTATCTATCAATAGTACCATCTGCTTTCCTTTTGATTTTGAAGATCCATTTTAGACCTATAGCCTTCTTTCCTTCTGGAAACTCACATAGCTGCCAAGTTTGATTCTTATGAATAGAATCAATCTCTTCTTGCATAGCTTTTCTCCAAATAGGAATTTTAAGTGCATCTTTAACACACGCAGGTTCATCTTCAATAGTCGTAAGTGCCAAAATATCATGAATCTCAAAGTCTTCAGCAAAACTTACATGATCTTTTTGCTGTCTAGTTTGACTTCTTGTTCTTACATGATCTTGTTGTTGTTGTCTAGTCTGACTCCTTGTTCTTCCAGTAAAAGTCTTTATACCACTATCTTTCCAGGTCTGATATAACCATGTAGGTGTATCCTTGAATAGTGGTGAAACTCTTTCTAAACTTTCAGCTTCCACAGGTTCTGGAACTTGTCCTGCCAATGTACTAGGACTTTCTGGAACTTTAACTTCTTCCATTTCTAGAATCAAAGTCTCTTGTGGAACTGACTCTGTAGAAGGTTGTGAAATTCCTCTTTCTTCAATTTTTTCTTGAATACTAGGAATTTGAGGTTTAACTCCCTCCTGATATGGCTGAACATGTACATCCAGAATCTTTCTAAAAATTCCATAGTCATTTTCACTAATGAACTCCGGAATTTCTGCTTCTTTATCATAAACCTTATCTTCAGCAATATAAGCATTACGTGAAAGAATAACTTCACCTGTTTCTGGAACATAAAACCTGTATCCTTTGCTTTCAACAGGATATCCAATAAAAACAGTTTTCTTTGCCTTTACATCTAGTTTGCCTCGGTCCTTTTTCTCAACATGTACATAAGAAAGTGATCCAAACACTTTGAAGTAACTCACATTAGGTTTTCTACCATAATAAGCTTCATACGGTGTGATTACCTTTAAAGCTTTTGTAGATGACCTGTTTAAAATGTGATTAGCTGTATGTACTGCATCAAACCAGAATTTTGGTGAAAGCTTCTTGAACGCCATCATGCTCCGCATCATTTCAACAAGTACTCTATTCTTTCTTTCTGCAACACCATTTTGCTGAGGAGTATAAGCAATAGTAAGATGTCGAGTAATACCTTTCTCATCGAGAAATGTCTGGAACTCATTTGACAAGTATTCTCCACCTCTATCACTTCTTAGAATCTGGACAGTTTCCTGACTTTCATTTTCAACCATAGCTACAAACTTCTTGAACATAGGAAAGACTTCTGACTTCTACTTAAGACCATAGATCCATGAGTATCTTGTAAAGTCATCCACAAATAGGACAAAATACCTGAAACCCTGAATAGAGTCTGCTCTCATAGGTCCATTCACATCTGAATGAATAATCTGCAATTTCCTGGTAGCTGTAATATGACCATGTTTCTTGAAAGGTAGTTTATGCATCTTACCTTCAAGACAACCTTCACATATATCTGAATCATCAGGTAGCTTGAATGAGGGTAAACTCTCAACCATACCTCTGTCTTTGATATTCTTGAGAGCTCCAAAACTGATATGTCCAAATCTTTCGTGCCATAGCTTCATATCTTCCACCGGTGACGAAGATTTGATTGCATATGCTTGACTGATTTTTGACAAAACAAAGATCCCTCCTTTATGCTCACCTTGTAAAAGACACTTGTCTTCTTTATGTGATAAGATCTTACAAAGATCTTTCTCAAATACAACTTTAAAACCATCGCTTAAAAATGCAGATATAGATAGCAGATTTATCTTCATTTCAGGTACATAAAGGACATCTGAAATTTGAAAATTACCACCTTCTCTTGACTTTAGGGTTACTGTACCTATTCCAACAACATCCAAATCATTGCCATCTGCAATAGTAACTCTTCTTCCTGAAGAATAGGAAAGAGAAGAAAATACATATTTACAACCTGTCATATGCTTTGTAGCACCTGAGTCGAATATCCAAGGACTTGCTGAAAGAACTTGTAAAGCTGCTTGATCAAAAGCTACTTCCTCAATAGTGATACAGGCATAAGAATCACCTTGAGATTTCCCTTTTTTATCATCTTCTACAACATTACTTGATGCCTTTTTCTTTTCTGCTGCAATCCTTTTATAACATTCTGACTGAATATGTCCAAATTTCTTGCAAAAAGAACATATTTTTACCTTCTTCTTAGAAGAATTCTCTTTAGATGTCATAGATACAGAATCTGAAGTAGAAGGTGAGAGGGATCTACTTTCCTTCTTGGATTGTTTTTCCTTCTTCTTATCCTTCTTCTTCTTACCCTTTGATGAAGATGAAAGCGCTTCTTCATTCTCTTCCATTCCCTTCAACTGATCTTCATCTTGAAGTAACAAGAACTCTAACTCTTCAAATGTAACCTCTCTATCTCTTGTGGTAAGGGTAAGAGTGGTTATGAAAGATCGATATGAAATAGGAAGTGAATTAATCAGCGTATTTACCATTTCTTCATCTGATATCTCAACTCCTACATTTAGAAGTTGATCTCTCAAGTCAACGAGTCTTGTAATGTGGGTTTGAATTGACTCACCAGCTTTCATCCTTGTATTTGCTAGTTGTCTCCTCAAGTGAGCTTTTCTAGCAGGATTTCTGCTCTGAAAAAGATTCTCAAGCTTTAACCAAGCTTGACTAGAACTTCTGCAAGATCTGATCTGTGGTAGAATATGCTTTTTGACGCTCATTGCTATGAATGAAAGTGCTAAAGCATCTCTAGCATCCCATCTTACCTGATCTTCAGTAGGAGGAACTCTAGGTAAAGACCTAGCAGTGACTCTGGATGTCAAAGTGGTTACCTATTCTTCTGTTGGTTCTGTAATAGCAATTCCAGTACCTCTTGAAGCTTTTGTAGACCCTTCTTTGCCTTCTCGTCTTGGTCTTGTTAAGGATCCATTGACGATACTCCATAAATCCTTTGTCACTAACAAGTTCATCATCATGAAACTCCACATGGGATAATTAGAAGATCCATCCAACTTGTCTTCAATCTCAATTCTAATCTCACTCATCTTATCTTAAGTGTGTATGTCAATTATGTAGCTCTGATACCAAGTGTTGGAATTTGGGGCCCCAGGATCGTTCCAATACTAAAACCTCTTGAGCATACACAACTTAATTGACAAGATGATAAGTGAGATAGAGAAAGAAAGAAATCTTGAGACAAGGTTAGGGAACGTAAGCTGGATGCTTACTTCACTAAAGATAATAGATGTCCAAATTACAACATGGGAGTACTACTCAACCATATAAAGTGGTGCACTCACTAATGGAAGAATAAGAAGATGATGATACAAGATTTAGATTATGTCGAAATAATCTAAGTGTGTGTGAAGAGAATGAAGCAACGAAGCTAACAAAATAGTGTAACGAAATTGTAAATCAACCACAAGGTTAACTCACAAAAGATAGTTACCACCACCTCGTAGAAGACTTCCTGCTGCAATGAGAGTAGCCTCTCCTTCACCACAACTTCACCTCCTTCAAGAGTGTGAGAACACTCTGTCTTCAAGAAGATCTCCAAGCTCTAGATCTTTGAGTGAGTGTTTATACAAGGAGCAAAGGGCCTCCTTATATAGTAGTTGTGTATCCATTGAAAAGCTTAATAAAAAGCTACGATCGTCCATGAATAAAGCTCTTGCGATTTAATCACGATAAAAAACTCATATCGTAATCCATAAAAGCTTTCGTTATACAAAAACGTAAAACTCCTTCCTTCACTTTTCTATATGCGATCTTAAAAAACGTAAGTGTTTTGCTTTTGATTTTGTTATCTTTTAACTTTGTAAAAGATGGTTTCACACTACGAAATTTCAGGTTCGTATGGACGAAGAATTATTGGACATTGATTTCAACATGGAATACGACTTTGAGGTTGTGGTGAGGAAAGGGAAGAACCACTTGAGAGCAGACCATCTCTCTAGGCTCACATCGGAAGATGCCCCACAAGGAGTATCAGATGACCTTCCTGATGCTTACTTGTTTAATTTGGAAGTTGTACCTCAGTGGGCTAAGCCATTAGTGCTAGTATTGACATACAGGCCTAACCACCCAGTCATAAACACTCAAGGTAGAGAGGTAGTAAGAGCCCAGAAGTACCACATCATGGCAGGAAGCATGTACAAACAGACAGATCAAGGGATATTGGCTTGTTGTGTGGAAGAGGATGAGTATGCTAAATGGTTGCAATTGGCACATGTAGGTGCATTAGAGAAACACTACTCAAAACAACGAACCCTACAGACACTAAGGAGACTCGGAGTGCATTGGCCTACTATGGAAGCTGATGTACATAAGATGTCTAAAGAATGCCCAATCTGTTGCACTAAACCACCTATGGAACATGCCACTCTTTATCAAGTGTCCATAGTGCCAGATTGGAGTGAACCATTAGTAGCATTCTTGAGGACGAAAACATTCCCTCCAGATATGACCGTGACGAGACAAAGAAGTCTAGAACAAGAAGCCCTAGATTACTCACTCATTGGTGATAATCTATACAAGCATGGTAAAGATGGTTACCTGAGACTATGTGTCCATGAGAGTGAATATCTCAAGATCTTGTAAACTGCTCACCAAGGTGTAGCAAGAGGACACTTTGGACCAGATCAGGTGATCAAGGCAATACTATTTGCGGCTTCTGGTGGCCGATCCTTCACATGGATGCACATACCTATGTGAAACGGTGTGATGTTTGTCAGAGAACTTAGTATCCTATACGCAAGGATGAGATGCCACTGAAACCTATGATGGGTGGACGTGCATTCTCTAAGTGGGGAATAGACTTCGTAGGTCCTATTAATCCCCCAGCTAAGGGTTCACATGCTGAATACATCATTGTTGCCACAGACTATCTAAAAAGTGGGTAGAGGTAAAAGCTACGACAAAGAACGATGCTCAGACAACTGCTAAGTTCCTATTTGAGAATGTGTTCACAAGATACGGGCTACCTATAGAGCTGGTAAGTGATAGAGGCACTCACTTCTTGAATGAAGTTATTGAAAATCTGCTCCAAGAGTTCTTGGTAGTACATAAAAAGTATGCCCCCTATCACCCACAAGCTAATGGCCAGGCCGAAAGCACAAACAAGATTCTATGCAATACCTTACCAAATTGGTGAATAATAAACGCTTTGATTGGGACAAACAGCTACACCATGCTGTTTGGGCATACAGAGTGGCCTATAAAACGGTTCTCCAAGCCACACCCTTTCAGATGGTATTTGGTCAAAATACGGTGCTACCTTTGGACTCCTTGATTCCCACATTGAGAGTAGCACAGGAACATGAGTGGACGGGTCATGAACTCTCTTCGAGAATTTTTGACCTTGAACGATTAAAGGTGAAACCATACTAAGAGCTGTAGCAGGAATATATGCAGCTAAGAAACGACAGAAGGTGTACTTTGATGCACATGTTAAGGATAAAGGATTAAAGTCCGGAGACCTAGTTTTAGTCTACACTTTGAAGCAACATGCAAGAAAATTAGAGAAACATGGCTATGGACCTATGATCATAAATAGGATCTCAACGAGTGGAGCAGTACAACTAGCCACCTTAGAAGGTGATATTCTTCCGAGCTACATCAGCGGGTGTAGAGTCAAGTTGTATCAGGAACCTCTCACAGAAGAAATGCTAAGTCGACTCAACACTGCTAAGAAACGCAAAGAAGAAGAGAAACGAGTTCGAGAAGAAGCTCAAGCAAAAGCTTTAGAACGCATCAGAAAGATGAAGTTGAGACGGCAGGGTAGGGATCAACCTAGGACAGGTGCCTATGAGGATCTAGGATATCATGTGGCAATGTGTGAAGTCTCAGGAATAAGTTCCCAAAGAATAATCGATCGACGTCCTTTTGTAACCTTGGAGATAGGACAAGGAAAGGGTGCAAAGACTGCACGGGCATTGATTGACTCAGGTGTAGCCACTAGTGCGGTGAGACTTTCTTACTGTCGAGAATTGAAATTAAAAGTCAATCCTATAGAAGCATATCTCATAGGATTGGGATGGAAACCCCTTGCATGGGCGAGGTGGAACTTCCCCTCTCCATTCAAGATGTTCCAATGACAGTTAAGGTACTAGTGTGTCAAGATGAGGATTTCACTGAATCTCTTGTCCCCGGTCAAGACTGGATATATGACCATGCAGTCAACTTAAACCTAAGAAGTGGACTTCTTCAGGTATGGGTAAATCAGAGTCGAATTACGGTTGAGTTAGATAATGGAGCACTCAAGGAACTAGAAAAGGCACAGAATCCTGGTCCTTCTAGGGGTACACATGAAGTTGACCATGTTGTTCTTGTCCAAAGCTATGTGATGCTGAGGAATGGTGATCTCAATAAAGAAGTCAAGGACTCAACGGAACTCCCTTCTTTTCCAAAGGCCAGAGGGAGGCAGTAGCCAAAGGCAGATCAATTACTGAAGACTACCTATGCTGGAGGCCAAAAGAACGTGCGAAGCAGAATGACTCAGCCATTGAAACAATTGTGGGTGCGAAAAGGCGAGCGGCCTATTACAGTCAAGCGACAACAATCATCTCGACTTCCTATTAGTAATCAACGACATGATACTTATAAGAAGACTTCCAAAACTTCTTTTGAGAAAGTGAAATCTATCTAGGTACCCAAGAAGTCGATGAAGGCTGGCCCACAATCAAGACAAATTTGGGTGCCTAAGGCTTGCTTGCGGGCTCAACTATTCACGCACGAATCACATCATACACGACAGGGTTCACTCACTCAAGGAGCCGTTACCCACTCTTGTTTAATACGCACAAACACACAGTCACCCAGAAGCACACACAAAGTCACTTGTAAATGGGTCCCAAAAACGCCTCATTCCCAAGCAGACATACTCATAAAGCCCTCTAGAGTCTCCACTAAACCAAAACTGAAAGCCATCCATTATGTTTGGCAGCCTAAAACTTGTAATAAAACCCCCGAACCCCATGTGTAAATTCATCCTCACTTGCTAACTACATCACTCATACACTGCATCCTTCCATCTAGCTCGTAGAACTACCCATTCATTAACTACACACACAATCATCGAGCACTCACTGACCCAGTAACCCATTACTCACCTCATGATAATGTTGTAATGGGGACAAAAAGTGTTCTATCTTGTCCATTACAATATTAATGCATGATCTATATTCTCATAGAACCAGCAAGCAAGCAATAACAATGGCAGAAGCAGGAGGTACCAGTTCCCAGGCAGGGTCTAGCGCACATATTGTGGACATTGAAACCCTCCTCCTGGAACCACCACTCACCGAGAGGCCTCAAGAACTTCAAGCGGTGCATGTTCTCCCTATTCAGGACCCTCCTCAGGGACACACTTCTCAAGTGGGGAAACACGCTCATTGGTTTAGTGATGTCGCAGGGCCATTGGGTGATGGCACCTACTTCTGGGAAGCAAAAATTGAGTGCAATGGCAAATGGGGACGCTACCATTTCTTCACTCACGAATTTGAGAACTATCAGAATGCAGAAGTAATGCGATCGGTTTGGACCAAAGCGGGATTGGATAGCTATTTCAGAGCATATTTGCCTAAGCCAGATTTCCTACGCTGCTCCTATTTTATCAGTACCATCACTCCTAGCAGGGCCAAGGGAGGCGATAGTACTTTTGTGCTACCCTCACTATTGCCAGGCCACGAACTCAAGAGATTCAAACTGACCCTCAATTTGGTACGGGCAGCATTGAACATGCAAGGAATGCATATTCCCACTTAGAAAGAAACAATGATTCCAGGCAGGATGAAGCATAAGGATCTCAACAAATTGAAGGACATGGTAGCAATGACACCTACCATTGCTCTCCACCTACGAACTATTATGCAACATTTTGCTTTTCCCACTCAAGAACGATTCACTATGCCACCAAAAAAGATATGGTTCAGCTTGTACTTGGCGGAGACAGAGAATCTCACCATCAACATACCACACTGGATCATCGATCAAATACACCTAGCCCATCAACGGTGGAATAAGAAACAAAAAAATGTACTTCATGGATGTTGTGCTCTCACAAGAATAATTTACAGGTGCTTAGCATACGACGTGCCCATTCAAAGAGCACTAGTATGGTCCAGGGCCCAAGAGTTCCAAAGACGACTATCAACAGCGGGCCCTCCATCGAAGAAGATGAGAGGGGGAGTTCAATTACCATGCGCTCAACCAAGGGGAGCCACTACCACACCCGAGGTGACTCCTCCACAAATGAGGCGTGTCCGACCATTTACCATTCGCCTACCCAGACCAAGTGCAGAAGGACCCAACCTGGTGTTCCCTCCTATTCCTTCAGACTTGGAGTTCCCTCGAGGTTACACCCTTGCTGATCTGACAGATGAAGAAATTGCTTGTTTGAGCAATGAATCTAACCTGGAGACAGAAGCAGAGCAGACCCAAGGACAACAACCCACGACTACAACTTCAGCCCTGACCCAACCAGGAGTAGTAGAAGTAGAAGAGGATGAAGAAGAGACAGAAGAACAAGAGGCAAACGAGGAGTATGATCAAGAATATGAAGAACTTTCAGAACTAGCAAGTGCCCCGGCATACTCCGCCCAAATAAAAAGATTATACGAAACCATGAAGTGGGTCCAAGAGCAACACAAACTGTCGCTCGAGACAGGAAAGATGATCATGAGCCAAATGTTAGCCGAGGAAGGTGTGGAAGACATAATCAATGAACCTGCACGCTGACGCGGTAGGTTTAGATGAGGTTGTTCATGCAGCCATGGCTTATATTAATCGATTTGAGAAACGAGTGCCTACCCGTCCCATGCGATCTGGCAAACAAATCCACACCAATGTATCAGAACTAGGAGGTAACACACAAACAGAAGAACATCAGGCGTAACCACTCTCACCACCCCCCTCACCTCTCACTACACAAGTCACCTCACCACCTGGCACTACCACGCCTGTTTCTGCCATTACCACAGTAGTCATGGGAATTCCTCTCTCTCCCGGCATCCAATTCGGAGGAGTTACCATGCCCACCTTCACAACACTCTTCACAAATATCACATCCACCCCACCCACTGTTCCCATCTACACAGTCACACACACGTTCGACACAATGGAAACATCACCAGCCACAGCACCACTCCCACCCCCCACGCAACCTCAATCTCCCATACCCCCTCCACCTACCTCACCACTTGACTCCACAGCATTCACAACTCCCTTCCCCTTCCCCATTCCCCCTGCATCTTCATCTTTCCCTGCATCGTTTAATGTAAATAGTATATTCATGGCATTACATCAATGTGTGTATCAACTTCAGAGTGAGTATCAGGCTCTCGAAGACCGTCATCATCAACTGACGACGAATCATCAACAACTACAGAGACGGCTTACAAGTATAGAAGAAGAAAATGCAGACCTCAATCAACGTTACACCACTCTCGAGCAAGCTCATCAAACCCTCCTGGAGATACCCCAACCATCACAAGAGTTAGGTGTCAAACAACTCGAAGCCTTATTGGAGGTCTACCAAACAGATAATCTGAGAGTCTGGCGAAATTTGACTCTACTCAGAAAACACATGGCTACAGCCCTTGAAGAAAACAAACGTCTGCAGAAGCAAAACGAAGAAAACCTGGAAGCTGCCATGGAAGGCTCTCCCCATGAAATCGACCCAGAACAATTCAAAGCAGTTCCCTCATAAACAATGAAAACAATCTTGGAAAGCTATGCTGATTTATTAGAAGCACATGAAGATTTGGAAAGGGAACGGGATGAACTACGTCGCCAGCTCAGGGAACAAGAGGCACAACCCAAAGTCATAGAAACGACCTCGACTTCAGCGGAAGTAAAGGCATTAACAGAGCAGGTGGCGGAACTGCAGAAGAAGTTACTGGAATATGAAAGGCAGCCCTCTCCAGTTGTAGAACAAGAGCCAGATGAATTGGTACCCATTGAGGTGGACAAAACGTATGAGGAACCATATGTTCCTATGCCGATGCGAGGTGGTCAGCAAACCTCAGAAGGAATGGACACCTTGGAAGTCGAAGTACTCGAATGGCTCCAGACATTAGAAAACACAGCTACTACCCATGAAGATTGAGTGGCAATCCAAATCCAATCAATGGCCAAATTAGAAGACACCATCATAAAGTCAGAATATTTCCGCAGTATGTCTCATCATAGATGGATCGGCACCAACGACGATCAGTATTTGCCATACTGTGTCCTCCTGGCAGATTACAACGCGGAGATCCAACGCCGATGTGGAAAACCTCTAACTTGCACCACACAATTTGGGACCGATGATATCCCAGAGAGTGCCAAAAAAGGATCCATTCATCAACCCACCTGGAGGATCCGTCTTCTTGAGATCTACCCAGAGATGGTTCGTACTTGGACTAACATGCCACTCTTTATTAAATACAATCCTTGTTATGTTCTAGTCTTCCGTAGATGCACCTGGCCCGAGTTTACCATTGTTGTCAAGAACATCAAAGGCTGTGCAAAGTGGTTAAATTATGTTTATCTAGCACCCCCACAAGGACCTCCCACTGTGAATTATATGATTTCTACCATCCGTCACTGGAGCATTCCACTATGGAATACCCCCGATGTGATGGCCCAAATGTGCATGAAAATCTTTGAATTAATGCTGATCACTTTCAGGACATTCAAGCATATTAAAGACCCCCACTTCTCAGGAGTCGGCTTTCTTACAGGAAACCAAGATCTGGTATACGACATGAGCACCACCCCATCAATAGAGGTAATATATGCTTGGCACGCCAGAATCAAGTACCTCCCAGCTTGCTTTAAACAGACATTCGAGGAGATGTTCGTAACAGGATTCTGGGAATATCACTCAGAAATATTTGTACCCAGGCCCTCACATCTCCTCCACTTATTCACTGTGGAAAGAACCATCCATTCAGAACAATTGCGAGTGCCACATCCGGACGTCCCAAGATCAGTGAATTGGGATGCATTGTTAACAGACCTAGCACGGGGGCTACGATTAGAAGAACACCACCTCGCTGCCGATGTTGTTCAATATTATGTCCAATGCACAGCTACACAAAGGTATGTCAAAGACGATAGACGCGAGAGAGGGTGGGGTGTTGGCAGTAGTCAAGGAACTGAAGGAGTCACAAGACAAGGAAGCCTACATAGGGAGTCGGAGCGAAGAGAAAGCACAAGCAGACACAGTAGTCAAAGAAGATCTGGCAAGTAGGCCATTTAAATTTTTGAGGCATCAAAGAGTTGGGCACACAAGAAGAAGGAGCAAGTAGGGAGCTCCAGGAAATGTATGTCAAAATGTTAGAAGAAATCCCTACAAAAATAGTGATTTTCATCACTAAAAACCATTGTAAATACCATTTCATATTTTTGTAACTCTATTTTGTGCAAGCCAAGGAGTCCTTGAGCTTGAGGAGCTTTAGAAGTACCTACCTATCAGTTTTCATATTTTTTAGACTCCGTTTGAACCTCCAAATAGGGTAGAGAACCTAATTTTTAACTAGGCCGAACACTAGGTCTGGACAAGGCCAAAACCTAGTCAAAAACTATAAATAGAGCTAGAAAGCTCATTTTTGAGGTTAGCTTGTAATTGATTTGAACTTGTATGAGCTTGTTGAAAGTAATCTAAAGAACTCCATTGCTTCTCACTCTTTGTCTTGCCTTGTGTGCGCGTGTGTGTGTATGTGTGTGCATGTTAGTGTGCTTCGCAGTCACGCACTTGTGCCTTCACTTGCTCGAGGTCATCATACCATCCTCACGTCTTCTCGGATTGACATTAAAGGAGGTGCTACTCATCACTGGGCTATAGGTGTATCAAAGTACCCCGCTACAAGGATCAAGAGACACATGCAAGAGGAGTTCAAAATCAATGACCTAGGTGAGCTCACATATTTCCTAGGTATGCAGGTGATATATACAGATGAAGGAATGTATTTGACTCAAAGAAGATACATTCATGATCTTCTTCTCAAGTTCAAAATGGAGAACAATAAACCTACAGGTACACCTTTGGAGATGAATCATAAACTAAGTGTTTATGAAGGTGAGAAAATTGAAGACATTAAAGAGTATCAAAGCTTGGTAGGTAGCTTGATATATGCTACTCATACAAGGGCACACATCTCATATAGTGTGGGAGTGCTTAGTCAGTTCATGCACTCACCGCGAAGACCACACATGGATGCGGCTAAGAGAGTACTTAAGTATCTCAAAAGTACAATCAATGAAGGTATATTCTATCCTTATTCTTCAGATTTGGATATCAAAATCTACTTAGATGCAGATTGGACAGGAGCTAAGGATGATAGAAAAAGTACATCTGGTTACTTAGCATTTGTAGGTTCGAAGCTAGTGTCATGGAATTCCAAGAAGCAACCAACAGTTGCTTTATCCCCAACTGAAGCAGAGTATAGAGGCTTGACCATAGCAACTCAAGAGGCAATATGGTTAAAAGCATTGTATACAGATTTGGGACTTGTGAGTTCCAAACCTCACATATTTGGAGATAATGTAAGTTCCATGCATCTAGCAGCAAATCCTATTTTCCATTCGAGAACCAAACACATAGAAGTTCGTTACCACTTCATCAGGAAGAAGCTCATGGCAAAGGAGATTGACATTTCTTTTGTTCCGACTGAAAAGCAAGTAGCAGATATGTTGGAAGCACCCAGAGGCACAGACGCCACGGAAGCATGTGAAGACGAAGCAGGGAGCCAGTCGGGCCAATTTTCCAAACAAATATGTTTTTATTATTTCTTCAAACATTCAACAGTGATTATTATCACTAATTGTAACATATGTATCATAGAAAACCCCATTTTGTAATTCATAGCTCCATTTTGTGCAAGACGAGGAGTCCTCGAGCTTGAGGAGCTTAGGAAGAATGCTCGTACCAATTTTCGTTATTTTTAGACATCGTTTACCCTTCCAAATAGCCTCTAGGACCTATTTTTTAACTAGGCCGGTCACTAGATGTGAAACCGGTCAAAACTAGTCTAGAAACTATAAAAAGAGCTAGAGAGCTCATTTTTGAGGTTGGTTCATTTTGGTTAGTGTGAGCTTAGAGCTAGTTTGAGCTTGTAAGAGTATTCTTGAGTAATAGAGCTAATTTCCCACCTTCCATTGTGTCTTGCTTGTCTCTTCGTTGTGTGTGTGTGTGTGTGCATCTTTGTGCTTCTCACCTTCACTCTCACATCATCTCACGTTCACGATCTTCATATCACTCCTACCTCTCCCTCGGATTGACATTAAGGAGGTGAAGCTTCTTAACGTGGTTCTCACCATTGTGCTAGAGCAACACCAAATTTGGCGCCGTTGCCGGGGATCGAGTCTAGGACGAATGTGTGACGGTAAGAGTATAGCAAGAAGTGGCGTTGGAAGGTAAAAATTTCAGTTTTTGTTGTTGTTTTTACTTAGTTTTTAGTGTTTTTCACCTCCCCCACACTCCATCTTCATCATCGCATCATCATCTTCATCTCCAAAAAAATCAGAAAATTCACCATATCCACCCATTCACCTCATTTCCCCTCATTTGTGCATGCGAGAGAGTGAGAGAGAGCATTTGTGCTTGTGTGTGCTTGCATTTTCTTGAGTTTTCTTGCAGGTACAGAGCTTCAGAGCATCAGGAAAGCTTCCAAAAGGTAAAAAATGTACTTTCTGTCAGAAATTTCCGACTGTGTCGGACCATCGCGATGGTCCGCCAAGTTCGGATTTTGAGGTAGGCGACCACACCACGAGGTAGGCGATCCCTGCGCATACACGGAACCATTTTTGCATTTCAAAAATTCGTTGTTTGGTGGACCATCGCGATTGGCTCGGACCATCGCGATTGTGTCGCACCATCGCGATAGGCTCACACCATCGCGACGGTTCACTTGAGCCATCGCGACGGTTCACTTGGACCATCGCGATTGTCCAGTGGACCCCGCACCATCGCGATTGGCTCAGGCCATCGCCACGATAGTGCCACGTGTCCCTATAGACCATCGCGACGGTTCGTTTTTCGAACCATCGCGACAGCCCAAAATCGGACCATCGCGATTGGCTCAAGCCATCGCATCGCGGATCATCGCGACGGTTCACTTCGGACCATCGCGATTGTTCCCCGTTGACCGTTGACTCGCGCCATCGCGATTGTCCACTTGATCACGCCATCGCGACGGTTCACTTTTTCGGACCATCGCGACGGTCCATTTCCACGCCATCGCGATCGTTCACGTCGGGCCATCGCGACGGTTCGCTTTTTCGGACCATCGCAATTGTCCAAAATCCCATGCCATCGCGACGGTTCGCTTGGACCATCGCGACGGTCCCAGACCATTGCGATTGTGCACCCCCATCGCAAATTTTGGGCTCCAACTTTTGACCAAATTTGAGGATATTTTTGAAAAATTTTTGGACCATTAGACTCATAGGAGACCCCTTAGCTCATATTTAAAGGAAAACTGGATTGTCAGTTTTTACCCCCCAGGGCCTGAATGCTCATAACTTTTTCATCCGAAGTCCGTTTTTTGAGCTTAATAGCCATTTTGAGGTTCACCTAGTTTGGGACTAGGAAGCCAGGGGGCAAGTAAGGGAAGGGATTTAAAAGATGTATATGCTCAAGTGTTTAATCATCTTGTGAATTGGTCTAACATTGGAATTTTCCAGGTCTAGCAAGGGCAATCCAAGGCAAGCAAGCAAGGCAGTGAAGACAGCAGAGCTTGGGAAGCACGGCTTCTTGGGCAACAGGGCATCAGAGCAACAGAAAAGCCGACTCGAGGTTGGAAGATTACTCAACCCCCTCAGTCAATTCTTAGCTTAGGCTAAACGGTAGTTGTGGATTTAAGACGATAGGAACGCCTCAAGTTCAAGATACCTAATTCTTTCAAGTTTAAGACTTAAAGTAAAGGTGTGTGTGACGAAAACCTAAAGGAAAGAACATAAGTCTGACGGAACGAGAACTCAAAATCATAACGAAAGTCGAATTCCTGACGCATATATTAAGACAAGAATCCAAAGAAGATCAAAAATAATCAAGACAGTAATAACAAAGGACCATTGACGATCTAAGTGTGTAATTGAGTGAGCAAGGAAGGAAATTAATGAACCTTAGATCGGGCAAACATATAGGTAAGTCGGACAGAAGAAGCCTTAGATCATCAGAGGCTAGTGTAAGAACCACAGCTCGATCTTGGGCTCAGCAATTGAATAGTAGTTATCCCTACGAGTTGAGCTTAGAATCAAGTGAATCAGAAATGGCATTTAGCACAGACAGACCAGAAGGAGGGTCCCATGTAGCATACCTAGAAAAACCAGAAGGACCCTATAGAACGCAACTAGAGTTTCTCCGAACCAACCGATTAGGTGCTCGCATCTATGAGGATGGTTTGCAGAGGCAAGTGGTGCAACTGCACAACCCTGATCAACCCATTGGATTGGAAAGACCAGTGGTGAAATTTGAGAGAGACGCTTACATAGACAAAGAAGGAACCATGTACATTCTCAGTACGCAGCCAAACGATACTAATGAGTTTGGCACAATTCAATTAGAGACGGAAGTGAAATTGCAAGGAAAAGAACCGTTAGAAGAACCTAGAACACCGAGAGGGAAATCCGTATTAACGAGAGTACTCATCCCAGAGTGGATCCCTCAAGACAACAGGAGCACCGAGTTGTTCGTAAATAAAGAGACAGATGAAGCCTTTTGGAGGTACAGAAAGGAAAACCCCAGTGAGGTAGGCATCAGTACAATCTATGAATTCAAGGACCCGGATACACCTGGAAAGGTTGTATACCTGGATGAAACTTCAGAAAGAGTCTTTGTGGTGCCTGAGCGCGCTAGAAACACATACACTTGGAGAGGTGAATTGATATTCCCTCCATCCAGAACGAACATAAATACAAATCAACAAGGGGCAGGAACCTCCTCAGCCCATGGAAATCAAAGAGAAGGAAATAAAGAGAGACCGGAAGTAAGCTTCAATCACCCCATAGGGAGAGATAGAACAACCACGAACATCAATAGCGCGGATAGACAAAGAGATCATGGAATACTAGGTGGTAGAGATGATTTTCCTCTACCTAGACCACGCGAACACGCAAGAGTATTGAGACCCACACAGTTAGTAAAATCAATGAAGAATTACTTTGATGGGACTGGAGATCCCTATGACCACGTCGCAGAATTCAAGCAAGTACTAAGAGCAGAACAAGTCGAGGACATGTTCACGCAATACAACGCATTTGGACTAACGTTAAAGAATACCGCTTTAACTTGGTTCCAACCTTTGCAACAAAGGCAATTTAGAGACATCCATCACTTTTTAGAGTCATTCATCACTGAATTCTCTAAAAGTGGGGTTAGACATGACACGTCTTCGTTGATTCATAGCTTTAAACAGACCCCTCAGGAAACAGTAAGACTGGCAGGACGTAGGTTAGAACAATATGTTGAACGATGTCCAATGCAAGAGCTACCCTCACAGGCCAAACAAGTATCATTGTTCCTAGATGGCTTGTTGAGCGCTAAACTACGCTCCTATGTGTACCTAAAAGAACCCAGAACGCTAGAGGAGTGTGTAAGAATATGTATAGACATTGAGGACAACCTAGGAGATGAATTAGAACTCTCAAAGGTCTATAAAGACTCAGATTGTTCTTCTCTAGCATCCACAAAATTGTCTAATTCGATAGAGGACCTAGCAGAAAAAGTGGCCCAAAAACTAGGGGTTGCTAGTAAACAGGTGCCCAAGCTACCAACTAACGTACGTTGTTACACTTGTGGTGGAAATCATTTGGCAAACATGTGTCCCAATGCACCTCAACCTCAAGCCAACCCTAGTGGCCAATATTGTACAATTGAGAGAAGATACACGAATCATACGGCTCAGGACTGCCCATACAACAAACAAACCGTGAGACAAAACTACCCACAAACATACCAGCAGCCAGGTAGGTATCAAGGCCAATACAATGCTCAACCTTATTACTATAGGCCTCCTCAGAACTACCCATACCAGGCTCAACAGAGACCTCAACCCGTCTTAGCTCAGCAGCCACCCCCACCAGCGAATATCATCTCAGTCAAATACGCTGCTGCAGAAGAGAACCTAAGTAGGGCGTTAGTGCCTTCTTCACCCTTGATCACAGAAAGTGACCCGAACTCAAATAGTTTTGACTCCACTCATGTAACTAGTCCACCCGCTTATTACACGGAGTCACCAGAACATGTGGAGACATATCATTATGATAGTCCTCCAATGGAACCTAGTTGGGAGCCAGACTATACTAATGTGATGTACGCAAACCCAAACCCACGGCCCCAATTGAGACAACAGAGACCACAGGGCCCTAGAGGACCATGCTTTAGGTGCCAAGGAGATCATTTCATAAAGGATTGTCCACATCCCCCAATAGCAAGGCAATCACAGTACTATAACATACAAGGCTTTTGTGCCGATTGTGGCAAAGAGCACATAATCAAAGATTGTCCTAAGAACCCAGTTAACACTTCAAATGTGACACCGATCAACGTGATAGGTATTGTAAACAACGCAGATGGATCCAACCCTACATACGTACCTATCCAAGCTATAACTAGAGCCCAGGCGCTCTTACAAAACCAACAGCTTAATCAAGAGAAAGTAGCCGGAACTAGTGAAGTTGCAGAATCTAGCAGTAAAAAGACGAAATCTTGGAAAGATTCTAGGGAAAGAATCAAGAGAAAGTGGAGTAAAAAGATAAGTGAGTTGGAAGGAAGTTTAAGGGAATCTAGAGCCAAAATACAAGAATTGGCTTCACAAGAATTAAATCAAGAAAGCCCAGCTCAAAAATCAGGATCGGTTTTAGCGGAACCCATACCAGAAGATCTAGACATGATGTTTCGTGCATATCAGGCTAGAATAAAAGAGGGACCTCAAGTCACGGAAATGAGTAAAAACTACCCTCGAGCTGATCTAGAAATTGAGAGAACTAAACTTTGCATGAAAATGGTAGAACTAGCACAAGCTTTGTTTGAAGCCTCTAGATATCTTAATTGGAATAACATGGCAAAACCGGAACTACACTTTCAAGGACTAATGGAGAGGCTAGAGCACTTGATAGAAAGCAAAGAGAAAAAGGATCAGCATAGGAACCCTATTGTCTCAGAGACACAGGAAAGGAATGCACCATCCTTGTCTCAAGTACCTAATACAGAAAGTCAAGACAACCTATCCTCCATACATAGGTACTCACATGAATTTTTAAGAGAAATACAAGAAGAGAAATGGAGAAAAGAACAAGGAACTCATCCTCCTATTCAAGAAATAAACGACTTGCAGGAACAATTTCCCCAAGACATCCCCTCTATATATGATGATGTAGAGGTGGAACAACTGAGTGAACCCACAGGATTTGAATCTAATTCTTTACAAGAATTACCTCAGTTCACGGGACCTTGGGAAGCTAAGTCTATTAGTATGAGAGCACCCACGATAATAGTGAGGAATGAAGAATCAGTGATCCCTAGGAACACGGAAGTGATCAAGAACACTAAAGTCGAGTGTAATCTCACTCTGGAGGAATTGTTAAAGGTAAAACCAGAGTTGTGGAAGCACGTAGCAAATCAATTCCCTGAGCTTGCTACCACGCCCTCTCAAATAGGATCACATAAGAAGGTACCAGAGATACCCGTGGAAAAGATTGGAGACGTAAGCGAAGGAGAGGAAGGTAACACATATCTTCCAATAACCCATCAGGGCTACACCACGAAAGCCATCTTAGATTCAGGAGCCGGAGTAGCCATCGCTACCACCGCTTTATGGAAACGTTGGGGTAAGCCAGCACTCAGACCCACCAGGATGAAGCTACAAATGGCTGATGGACACATAGAAAAACCATTAGGCTTACTAGAAGGCATATCTCTCACCACTTGTGGTGTAGAATTTGAGCATACTTTCGCCATTTGTGACTTCGCGAAAAATCATGCATATGAGATGATATTGGGACGACCATTCATGCGTCAGTTGCAAATTGTACAAGATTGGGGAACTAATTCTTTGTACTTGCAACATTTAGGAGTGACTACCAAAGTCAACCTTAAAGACTATTCACACAGAGATGTACCCCCAATACAATGGAATACCATCCATAAGACACCAGTAGAGACGGAATCCGTGCACTCATTAGAATCAGATCCTTCTTGGTTGCATGAGGATACCCATTTATGGATGTGTAAAGTAGCCAAACAAGAGGAAGAACGATTAGAAACAAGGACCTTAGGTGCAGAACAACATCCACGAACCCTTCAAGATCCAGCCTACGCACCTGTAGTATTCCCAGACAAAGAGTTTGAACCCCATGGTTGGGCAGAAATTCTAGCAACCATGGATGTAGCCATCAATGAAGAACAATGGACACCCCACTGTGACGAGGATGGCTATGACATTTCAGTTTTCACGATAGAGCCAATCATGGGCGATGCAATTTTAGAAGAGTGTGAACCAGACACTGACGCATTCGAGGATGCAAGCGATTTTGATTTAGAATCAATTATCATGGACCCACCCTTTGCATCAGAGGAAGAATATTTCTACGAAGTAGAGACTCACCCTCAGAGACACGAGGAAATTACGAATGAAGTGAGATTAGCCACGGAAGTGACTACCAAGAGCGAAAGCAAGAAAAGGAAGAAGAAAGAAACCATGTCAAAAAAAGAAGAATCTTTGTTTGAAGTACCCGAGAATTTCAAGAAATATGAGATTGAAGATAGAAGAATCATGGTACGGATGCCCAATAGAAAGGCGAATGACGGACAAGTATATGATAACCGAGAGAAAACCAAGAAAATAATAGTTGCCATAGAAGGAGAAGAAGAAAAATGTACCTACATAGGGCATGATTTGACGACTGAAGAAGAAGAAGAGTTAGTTGCCCTATTGCGCGAATATAGAGATGTTTTTGCTTGGAGTTACAAAGATTTGAAAGGAGTAGATCCAGATATATGTTCTCATAGAATCCCTATGACTCCAGATGCAAAACCGACAAAACAAAAACCTTACACTTACAATGATAACTACGCTGCGAAGATTAAAGAGGAGATAGATCGCTTGATAGAAGCAGGATTCATTTACGAAATTGAGCATACCAAATGGGTATCTCCCATTGTGGTTGTGCCCAAGAAGAATGGAAAATTGCGTGTGTGTATTAACCTTAAAAAAGTTAATGCCGCCACGATTAGAGATAGCTATCCTCTTCCTATTACGGAACATCTATTGGAAAGAGTTGCGGGCAAGGAAGTTTACAGCTTTCTTGATGGATTCTCAGGCTATAACCAAGTAGCCATTGATCCAGAAGACCAACACAAGACGGCTTTTGCCACAGAATGGGGCATATTTGCATTTCGTGTGATGCCATTTGGCTTAACAAATGCACCCGCCACTTTCCAGCGACTCATGTGTCATGTTTTTAAGGAATTCTTACGCAAGAGCTTGGAAGTTTACGTCGATGACTTATGTGCACATTCAAATGTAAGACAGACACATATCCCGGAGTTAAGACAAATATTTGATAAATGTCGAGAATATCAGGTTTGTTTGAACCCAGAAAAATGCGTTTTCATGGTCAGACAAGGCAAAATTCTAGGACACATTGTGTCAAAAAATGGAATCTCTACGGATGAGGAAAAAGTGAAAGTAATTGCAGAATTACCAAGACCAACTAATGTGAAAGAGGTACAGGCATTTATGGGCCATTGCGGTTATTATAGGAGATTCATACATATGTATGCAATCATAGCCAAGCCTTTGTACTCTCTTTTGACCAATTTTGAGTGGACAGATGAATGTGAAAATTCATTCAATGAACTTAAACGACGTATGTGCTCAGCACCTATATTGACAACCCCAGATTGGAGTAAGCCATTCCATGTACATGTGGATGCATCCAATTATGCCATAGGATGTGTGTTAGCACAACCCACGAATGAAGGTAACATAGATCTCCCCATAGCTTATGCTAGCAGACAACTGAACGCCGCAGAAAGAAATTACACCACGACGGAACGAGAAGGATTAGGGATGATCTACGCAGTAAAGAAGTTTAGGCACTACTTGTTGGCCAACAAATTCAAGTTCTTTACAGATCATCAAGCCCTATTATACTTAGTCAACAAACCATGTAACACAGGACGATTAATACGTTGGTTTCTATTACTCATGGAGTATGATTTTGAAGTGGTAGTCAGGAAAGGAAAGACGCATCTTAGAGCCGACCACCTTTCAAGATTAACCTCAGGAGAAGCCCCTCAAGGAGTAGCGGATGAATTACTAGATGCATACTTGTTTAACCTTGAGATAGCACCAGAATGGGCTAAACCAATAGTCCCTATTCTCACATACGGACCCAAGAGTCCTAGGATAAAGATCAAAGAAGGAGAGATTACCAAATCTCAGAGGTACCAAATAATGGCAGGAAGCATATACAAATAGGATAATCAAAAGATTCTTGCTTGTTGTGTAGACGAATCAGAACATGCGAATTGGTTGCAATTAGCACACATAGGAGCACTAAAGCAACATCATTCAAAACATCGAACATTACAGACTCTGCAGAGATTGGGAGTATATTGGCCTACGATGGAAGCAGATGTCTACCAGTTGTGTAAAGAATGTCAGGTGTGTTGTGAAAGACCACCAGTAGAACATGCTACACTATATCACGTGTCTCTCACACCAGACTGGAGTGAACCTTTAGTGACTTACTTGAGGACGAACACATTCCCTCAAGGCATGACCTTAGCTCGACAACGCAGTCTAGAGCAGGAAGCTCAAGACTATTCACTTATTGGCGATAATCTATACAAAAGAGGACGAGATGGATATCTAAGACAATGTGTTCATGAGAGCGATTATCTGAGCATACTAGAGACTGCACACCAAGGTGTTGCAAGAGGTCATTTTGGACCCGATAGGATAATCAAAGCCATTCTCTTTGCAGGATTATGGTGGCCCACTCTTCACATGGATGCACATACCTATGTAAAGAGATGTGACGTGTGCCAAAGAACTCAGTTTCCTACTCGCAGAGATGAAATGCCATTGAAACCCATGATGGGCGGACGTGCATTTTCTAAGTGGGGTATAGACTTTGTAGGACCCATTAACCCTCCTGCAAAAGGTACACATGCGGAATACATTATTGTTGCCACAGATTATCTTACGAAATGGGTAGAGGCAAAAGCCACCAAAAAGAATGATGCTCACACGACTGCAAAATTCTTATTTGAAAATGTCTTTACAAGATATGGACTGCCTATAGAGTTAGTGAGCGATCGAGGCACTCACTTTCTAAACCAAGTCATTGAATATTTGTTACAGGATTTTATGGTGATTCACAAGAAATCTGCACCATATCATCCTCAGGCCAATGGTCAGGCTGAAAGCACTAACAAGATACTTTGTAACGTACTGACGAAACTCGTGAACAACAAACGTTCAGATTGGGACAAACAGTTACACCACGCTGTTTGGGCATATCGAGTGGCCTACAAGACCGTACTCAATGCAACTCCCTTTCAGATGGTTTTTGGTCAGAATGCAGTGCTTCCTCTCGACTTCTTGATACCGACCCTTAAGGTTGCACAAGAACATCAGTGAACCGGCCATGAATTATCAGCGAGAATAATGGACTTGGAACGATTAGGAGAAACCAGGCTGAAAGCAGCAGCAGGAATATACGCAGCGAAGAAGCGACAGAAAGCATATTTTGATGCACATGTGAAAGATAAAGGCCTAAAAGAAGGAGATTTAGTTCTAGTATATACGCTGAAACAGCATGCACGGAAGTTAGAAAAGCGAGGTTATGGACCTATGATCATTAACAGACTTTCGACTAGTGGAGCAGTACAGTTAGCCACCCTAGAAGGAGATATAATGCCCAATTACATTAGTGGCTGTAGAGTCAGGTTATATCAAGAACCTCTTACTGAGGATATGCTTAGACGACTAACGTTGACAAAGAAGCGTAAGGAGGAAGAAAATAGAATACGAGCAGAAGCTCAGGCAGAAGCCATAGAACGCATTAAGCGCATGAAGCTAAGAAGACAAGGACTAGGGAGAGAACATTATAACCATCTGGAAACATCACCCAGATATCCCATGGCCATGTGTCAAGTAAAGTCAACCACTCATCCTAGCATAGTGGACAGGAGACCATTCATTACGGTTAGGCTAGAGCACGGCAACTGTTGCCAAGAACTCAGAGCTTTAATTGACTCAGGTGCTGCGACTAGTGCGATTAGATGGTCCCACTATAAGGATTCAGGAATAGAAATGCGGCCAATGGAGGCATACCTCATAGGCCTAGGAGGCATGGAAACCCCTTGCATGGGTGAGGTGGACCTTCCTATCCTCATTAAGGATTTGACGATGACAGCAAAGCTACTAGTGTGCCATGATGACGACCTGATAGAACCCCTAATCCTTGGCCAAGATTGGCTATACGATCACTCAGTGGACCTAAATCTTAGACAAGGCTCCTTACAGATTGGAACCTTAGAGCAGAAGCGAGTGATACCGCTTGACTTCCCTAACGGCATTCCGCTTGACGGTTGTGACCCTAGACCCTATGAAATGCATGCGACGGAAGACCGAAAGATCTTTAAGCAGACCAGTCACGTTACGTCTACCCCAACCCACTCGGGCTTGGCTATGGACAGTTGTCAATCAGAAGGACGACAGGAGATCTTCCCTGGGACTTCCTACAAACTAGAAGAGACAGTTACCCAACTGCAAGGGCAGATGGACACAATCAGTGGTCAGGTGGGTTGCATCAGCGGACAAATGAGCACGACACCCTGCGGTGCTCATCCTTCCAAACTTGTTGCGGACTGGCCTAGATTAAAGTTAAGTAAGGCATCACTTCCTAATGGGCAGGTCACGCAAGTGTTGGATCTCCCTTCTTTTCCAAAGCAGAGTGTCCATCCTACCTCTCAACCCCAGCAACAACAGAGTCAACCACGACAAAGGAACCCAGACCGACTGCAGGATCGGAGGAAACAACACGGAAAGCAGTTTAGGCCACCGAAAGGAAGCGGCACCAGACAAATATGGGTGCCAAAAGGACAAAAAGCACCGAAGAACTCCAACCAGGCAGAGATCGACAAGAAAAAGGCAAGGCAGAAACAGAATCAGTATCCACCATCCCCTCGACAGTCTCCTACAGGTCCGAGCATTCGACAGATTTGGATCGCCAAGAAGTATCTTATCAATCGACCCACACCCACGCAGATTTGGGTACCCAAACCATGTATCGTAGCTCAACCCATAAGCCATGTAATATATAACCCCCATAACTCATTTCATCCCTCGATACCACCACACCCGACACCACCCTTGGCCCCTCAGCAGAAACCCACCACCCACTCCAAGATCCTTAGGAAATGGATACCGAAGCGTGTCCAACCGTCTCCCCCTAACCCCATGACTGACAAAACTAACCCCCCGACTAACATACAACCCTGTACTAAATCACTAACCTTTAAACCTTGTAATAATTCACCCACCATCATCACACATCACTCGTAATCTCATCTCATCAAGAAATGTATGCATGATCTGAAACGTATAGGTGTCTAGAGACCTGCACTAGTGCTGCAAAAAACATTGCATCCATCACATCACAGCATTTGGCTACACGGGTTACGCATCAGTTATGGAAAGGGATTGCGGTCTCACTTTAATGGGATCATAATTAATTTCCATGCTAATGTGTTAATCTTTTGTAGCAGATCTTTCTCACTAGCGCACCAATCACCATGCAAACCGACGAAGGAACATCAGGAGCAGGCCCCAGTGTAGCGGCAGTACCACTCAACGTGCTACGAGCAGAAGCCCACCCGACTGCTCCACCGCCGGAATTTCAGGGATTTCCAGGGCCCATGCCTATCGACAACCCACCCATGGGCTACACCGAAAAGATACACAGGAACTCTCATTGGTTTCAAGGCCTTGCAGGACCCCTTGCGGACGCGGACTTTATATTTGAATCCTCTCTGACATTTGATGACCGCACGTGGGGAAAATACCAGTTTTTCTCCAGAGAGTTCGAAGCCCTACAGAGCACCCAGGATTTAACTCATGTTTGGGCCAGAGCAGGCTTCACAGAGTATTTCAGTGATCCTCTGCCCAAACCGGATTTTTACAGGTGCTATTACTTAATCACTACCTTACTGGCATCAGAGAATAAGGACATCCCAGGAACCTTCATATTGCCTACTCTAGTGGATGATCCACCTTACAAAAGGTTTTACCTATCTAAGGATTTAATCAGAGCGGCCATCAAAATTCATGGCACCCACACTCCCACAGATCGAGAGAGATTAATTCCAGAACCGATGAAACGTGGGGATGTCACGAAGTGGGAGGAGATTTCAGCAATTACACCTGAGCTGTCGAAGCCACTAAGGATATGCATGCAACATTTCGCATTTCCAGCTCAGGACAGATTTACCATGCCCCATAAACGAATCTGGTTCGGATTATATTTGGCATGCACGGGACCTCAAACTCTTGATCTGGCAAGCTGGATCATAGACCAAATGTATCTGGCACAACACAGATGGGAGCGCAAGAAGGTGCTTAATGGATGTTGTGCGCTGACCAGAATTGTTTATATGTGCTTAGCTTATGACTTGCCCATCGAGCGTGCATTAACAGGAGAAGAACTCAAGGCATTCAAAGGCACAACGAAGAAAGCCAGGAAGCCCAGTCGAACACGGGCAGGTAAGCGCATGAGAGGCACCATCCCCTGCCTTCAAGTGCCAGAGTCACCATCACCACAACCTTCTCCAGAGCGACCACAGACAGAAGCTGCTCCCACAGTACAACCTATTCGCATCAGGTTGTCCAGACCAGTGGTTACGGAGGGCACCACTAGTACTGCTGCACCTCAGGCAGCTGCCACCACAGAACCCACCACCACAACAGCAGAAGCTCCCACCACTATTGGTGCGGAAGCGTTTTCTTTCCCGATACCACATATGGAGGCCGACCCAATAAACACGACCTTTGATTTTGAGATGCCTGATGCATTCTCAAACGAATTCCAGTATTCAGAAGCACAACTGTTCTCCCAGGAATATGAACGCCCCAGCTACCCTACCACGCCGCGAGATCTGCCACAGGGACAAGCTGTGTCGAGCTCTGAAGAAGAAAGAACCGAAACAGACGACGATGAAAGCGACAATGAAGCCAGCCAGGGCTCACATGACGGACAGACAGATGGTCAAGGCCAACAAACTGACGCACACGGCGACACCAGCACATACGAAGATGAGACTTTCGAAGCCGCAGCGTACACGCTGGCCATAAAGAAATTATATCGAACGATGGAGAAAGTCTGGGCACGGAAGAAGTTAACTGAAGAGGAGAGCCAGGCATTAATTGAACAGGAACTCATCTTCGGAGGATTCGAAGACGCATACATCAGAGGGTTCAGAGAATTAGTCAAATCAGTAGGCTCCCATGAAGCACTCAGGTTTTTACAAAGGAAGCAACTACCACAGTTTGACCCCCGCCGAGTGCGACTACTTTCAAAACCCGGAGAATATATTCGCGTACCAACAGGAGCTCAGTCTTCAGCACAAGCCAGGGAGGCACGCCTCGCCCCCGAAAGTTCATTGACCGCAGAACCCATCCTTGTAGATTCCCCACCACGTACCACTGTTGTACATACCACTACTATCTTCGAAATAACATCCACCCCTTCTACCCCTCTCTCACGTCATCTTTCACCCACCCAGCATGTATCCCCCGCACACCCACCTACTTCCCCCACATCCACACCAGTACAAGGCAACATAGCCACACCCTTCACCTTACCCATTCATACCACCATGCCCACACCCAACCCTTCGTATCTACATGTTAACCCCTTCACCCCTTCATCTTTCCCCGCGTTTCCCCCACCTCTAAGACCCCCATTCCCCTTTCTAACCCCACTAACCTTCTCACTAGTCTCACCTCCCCAACCTACCATAACCCCTATTTCCCCGTTTCACCAAGCCACTCCAACCATCCCCCCTGTAAACTACTCTACATTTGTAAATCCCGTATTCACACCTACACAACCACCCACAATCACACCACTTTTCACAGTCACAACACTAAACACGTCCAATGACATGGACATATCACCACCCACGGCACCACCACCCACTCCACTCACAGCACCCTCATATTTAGGCACGTCACAATTTTCCACAATCACCACTGCATCCACTGTCCCAACCCCATTTCCCATTCCCACTGCATCTACTCCCATTGCATCCTCATTTAGCACTTCACTACTACTATCGCCCACCATAGACACCGCATTTCAACACATGTTCACATGCATGACGCAAGTCCGCGATGAGTTTGCATCATTCGGCACCAACTATCAACAGCTGCAGAAAACGACGAATGAACTACAAACGCAGCTTAATTCGTTATCAATTGAGAACGCCTCACTGAACAGCCGATACCAAGATTTACGAGAGGCCTATCACAAATTAGAACTAGAAAGTGAGGAGAAAACAAAAGAGGCCACCGCGGATTTGGACAACCTACTTCGAGCCCAGACCGTCCGCAATGCAACGCTCACTAGAAATATGGGCTTACTAAGAAGACACTTAGCCGCAGCAAAAGAGGAGAACCAGAGACTCCAAGAGCAGAACAGAGAGAACTTGGAAGCGGCACTGGACCACCCAGAACAACCCTTAAGTCCTAGCAAATTCAAAGCAATCCCATCCGAATCGATGAGGATGTTGCTAGACGATCATGTGCGATTGCTCGAGGACTATGATCGTATGAATGAAGAGCACCAAAAGTTAAGGGAAGATCACAAGCTGCTACAGCTCAGAGAACCGACAACACAACAAGTACATGTAGCAGCAGAACTACCAGCACCTGCGGACCCTGCCCCTGAAATTTTAGAGGAACTCAACGCACTCCGGGCCCAGGTAACAAATCTTGAATCTAGAATTGCAGTCTATGAAGCACCACCAAGGCCAGACTCCCCACCTGAGCTACCAGCTGAGGAAGAAACCGTCACTATCCCGGTGGAGGAGACATTTGAAGAGGCATATGAACCGATACCCATCCCAGGCGGACGTGTCACGGCCGAAGGCTAGATGACCTATGAATTACCTACTCCCGCGTGGATGAAGACAGTTGAAGAACTCGGAACGACACATTCGGCCAGAGTAGAGGCACAGCTACATGCCATGGCCATGATTGAAGAGAGAATTTTACAGTCACCATTCTTTGCTCATTTGGCCCCGCGACGATACATATCTGGGCATGAGCTCCAATATAAACCGTACTCCATGTTAGTGGCCGAATACCAGTTAACCATAGAGAAAGAAACAGGTATGAAACCAACGCATGCCACTCAATTCGAGCCAGAGGACTTGCCACCAAGGGCGCAGAGAGGTGAAATCCTTCAACCAGACTGGCGTAAAGATTTATTGCAAAATTATCCCGAGATGATGAGCACGTGGGTAAAAGCGCCGCTGCACTTAAAATTTAATCCGTGCTGAGGACCAGTCCCACGACGCCGCTCTTGGACTGCATTCGCTATTAAGGTACAAAACAATAAGCAGTGCCAAGACTGGTTGAACTATCCATACTTCAAGCCACCAATCGAGTTACCCACAGTAGGCTACATGATGGCGACGATCCGCCACTGGCTCCCTCGATTAAAACATATGGATGATGTTGCCGCGCACATGACTGTCAAAATCTTTGACATGATGCAAATGGTCTTTAAAGTCTTCCGACGCGTCAAGGCTCCCCATGTAAACACCCCGGGCTTTGAGCATGGCAACTTTGATTTAGTCTATGATATGAGCACAACGCCATCGCTACGGGTGTGTTATGCCTGGCACTGCAGGATCAAATACCTACCGGCATGCTACAAACAGACATTCGAAGAAATGATCACCACCGGCTTTTGGGAGTACCATTCAGAGGTATTTATAAGCAGGCCCACACACTTATTGCAATTATTCGCCTGTGAACGAATGGTGTACTCCACACATTATCAGCTCCCACCACCAGACGAGCCGCAACCTATCGACTGGGAGAAACTCGAGGCTGATCTAGCCCGAGGCATTCGTATATCAGAGCACACCCTCGCTCAAGACCTCCTACAGAACTACATCCGGCAGACCTCACAACAAGGTTCTGTCAGGGACGACAGAAGCGAGAGGGAGGGGGGTGTTGGAAGCAGCCAGAGGCACAGACGCCACGGAAGCATGTGAAGACGAAGCAGGGAGCCAGTCGGGCCAATTTTCCAAACAAATATGTTTTTATTATTTCTTCAAACATTCAACAGTGATTATTATCACTAATTGTAACATATGTATCATAGAAAACCCCATTTTGTAATTCATAGCTCCATTTTGTGCAAGCCGAGGAGTCCTCGAGCTTGAGGAGCTTAGGAAGAATGCTCGTACCAATTTTCGTTATTTTTAGACATCGTTTACCCTTCCAAATAGCCTCTAGGACCTATTTTTTAACTAGGCCGGTCACTAGATGTGAAACCGGTCAAAACTAGTCTAGAAACTATAAAAAGAGCTAGAGAGCTCATTTTTGAGGTTGGTTCATTTTGGTTAGTGTGAGCTTAGAGCTAGTTTGAGCTTGTAAGAGTATTCTTGAGTAATAGAGCTAATTTCCCACCTTCCATTGTGTCTTGCTTGTCTCTTCCTTGTGTGTGTGTGTGTGCATCTTTGTGCTTCTCACCTTCACTCTCACATCATCTCACGTTCACGATCTTCATATCACTCCTACCTCTCCCTCGGATTGACATTAAGGAGGTGAAGCTTCTTAACGTGGTTCTCACCATTGTGCTAGAGCAACAAGATATGATGACGAAGGCACTTGATGGAATAAAGCTTTGTAGATTCAAAGCTATGGTAGGTATTCAACCTATCAGAGAATGAAGACTCAAGCATACTTTAGCTTGAGGGCGAGCTGTTGGAACATCAAGCTTACACTATGCTTGAGGTGGATTTGATCTACATCAAAGGCTATATCATCGAAAGAATAAAGACTTGAAATCACTTGTAATTACATGGAAGCAATATACATACACTTGTGACCATCATTGTCTTGCTCCTTCAATTCTCTGCATCATCTTCTTCACCAATAGTAAGCTTGCGGAGGCTGCTGATCTCTCTTCAGAGCTCCAAATTGCGTGCAAGATGGCTCATTGGAAAGGTATTATTATCTAGTTTATGCATCTAAATGTTCATAGCATTTGCTTTAGTAAATTGGGAGAAATCACAGTTTTTCTGTCTCGGGGTCAATCTCTGCATATTCCTGAAAAATAGGAAGTACCACCGGCGAATGTCTCATTCATTCCTATAGCATATTTTTCTTATTCCTTATACTTATGTGTATTCTATACACTTAACCCTATGTGTATCACTCCCATAAAAGGATTTTTTCTAATTGTAATCACGTTGGTCGCTATGGGCATTTCTATTTGGAGACTCATTTATGCAACCCTAACAAGAGTAGACATTGCTTATGGAGTAAGTACATTAAGTTGGTTTATGCATGCACCAAGGAAGCCTCACATTGGAAGCTGCCAAGAGGGTGCTAAAGTATCTAAAGGGTACCATAAATGAAGGGTTATTTACCCCTTCACTTCTGACTTAGACATAAAGATGTATTCTGATGCAAATTGGGTTAACTCCAAGGATGATAGGAGGAGCACCTCAGTATACTTGTCTTTTGCACATTCAAAGCTTATATCATGGTCATCTAAGAAGCAAAAAATTGTGGCTTTATCATCTACAGAAACAAAATACAGAGGGTTAGCAAATGCAATAGAAGAGGCTAGGCGGCTCAAGCAACTCTATGCAGATTTGGAGTTACACTCTTACACTCCAATAATCTTTGGATACAACACTAGCTCACTTCATTTGGTTGCTAATCCTGAATATCATGCAAGGACTAAGCACATTGAAGTGCACTATCATTATGTAAGGGAGAAATTGCTTAGCAAGGATATTCAACTATCCTATGTATCAACTCATTTAGAATGTGCAGCTATACTCACAAAGTCTTTGGATGGAACTCAGGTGAACAGATTCAAATTGATGATTGGTTTGCAGGAGATCAAGGAGGAATGAAGACCAAGCATGCTAGGCTTGAGGGGGATTTTTTGTGCAAGAGAATCCAAGCCCACATACTTGGATGATTAGCATATTGGTCATGAAGTCTTATATGATCAATCCCTTATAGTACATTTACTTTTGTAAAAGTGCACTACTTGCACGTGGAGCTAGGAAACATAAAACATCAATTCATTTGGTAGTTGATTAATGAGAGAATATCTCCTATAGTTAAGGATTTACTTTTAGGTGAACTTTTGAATTTGAATTCAAAAGGTTGGATCCAAAATCAACTATAAAAGGAGGATCAAAAGACCCGTGTGATACCTCGACTTGATGAGATCATTTAGAAAGGAGACATTGTGATTTGAGAGCTAACTCCATAGCTCATTCACACTTCTCACATTGTGCAATTGATTATTGCCAATGACATTGTATTTGTACATGATTTAATACATACATTTCATCATATCTTCACTTCACTTATATGCCATGACTACATCAATATAGTGATCTTCTTAAAGCTGGTTCTCAATGTATGATTGCTCACTTGTAGTGATTTAAAGCATGATATATTTATTATACTATCTTCTATATTATTACATAATCTCATTATCATTGCTTCTTTGAATCATGAGATATTAGCACTTCATTACTCTCTAGTTTGTTGTCTGATGCATCTCGAAAATGTCATGACACTCCAATGATTCACTAAACATCATACTCAGCATGTACTTCATCATTTTTAGTGAAATCACTCATGATTAGTAGCTTTCTAAGTTAATTAGACATCACCAAAAGGAATTAGGCTATTTTCTATTGTGCTCAGAGCACTGTTCAAATTACTCAACTGGTGTAGACACAAAAATAGCAAGTCTATGACCTTGAATCAATTTTCTAATTATCTTTTTTGATCCATTGATTAATGGATCATGTTTCAAACATTTATGATCATTATCAAATAGAAGAGGCCCACTACACTCTCCAACAATTGTTCTTGGCTGGTGTGAAGTAGGTTTAAGCAATACCACTTCATGTCTGAAGACTATCCACCATATCCTCCAACAACAACTCATTATGATTGGAATGAACATCAATTGGATATTGAAACTGCACTTTTGAATAGTGATTTATATAAAGAAGTGTATGTTGAGCCTGATGGTTTTGTGCAAAAAGGGCATGAAAACAAAGTGTGAGTATTGAAAAAGGCATTATATGGTTTGACGCAAGTAGCATGTGCTTGGTATCAAAACATACATGCGTAATTTATATCACATGGTTTTGAGAGCAATGCAACTAAGGGCATCTTATATGTTAAGCATGCAGATGATGTACTTCTAATTATTGTTGTATATGTTGATGATATGCTGATTTTGAGAAGTTAGATTTTGGGCGTTTGCATCATTATTTGGGCATTCCATTTGTGCAAATTTATGGAGGTCAAACAAAATATATTGACACATCATTGATGCACTTTGCATTGAATATTACAAACTTATTGCCACTCCGATTGAAATGAGTTTATGATTGGAGATGCATTTGTTGTTATTCTCTATTAGCATGCTATTGGATTATTGACTTACTTATGCATAACTTAGCCTAATATTTAGTTTGTTGTCTCTTCAATAAGCAAGTTTATGCATGGCTTAGGAATCAAGCATTGGCAAGTGGTTGTGCATCTTTTGCTAATTGATTGGTACTTAGTTACTTGAATTGTTTTACCCCAAGGGGGGATCATTATCACGAGATTTACATGTTTTTTCTTACTCGAACTAGATTGGTTGCTATGACACTCATGTGTCCTCTAGTGGTTCTTGCCTCATTCTTGGTAGTTCATGCATAACTTGGTTTAGCAAGAAGCATCCTACTATGGCCACTTCTAGTTGTGAGGTTGAGTATAGGGCACCTTTCATAGTGACTATTAATTGTGTGTGACTCAGATGCCTCTTGGCTCTCGGTGTTGATCAGTCTTCTACCTCCATCATTCTCACTGATAGTCATAGTGCATTGGTGTGAGGAACCTTGTGTTCCATGCTCACACAAAGAACATTGAGGTGCACTATCATTACGTTGGAGTTTGAGGTCTATGGAAGCACACAAACAACACAATGAAGAAGAAGAAGAAGCTTGGAGCACAACACAATATTGAATGTATTACCAAGTGAAGTATAAAAATAAGTGACCCATTAGATAATATAATTATATACAAGCCGAGGGAAAAAGACCTCCTAAAGAAGGAA
This sequence comes from Ceratopteris richardii, assembly GCA_020310875.1. Taxonomy (NCBI): domain Eukaryota; kingdom Viridiplantae; phylum Streptophyta; class Polypodiopsida; order Polypodiales; family Pteridaceae; genus Ceratopteris; species Ceratopteris richardii. Next base: position 171,862,193 of record CM035406.1, read on the forward strand.
AAAAATGGGGAGTGGGGTCCTAAGTGTGTTCACACAAATCACTACCAAAATATATCAACAAATCTCCCTTGGAAGTGATGTAGTGAAAAAGGAGTTGGCACTCATGTATAAGGAACTTCCAAGCTATCTAGAAAGAGATCAATCCACAAAAGAAAGTAAGCCCAAAACTTTGCAGAAAGCTTCAAAATTCTCCCTAGAAAAATCCTTTTGTGAAAAGATCTGCAACATTATCCTATGTGGAGACATATCCCAAGCTGATCTCTCTAGCAGAGAACCTCTCCTTGACATAATGATAATGCATCTCAATGTGTTTTCTGTTATCATGGAACACATGGTTCCTCAGAACTTCCAATGTGCTTTGACTATCAGTGAAGATGGTGGTTGAAGAAGACTGACCAATGCCCAAATTAGCCAAAAGGCATCTAAGCCACACACACTCAATAGTCATTATGAAAGCTTCCCTATACTCAACCTCACAACTAGAAGTGGCCACAGTAGGTTGCTTCTTTCTCAACCAAACTATGCATGAGCTACCAAGCATGTAGCAAAAACCATCGATGGACACATGGGTTTCATAGCAAACAACTGAATCTAAGTCAACAAAAGCATTTGATTCTAATGGTAATGATCCCCCTTGGGATAAAACAATCCAAGTAATTGGGTACCATTTGTTGGAAGTGGTGTGGGCCTCAATAACAATATTAATCACAGGTTTACAGGATCTTCTAACACATGAACCTTCGCATACACACCTTAAGACTAAAAACGAAGATGAGTGAGAGATAGAGAGAGAATAGACAAGATCTTTCAAAAGTGCATGGTAATCTAGAGTGCTCACATACACTATCTTATATTCCAATGTCAAATGATAATGTGTGAATATGATACAAACTAACAATACCTGAATCTAGGCAAAAATAGGAACTAGATACAAGAAATTGTGTGCCTAAAAGGTATGAAGAGTATGTGTGTGTGTGTGTGAGAGAGAGAGAGAGAGACAATATGGAGAATATCAACAGTTTAGAACTGTTTTACAACAAATTCGAATTCGGACTATCTAAATAAAAAACTAGTGAATGAACAAGTGGAGATAGATGTAGACTTGCTACTCACAGTATGTTCCTCATATGAACTCCTCCAGATATCTCCAAATGTAGAGCACACCTCCTCCAGGTTGCCCTCCTCCTTGATCATCTCTAAGGTCTCCTCCAAGATCTTGAGTGATGCTCCTTGCATTGATCTCCTTGAGTCTTGAGAAGATTGCTCCTTGAGTGATGATATAACAATGAGCAAAGGCCTACTTATATAGTTTTCTATGTATTTTGATAAAGCAACCTCTAAAAGCTATGTTTGCCTACAATTAAATCTCCATCGTGTGATTGCATTCTTCATTGCTAAAGCATGCAAAAAAACCTCACCAAATTTGGAAATCTTTCAAAAAATCGCACGAAAACTCTAGGCTACCATCATTGGCACTGAAGTGTGTGGGTCGGGATGCGAAACTTAGTGGGTGATTAGGGAGGTGATTTCCTTAGCCAACTTTCCCATTTGCGTACTTGTGAAGGTTCTTCTAAAGAAGACTACATATGTTGTAGGATGGGAAATTGTTTCCAACAATCCCCCCTTCAATGCCACAATGGTACAAGGTTTAATAACCTACAGCTTGTGCATGATGTATAATGAGCAAACAAGGAGATAGCTCAAAATGAGAGTTTAATCATATAAGATAGTTTTGAGGGTTTTCCAAAGAGTGCCCCAGCTATGGATTTTATAGATTGTAGAGGGCCAAGTTGAGTGGCCTTGACGATTCCAATCATTAAGTGTTGCATGCTTCAAAATGGTGATCTTGGTCAGAGCTTGGACATCATTAGGGGAAAAAATGAACCTTGTATGGGCCTTTTAGATTAAGGAGGTACTAGGAATGGATCAATGAGAGGATGGTGGTGGCCACAATCTAGTCCCTTAATCACATATGCTAGGCATGTGCTTCCCTTGTTTTTGTGTGTTCAAAGAGGATAAAACCACCTAGATCTTGTAGTGATGTGAATGGTTTTGGAAGGCTATGATCTAAAGTTTGAGGTTGACTTGCAAAATTCAAAGAAATTTTGAACAAGAGCCCTTGGATTTGAAAGTTAATGAAAGGCTATGATCTATTCTTTCTTTGAAAGTGCACCATTATTTTGTGACCCTTGGATTAGAGGCTCCGTTGGATGGCTTATATTGAAGAAATCTTGAATGTTAGGAATCTTTGCACATGGGCCATTGGATGTGACCTTTATCCAATGGATGAGGATCAAACTTTAAGTGAAAGAGTGCTAGCTTTCATGCACCATTGGATGAAGATCTTAATCCAATGGTTCTCATGGATTACGCAAAATATATCAGCCCCATTTGCAAAATAGCATGGATCTCCCAAGATCCAAGGGTCCACAAAGTTGTAGAGAGTGATAAAATAAAAATCGTGATCTAAATCAACCCCATTCCTGCTTTACCATTAGATCCTTGAAGATCTAGTGGTTGAATATCTTGTAGAGAGTGTGAGACCTTAGGCCCACTCCAAAAAAAATTGAAACCTTCTGTCTCTAAGTTTCCATGAATATTAAATATAGCCATTGATCTAAGAAATCCATTGGTCATGGATCTTCACGTATGATATTCCAAATACAAAGATTCATGAAGTATTGTTTTATTAGAAAAAACCAATATTGATTTCAAAGGCTTTGTTAAGCTCATGTATTGAGCTTTTTAATCCCTAAAAATTGGGAATCCTTATAAGGCCAATGAAAGGTCCATTCTTTCCCTCAATGTCTTGGCACAAAATTTGTTAGTCTAGAAATTACGAACAATCATATTGTCTTGATCTTGCTTTCTCATATCCTCGAGGTGCTCGAGCTTCCCTTTTGGGTTAGTGGTACTTATTTGCCCCTTCACCATCTTGGAGTCATTGAGCTCACATACAAGTTGTTGCACAAAAGCCATCCATAGAGGTTGTTCTTGCAAATAAGTCATTTGGGTGGGACCCATGTAGAGGCTCTTCAACACAAACAAAAAAAAAGAGTTTCAAGTACCTCAACATGATGTTCGGCTTAGTATAGAGGCTCAGCATGACTTCTCACTCAAGAGTCATCCATAGTATGAATTATAGTATGCCTACATTGCATAGAGGTCCCAAGCCCCTACACGCACACATCCGACCTTGCCCCACCACGTGAGAGAGAGGGATCTCTTGCAACTCTTTCTTCCTTGAGTTGTGAAGGAAGGAAGTGAAGGATTTACATAAGTACCTGCCTAGAGCTCATGCGCAGTGACTTATTGGATGATTTGATAGTGCCTTTGAGCCATTGAGTGCACACATCACATTTTTCCATCTCCAAAAGGTTTTGTTGAGCTAAGTTGAGAGCGACTTCAAGACTTTTTGGAACCTGAATTGGAGTGCATCCTGTGCACATGGATTCAAAACCGAGTGCATAATTTTCCTTGTGTGCTCTTTGATTACCAAGAGAATAAGCATAAGAGAGGATAGGTAAGCATAATCGAAGGAAGGAGAGACTACACTTTGGGTTTCATTCATCCCATTGAAGCCCTGAAGGGCTCTTCTTCTTTGATCTTGAAAGGAGGCAACAAGGGAAGTTCGCTTTTGCATCAAGTTCAAAGGATAAAACTTTTCTACTTCAATTCAAGGCTTCCATGGAGTACCAAGGAGGTCTTTGGATACAATAGTGGAGCATCAAAATTCATCAGCTTTCGATGATTTCCAACCAATTGAAGGACGGATCTTGGAGTTTTCCACATCATAATTCTGGCACTCTCATCTAGAATTGAGTCTACACCAAAGAAAATTATATTTTGGGAGTATCTCTTGTGAAATTTATGCATTACCCTTCTATTTTAGCATGCACCACTTAAAGCTCATAATTCCAAAAAATTAAAGAACCCTTTGTGTGCGATGGAGGGATCAACGAGCCATGTTGTGTCAATGGGTAGAATGAGTGCATACATGTTTGTTTCATTATCTTTATCATTTGTTTCATGTTCATGCTTAGTCCACCAGTAGTATCATGTGCATCTCCATGAAACATTCAAATTCCAAGTCATGTGCATGATGCATTGGACACAATATCTATAGATGTAGTTACAAATGTTGAGGGTACCATGCAAGAAGGGAATAAAATCAACACCACTTCTACTGAGGAGCAAGGAATCAAAGCTTGGTTGTTGAGGTTACAGTAGGGCTTTGGATATTTGTCCAATGTCTAGGTGAAAGTTTCAAAACTTCTTCAATCTCTTGATGGGGCTCAAAGTCCGCTTAGTTCCATTTTGGGGTTACTCGAAGGGTCCGAAGATTTATGAAGGGCTACCATAGGTAGCCACACTAATACAATTGTGAAGACACCTATGTCTATCTTGGTAGGAAAGGATTCACCCATTTCCTAGACAAATGTCTTCCCTTTGATTAGTAATATGAGTCTTCTTAGTTCGATGGCTCCTACTACTCCTTTATTTGCCAAAACATCATGATAAGCAATAGGTGTAAGTCATTCCTTAGATCTTTCCTTGGGAAAAGGTCTCTGAGTTCCTTAGTTCTTGAGCAAACATAGGGATCACAACAAGGATGTTGTCGGAATATTCTTGGAGAAGTGTCAAGACGTCCAACTCAAGACTAGTCCTAAACCTATTAGGATAGTAGAAGCCAGTTTGTCATTAGGTTGGAAAGCTTACATATGGTAGATGATTCTCTCATAGACTCATAAAAGACCATCAACTTGGACTAAATTTGCTCATCTCTTCAAAAATTAGTTTCTCCTAGAGAATGAGGAGAAATGCAATCAGGAGGCTTGGGATATAGTCATGTAGAAAGGAAGATCATTGTCAATCTATATTTTAAAGTATCACGAAATTATTCTAACATTAAATTCCCTTGATGATTTTCACTAGCTTTGTGGTTTTATTTAAGGAACAAACACGTGAATCTGCAATCAAGTAGAACAACACGAACCAACGTTGCTTGATGAAGTGATAAGGTTGCACAAATTTATGAGAATAATTCTCGCATTGATATCCTACAAGATAGTGGTAACTTCCATTAAGTTTCCACTAAACACAAGGGCAAAGGATCAAAATCATTAGAACACTAATGTTTCTAGAAGTGTGCTTTCTTTAGAAGATTATGATAAAGAACAAAAAGAGAATTTATGTTTTAAGTGCTTAAATTCTAGAGATCATATTAAGGCCTCTCTAGATGGAAGAGAGCAAAAGGCTACTTTGGTGAGAAGTGATGGCTAATGCACAGAGACGAGGAGGTCTTTGCAAAATCTTGCTCTAGTTCATCCTAGTTTACTCCACAGAACCTTAATAGACTCCCGAAATTCAATATTGCATTTATATCACCATACTACTTTGAAGCATCATTCCCAAAACAATATGTCAAAACAGATAACTAGTGTGTACAACACCTTAAGAAAGCCTTCTATTTATGGAAGAAGACACTTAGTATTTTACTCAAAGCTCATATCTTAGTAGCAATTGACCCAAGACCTTTTTCACACTTTCAAATGAACTATTGAGTGAGCTATACCAATTTATTCCATGGATTTATGAGGACTATACTTAAAGAAATGTGCATAAGAAGACAACCTGTAATCTCAACTTTTCAGGAAGAAGTAGATACATAGACATAGTAACATTGATTTACCAATAACACAAGGTGTATAGTGTTGGAGTTAGATGTCTGTGGAAGCACGCGAACAGCACAAGGAAGAAGAAGAAGCTTGGAGCACAACACACAATAGTGAATGTATTACTAGGGAATGTGCAAAGATAAGTAGCCCATTAGGGCAATACTTGTATATACAAGTCGGGGGAAAAAAACCTCCTAAAGAGGGAAAAAAGTGCCCCAGTGGTCCTAGAGTGTTCACACACATCACTACCTAAATATATCAACAAATCCCCCCTGGGAGTGATGCGGTGAACAAGTAGCTAGCACTCATGTATAAGGAAGTGCCAAGCTATGTGGAAATCACTCCACAAAAGGAAGTAAGCCCAAAGCTTTGCGAAAAACTTCAAACTTTTCCCTTCTCCTGCATGGGCACATATGCCATGCTGATCTCCCCAGTAGAGAACCTCTCCCTGACATAATGATAATGCACCTCAATGTGCTTAGTGCGAGCATGGAACATAGGGTTTCTCGCAACTGCCAATGCGCTTTGACTATCAATGAAGATGGTGGTGGCAGAAGATTGACCAACACCCAAATAAGCCATAAGGCATATAAGCCACACACACTCAACAGTCGCTGTGAAAGCTGCCCTATACTCAGCCTCACAACTGGAAGTGGCCATAGTAGGCTGCTTCTTGCTCAACCAAGATATACATGAGCTACCAAGCATGAAGCAAAAGCCACTAGTGGACACATGAGTGTCATAGCAACCAGCCCAATCAGAGTCAGAAAAAGCATGAAAATCTGGTGGTAGTGATCCCCCCTTGGGATAAAACAACGCAAGTAGCCGAGTACCACTCAAGTAGCGAAAGATATGCTTAACCGCCTGCCAATGCTTGACTCCTGGGCAATGCATAAACCTACTCATCTGTGAGACAGCAAACTGAATATTTGGTCGAGTAATGCATAAGTAAATCAAGCATCCAACAACCTGCTGATAGAGAACAGCATCAAATGCATCTCCAGCATCATGAAGACTCAATCGTAAACCTATCTCCATAGGAGTGGCAATAGACTTACAGTCTTGAAGGCCAAAACACTGCAATAATGTGTCAATATATTTTGTTTGACACAAACCCATTCCACCATCAACGTGCATAAACTGAATGCCCAAATAATGATGCAAATGCCCCAAATCAAACATCTCAAATGAGGCATGCAAATCAGCCTTAAAATCAGCAATATGCTTCTCAATAGGACCACTGAGCATCATGTCGTCAACATAGACAACAATGATCAGAAGCACATCATTAGCACGCTTAACATATAAGGTGCTTTCAGTTGGACTGTTCTCAAAACCATGTGCAATCAGATAGGCATGTATCTTCTCATACCAAGCACGTGGTGCTTGCTTTAAACCATATAATGCCTTCTTTAACGTGCACACATGGTTTTCATGCCCTTTTTGCACAAAGCCACGGGGTTGAAAAACATACACTTCTTCATGCAAGTCATCATTCAAAATGTTGTCTTAATGTCCAACTCATGTACATTCCAACCATGATGGGTTGCAAGTGCACAGATGCTCCGAATAGTAGTCATACGGCATGTAGGTGCAAAGGTCTCATCAAAATCAATGCCTCTTTCCTATGCATAAGCCTTTGCAACAAGCCTAGCCTTATACTTGTCAACTGTACCATGAGGTTTACGCTTGAGCTTGTATACCCACTTAGTGCCAATGGCCTTCTTGCCAGGAGGCAAGTCACATAAAGACCAAGTACCATTCTTCATTATTGCATCATATTCAGATTGCATAGCAGCCATCCAATTTTCTGAATTTTGTGCTTCATCAAATGAAACAAGCTCAGTCTCATCACATAGACTAGATGCAGCCATAGCATAGAAATCTGATGCAAAAGAGGCACTATGAGAGCCTGATTGAGTACGATATGATAGAGGTGCATCTAATCTGCTATCACGCAAGGTCTACACCAGCCATTTTGGCATAGTTCTTGCCTACTCAATATCAACTCTCTCATCAATAAGTGCATCATGTAAATCTGCATAAAAAATGGAATGATCTGCATCATCACATGAAACCTGCAAAGGTTGAGAAGTTGCCTCATTAGGATCAGCACTAGACTGTCCACTTGTAAAAAGAGGCAGCAAAGTATCATACATGTCTTTGGAGCTAACAAATGTCTCCTTAGTACATGAAAGCAATGGCTGAATAGCATCCTCCACAAAAACAACATCACGGCTAACTAGAATGCGTTTAGTCTGTGGATGATACAGACGATAGCCTTTACTTTCAGAACTGTACCCAACAAAAATACATTTTACTGCTTTATCATCCAATTTTCTTCGATGTTGTTCAGGCACTAATGCATGTGCCAAACAACCAAAAACAAGCAGATGAGCAATAGATGGCTTGCGGTCATGCCAAGCCTCATATGGAGTGATAGACTGTAGTGCTTTAGTGGGACACCTGTTCAATACATATGTTGCACACATGACAGCCTTAAGCCAGAACCTATGTGGTAAAGCCTAACTCTTGACCATACACCTCGCCATCTCCGTGAGTGACCTGTTCTTTCGTTCAGCAACTCCATTCTGTTGAAGTGTATATGGCACTATACATTGGTGTTTTATCCACGTTCAGCCAAAAATGCATTAAAATCAGAAGACATATATTCCCCCCTCGATCAAAACGGAGGGTGCCTATTTTACATGCTGACATATTTTCAGCGAAAACCAAAAACTGTTTGAATCACATGAACACTTCGGACTTTGCCTTCAATGGATATACCCATGCATGCCTGGAAAAATCATCGATGAAAGTCACGAAGTAAAGATAATTCCCAAAAGAAGGTGTCTGTATAGGACCACAGACATCACTATGTACAAGCTGCAATTTCTTAGTAGCCCGAACAGAACCATCTTTTGGAAAGGACAAACGCTGCATTTTGCCCAATATACAACCTTCACAAACATGTTTTCCAGGTGCCTCAGGTTTGGGCAAAGAGGACAACATTTCATATTTCTACAGGCGTAGCAAACTAGCAAAATTCAGATGACCAAAGCGTGCATACCAAAGCTTTGCATCTGACACAGCCTGAGAATCATTTACTGCACATGCCAAATCATTTATTGATCTTTCATAGTCTATGATCTTATACAACCCACAACATAAAATGCCAGAAGCAATAATCACATCGTCATTTGACAGATCATGAACTGTACACCTGTCATCAACAAATTTCACAACCAAGCCAATCTTGGCTAATGCAAAAACTGATAACAGGTTCTTCTTGATCCCTGGCACAAATAAAGCATCTGACAAAGTGAAAGAACTACCATCAGTAGTAGTCAAAATGATCTTACCAACTCCCATAACAGGATAAGAGGAGTTGTTGGCACATGTAACAGTATTCCGTGTAGGGGCAGGCTCGAGTGGAGAGAAGAAACTACGCTGCGAGGTAATATGTTTGGTCGCCCCACTGTCAAAATACCAAAGATCTGAGTCTATTGCAGACATGCACTGCTCATGAGAAGATGGGTCAAAACTAAAGACAGTAGTAAACGTCCATTCTTCTTCTTTCACAAGATTAGCAGACTCTGTTTTTGGTGTAGAGGCCTCTACAACAACCATTCCAGCCTCTTTCTTCTTTGCCTCTTTAGCAGCCAGTTTTGGACAGTTCTTTATGATATGATCATTCCCTTTACAGTACTTACAAAACGATTTTTTCTTTTCTGATTTCTTCTCATCTTTAACTTCCTTCTTTGAATATGCAGAATTAGCAGATTTTGCTTACTAGTTGAAGAGTTCCATTTTCCTTTGCCCTTCTGACTAGCCAGGAAAGCTTGATCTGCAACTCGCATAATGGATCTGTTCTGCCTGGACTGATCTTCCTGCAATAGAACAGAGACTAACTCCTCAAATGATAAGGCTTTCGGATTGCCTTTCATCATCAACCGAAGAGTAGAAGCAAAACTCTGATATGAATCAGGAAGACCATTCAAAACGGTCTGCACAAGTGAGTTATGTAGTATAACCTCATCAGCAAAAATCAACTATTCCTTCAAGTCTTTGATCTTTGTTAGGAAACTGTCCATAGAATCACCTTCATTCATGTGCTCACTCTCCAACTGTTTTCGGAGGTAAGCAACACAAGCCTCATTCCTAGCTTGGTACAATGTGGTAACTGTATCCCAAGCATCCTTAGCAGTTATGCAAGAGCGAATGTGAGGAATAATGGCACGTTTGACAGACAAAGCTATCAATGCATGTGCCTCAGCATCTCTGCCATCCAACGAATCTGCTCTGCAGTAGGTGCAACAGAAACTGCAGCACGAACAGGAATATGCAGAATATCCTCATCTTCGACACCTTCTGCATCAGCTACAGTATTTGCAGTTGTAACAGTTGCAAGTGTGATAGGACGTTTTTCGACACCTTGCACAATGTTCCATAGTCCTTTTGCAACCAACACATGTCGCATCATATAAGCCCATAATGGGTAGTTGGTACCATCCAACTTATCCTCAACAGCCAACATACGGAATACATCACTGCTTTCAGCCATGGCCGGTGACTAAAATACCTTGATGCAGAAAATTGACTATATCTCAAAAAGTTGAACAGAACTGCCCAGACAAATTCTGCTAGACCTGTAACAGGCTTTGAGACACTTATACTGGCGAACAGAAGCTGATATATACTTTTTGCACAAAAAGATGAAATAGCCTGCACAAGCACTGTGATAGTGCGTTCGGAGGCCGAAACGAGCTCAGATTGTGATTTCAGCACGACACAGCAAAGTTGTTTTGATCTCGGAAACACGCTGAGTATGCTCACCAAAATTGGTGCGATTCTAAGACTACAACAAGAGGAGTGTCGATGGCGCCCTAGATGAAGCGACGACCTACTCTAATACCAATTGTTGGAGTTAGATGTCTGCGAAAGCACGCGAACAACACAAGGAAGAAGAAGAAGCTTGGAGCACAACACAATACTGAATGTATTACTAGATAATGTACAAAGATAAGTATCCCATTAGGGCAATAGGCGCATATACAAGCCGGGGGGAAAAAACCTCCTAAAGAGGGAAAAAGTGCCCCGGTGGTCCTAGAGTGTTCACACACATCACTACCTAAATATATCAACATATAGATCCAATGATTATGAACCTTTGTAGGCATGCTAATATCCATCCTAAATTGTGTTCTAGTTGGTAGATTGGTTAGTGAGATTATATACATAAAGAAATGACTCAAACAACATGATAGACTCTACTCAATGTACTATGATAGTGAACAAAGATACATGCAGCTATGAAAATGAAGTATAAATATATTTCTAATTCATATATGATACAATGAGAGAATGGAGGAATTCTCTAGCTTTGAGTCAAGTCATAAATCAATTAGAATGAGTATGATTATTGGCTTTGAGTTTTTGACTAAAGTAACATATATACTCTTTTGCTTCTTAACTATTGATTGATTCCACCTAAAAGTGATCCAAAATTTTAGGAAGTAACTTGAATTTTGAATTCAATTGAAGTCATGTCCTTTTACTCCAATAATTCCTCAAGGGTTTCTCCAATTGTCGCATTTAGTTTTTACCATGAACAATTGTTGATATATTTAGGTAGTGATGTGTGTGAATACACTAGGACTACCGAGGCACTTTTTTCCCCTCTTTAGGAAGTTTTTTCCCCCGGCTTGTATACACGTCTATAGCCCTAATGGGTTACTTATCTTTGTACATTCTAGTGGTAATACATTCACTATTGTGTGTTGTGCTTCAAGCTTCTCCTTCTTCCTTGTGTTGTTCGTGTGCTTCCACAGACGTCTAACTCCAACAATTGGTATCAGAGTAGCTCACGGCTTCATCTAGGGCATCATCGACACCCCTCCGATCACAGTCTCAAAATCACACGAAATTTGGTGAGCATACTTAGGGTGATTAGGAGATCAAAACACCTTCGATGTGTGGTGTTCAAATCATGATCTGAGCTCGTTTCATCCTTCCAATGCACTATCGTAGTGCTTGTGCAAGCTATTTCATCTTTTTGTGCCAAAGATATATACAGGTTTTGGTTTGCCAGTATAAGCATCTTGAAGTCTGCTACAGGTCTAATCGAACTTGTCAAGGTAGTTCTATTCAACTTTTCTAGATACATTCATTTTTTTTTGTAGCAGGGTATTTTAATCAGTGGCCATGGATGAAAGCAATGATGTATTTCATATGTTGGCTATTGAGGATAAGTTGGATGGTATCAATTACTGATTGTGGGCTTATGTGATGCAACATGTTTTGGTTGCAAAAGGATTGTGGAACATTGTGCAGGGTGTTGAAAAACATCCTATTACACTTGCAAATACAGGTATTGAAGCTGATATATATATATATATATATATATATATATATATATATATATATATATATATATATATATATATATATATATATATATATATATATATATATATATATATATATATATATATATATATATATACACTCTTTCCCCAAACAAGAAGTGAACAATTTATCTAGGGTTTAATGTACATGAAGGTACAATTAAGTAGATGGCATTGAAGATGCTGATATTCTTTAGATTCATGTTGATGCTGCGGTTTCTGCCACACCTACTATAGAGAATTTTTTTTGGATGGTAGAGATGCTCAAGAACACGCATTGATAGCCTTGTTCTATCAAACGTGTCATTATTCCTCACATTCGCTCTTGCAGAATAGCTAAGAATGCTTGCGATGCACTTACCACATTGTACCTGGCTAGGAATGAGGCTCATGTTGCTTACCTCCGAAAAAAGTTGGAGAGTGAGCATATGAATGAAGGGGATTCTATGGACAATTTTCTAACAAAGATCAAAGACTTGAAGGAACAGTTGACTTCTACTGATGAAGTTATACCAAATAGCTCACTTGTGTAGACTGTTCTGAATGGTCTTCCTGATTCATATCAGAGTTTTACTTCTGGTCTTCATTTGATGATGCAAGGCAATCCAAATGCCTCGACATTTGAGGAGTTAGTCTCTATTTTGTTGCAAGAAGATCACTCTAGGCAGAACACGTCCATTATGCATGTTGCAGATGCAGCTTTTTTGGCTAATCAGAAGAGCAAAGGTAAATGGAGCTCATCTACTAGTAAGAAGAAATCTGAAAATGCTGCACATTTGAAGAAGGAAGACAAAGATGAGAAGAAATAAAAAAAGCAAAAATTCTTTTGTAAGTACTATAAAGGAAACAATCATGTCATAAAGAACTATCCAAAACTTGATGCAAAAGAGGCAAAGAAAAAAGAGGCTTGAATGGTTGTTGGAAAGGCCTCTACACCAAAAATAGAGTGTCCTAATCTTGTGCAGAATGAAGAATAGGCATTTACTACTATTTGCAATTTTGATCCATCGTCTCTTAAATAGTGTATGTCTGCAGTAGTCTCAGATGTTTGGTACTTTGATAGTGGGGCAACCAAACATATTATCTCGCAGCACAGTTTCTTCACTTCTCTCGAGCCTGCCCCTATAGGGAATACTATCACATGCACCAACAACTCCTCTCATAATCTCTCCTAATATGAAAGATAGAACGCTACTTTTGCCAAGGACAACATCTAAAAACTAGTATGTTGACAAGATTCTTAGTGATGGATGGATACCACTCAAGAGTAGAAAAGCATGGAAAACTATTCATCATAGTATTAACTTCCCCTATCCCAAGGTTTCTAGTATTTGGAGTGATATTGACTTGAGATTGAATTCTAATTTCATGTTTTCCTCTGAACTTGAAGCTCAAGACAATCAGCAGATCTAGAACCTAGATAGCAACCCATATGATCATGAAAGAATTCTTATGAATCAAGTTGAAGCTTAATAAATACTCTCATCTTTAACACAAAACTCCAAAATAAAAGGTGAGAGATCCACTGATGTTAATAGGTCTTCTCTATCTATGCCCAAACCCTCCAAAAATAGTAACAAATGAGTAAGTCTCTTCTTAATTTTCTATCCTTGAATTGCAAATGTATCTCTAATCCATTCATGATATGATGATTAATTGTTGGCTAAGGAGTTCCTCCCTTTTTCCTTATGCTATTTGGCTCCAAGAGCTTAAATGTGCTAGTTTATTTCTCTCCACCAGTCTCAGTCTTGTCTCACCTAATGACAAGTGGTTTGTTACTAATCACAACACTTGTCAATATGGTTCCATCATTAGTAAATCCACTCCGTTTCTAACCTTATGAAAGATATCCATTTGATCCCTTCTCATTAGTTTATTGCTGCTACCCTTGACCTTCCTATGAATTTGAAACTTGTGAGCATTTATGCATCTTACTCCTATTCCACTAGTCATTGGGTGGAAGGAGATTCCTCATCTAATTGGCCCTCTACTAATAGATGATTTTAACATGGTTGATAACATCAAAGATTGCCTAAATAGCAAAGGTACAATTATTCACGATTCTAAAAATTTTGAATGGTATAACCTTATTAAGACTTGAGACCTTTTTTACATCTCGCCCAAGAGGCATTTCACTTGGAACATCAAAAAAAGTGGTCGCAACTTTCATGTTGTTCATCTCGATAGATGATATTTAAATATCTCTAAGCTTGAATCTTTATGGAATGACAAGTCTAGACTCCTTGGGCTAGAGGTATTTACATGGGTAGATTTGGAATGGAGGATACGTACCATCACTCTTACAAGGTGGGAGTCATCTTCAATTTTTGGGAAGCTTTACAACAATGGTATACAAAGCTATGGTTTATTCAAGGATATGATAGTACATGTCTCTCTTCATTTTTAAAAAGATATTCTCTACTTGAGAACTATGGGAGGCATTCTCTACTTGGCCTATCCTCTTGGTTAAGAAAAAAGATGGGTCAATGAGATTGTGTATTGACTATCGAGCTTTGAACAAAGTTATGCTAAAGCATAAATACCCAATGCATTATCTATTTGATCAATTCAAGGGAGAAAGGGTATTCTTGATTTTTTTCAAGGATATCACTAGGTTAAAATCTAATGATATACCCAAGACAACCTTCATAAAAAAATATGAGCATTTCAAAAATTTTAATGTGCCTTTTCGACTAATAAATGCCCCCACCTTGTTCATGAATCTGATGAACACAATTCTAAGAGCTTGCTTATGAAAATCTATGGTTGATTTCCTTGATGAAATTCTCATCTTAATTCAAGATAGAGCTACCTATTTGCAGCATTCGGAAAATATTTTCCAAGTTCTATGAGAGAAGAAGATGTATGGAAAATAAGCTAAGAGTGAGTTATTTTCAACTAAAATCAGATATCTTGACCACATTATATCTAAGAAAGGAATTCAAGTAGATCTTGAAAATGTCCAAGTCATTATTAATTTCACACACCTGAAAGCTATTACAAAACATCAAAGTTTCTTTAGATTATGAGGATACTACAAAAATTTTGTTCCATAATTTTCCAAGATCTCAATCCCTTTATTCAAGAAGTTGATGTTAAAGTCTAAAAGACTTATTTGGGGTAATTTTACACGCTTTGGAAGTCCCCTACGATAAATGGAAAAGCTTTTCCATGGAATTTATCACTAGCTTGCCTCGAACCTAGAAAGGACATGATGTAGTTTGGGCTAGACTAGATTATTTGATCAATATGGGTTGTTTTATTCCTATTTGAACTAGATTTAAAACTCCAAAGTTAGTTAAAATGTTTGTGGAACATCTGTATTGACTCTATGGTCTCTACCACAAGATGTAGTTTTAGATAGAGATAAAATTCACTAGTCATTTCTGGAGAGTTATGTTTAGTAGGTTAAAACAAAGCTAAATATGAGCATAACTAAACATTCATAGAAAGATGCACAAAAAGGAAGGTTCAATCAAATACTTAAAGATATGTTATGAGCTTAGGTGTCTGCAAATAAAATTGATTGGGAAGATTATTTTCCTTTAGTTGAGTTTGCTTATAATAGAGCCAAGTATTCAACATTTGAACATAATCCCTTCATGTTAATGTATGGTTTCTAGCAAAGGGCTCCATATGTAGTCAGATTGGAAAATGAGAAGGTTTAAGCAGCCAAATATTTCTTGGAGGATATGAAATTTTAGCCGAAAGCAGTTAAAGAAAAGGTGAGGAAATCCTAGGATAGAGGTAAAGTATACAGCGATCCTAAGAGGTGAGATATCTACTTTCACTTCGAAGAAGAAATGTATTTGGAAGTTCCATAGGGATTTGGAATTTGAAAACATGACCCTACCATGAGCAGTCTCCAAGATATTGTGGCCCTTTCAAGATTCTTAGAAAGTTTGGGACTTTGTCTTATGAGCTAAAGCTTCTAGATAATTGTCTAATTCACCCAATATTTTATGTTGCTAGATAGAAAAGAAAACTAGCTAAACAAGGCAATTTTGTATCTCGAGATATGGTAGTCCAACCTGTCTCATTTCACAACATCCCTCATGAACCAGAGAAAATACTATGCACTTGAGATAAAAAAAGATAAGGATTCATTTGTAAAAGGAGTGCCTAGTCAAGTGGAAGGATGGAACAAAAGAAAGCACCACTTGGGAAGGTGTAAGTCCCATTAATAAAATATTTTCCTCGTTTCCAGCTTTAAGTTAGATAATGAGGCAAATCTTTAAGAGTGGGTCCATCACGGATGTGATTGATCATGGTGCACAGGGAAAAACTCAACATATTATACCTACACATATTTTTGAGGAAGAAAATATCACTGTTGAATAATTAGGGGCTATTTGCATGGTTTTCAAGGCTCAAGACCCTTAGATTTCATAGAGAAATCCTTGGAAAATCTTTGGAGAACCCTTGGGTTTTATTTATGATCCCTTGTGAATCGTATTTCAATTGAATGGCTCAAACCTTAGGATTTTTATCCTAAGGTGAGGAGCTTTATTATTTGGGTAATTCAATTCAAGAAACCTTGAGGGTGTATGTACAAGTCTAGAGCTCCTCACTTAAGAAACCATAAAATTTTCAGGTGATCCCATGTGATTGCTTGACTTAGAAACCCAGGTGAAGAACCCTTCTTGGGAAACCATGTGACTTGGACACATGGCAAACCTAGACGGAGTTAGAAGGGAGGATAGTTACTCTCATTCTCACAAGGTGGAAATTAAATTTAATGCTTTGGAATCTTTACAACACATCTCCAAGCTTAACTCTAGATGGAGGGCTTGCTAGGATTATCATGAATGGAGATATAGGTTTCAATGTATTTGGATCGACCTATACCCTTTGCATCAACATTTCTTTTTCCAATGGGTCATTATTTATAATGACAAATGGGCTAGGAGTAGGGCAAAGAGAATTGGGTTTCATGAGGGATTATGTATCATTTGCGGCAAAGAGGAGAATACGGCTCATCTTTTCATAAATTATGCTAATGCAAGGAAGTTATTGAACATACTTCACAATTGTTGCTCCTTTGTGAGCCATACTGTGCTAGGATATCACAAAATGGAGTGTGCACAAGATTAACCACCAGCCTCTAGCATATATGGAGTTCTCTTATCCTGTGGAACATTTGGATGAATAGGAACAATAGAATCCTAAACAACAACAAGAAAGATTTTTATATCTCTTGTGTTCTTGCTTTGAGAAGATTTAGTCTTTCATATATTCATGTCATTAAAGATGCCTTACCAATTGAGGCCAAGATGAATGATATCACTCATTTGAAGCATCTTAATAAATGGAGAGCTTGTATGTTGCCAATCATTAGGGTGAAAAACGGCCAAAAAAGGGCCGTGTAAGGATTTCAATTAGTTGTACTTAATCTAGATTAAAGTTCTCAAATCATTTTAAAAAAATATGTGTAAGCGCATTTGAAACATATTTTATGCAAATTTTGAAGAGAGAGAAACCCGTGTGATAATCATGAAAAGTATGTGTGATATCTTACGCCTTGAAGTTTGTGCTCATCGGGCGTTCATGAAAAATTGAATTTTCCTGTTGTTCATGGACCTATATAATGTGTGCTTATGACGTTTTGCACTTTTTTACTCTACTCTCCATTGTAGGCCTGTTTCTCTCTTTCATGTCATTTTAGACACTTTCGCGTCACTCTTCATAGCACACCATGGAGAACCTCAACCCAAACACTATCACTTTCAACCAGTCAAAATCATTGTGATAAGTTCCATATCAACATTGCAGTTAGTCATGAGTATGCAACGACAAGAAAGGTATTCCGAAGGATGTATATAATGTGTGCTTATGATGTTTTGCACTTTTTTACTCTACTTTCCATTGCTGGCCTGGTTCTCTCTTTCATGTCATTTTAGACACTTTCACGTCACTCTTCATAGTAGACCATGGAGAACCTCAACCCAAACACTATCACTGAGCTTTCAACCAGCCAAAATCATTGTGATAAGTTCCATATCAACATTGCAGTTAGTCATGAGTATGCAACGACAAGAAAGATATTCCAAAGGATGTATATAATGTGTGCTTATGACGTTTTGCACTTTTTTACTCTACTTTCCATTGCAGGCCTGTTTCTCTCTTTCATGTCATTTTAGACACTTTCGCGTCACTCTTCATAGCAGATCATGGAGAACCTCAACCCAAACACTATCACTCAGCTTTCAACCAGCCAAAATCATTGTGATAAGTTCCATATCAACATTGTAGTTAGTCATGAGTGTGCAATGACAAGAACGGTATTCCGAAGGGCTCTTCAAACTTCTGAAGTGGATGGATTTCGGAAAGAAGGCAAATAACATATCGACATATGGGCAGATGGATCTATTTATCCAGTTGATAGTTGATCCACAAACTGGGAGGTATCCCCTTTTCATAATCTTCATGATCTAATTAGATTTGTAGGAGATGGTGAGGATGTTTTATGAGGCTATCATTCAAGGCTCTGAGAGATTTCAAGAAATTATGTACAATACATAAGAAAATGCGAATATCTACTCTCAGAAATGGGATTTCATGGTGGCGATGTTCATCTAAGAGAAGATCCAAAGCTTTCACAAAATATAGGGAATGTACTACAGGATGTCTCAATCGGGGGTGGAAAAGCAAGGAGATTCTTCAGCAACCATGATGTCAAAGAATTAAATGCCATGTGGAATTGCTGGAAAATATTTTGTGAGTTCACGACTAATGTAAAAAGCAAATGAGAAATAGCAAAAAAGAGAATGGAGGTGTGGGTCAAACTAGATAATTTTTAAAAGATCATGAGGCAGCAGGTAACATCAAATAGATATGTGACAGATTTCAAAAAGGTGACCACAGAGCTTATAGAAACCATCATACATGCATGGAGTGCCAAAGACATAACAAACTACTTGGTGAGTTTCAAAGATAATTTACTCAATTTATTTTTCTTTAATTGAAATAAACATTTGATGAAACTCTTCTGTTATTCTAGCTTATTCTTCTTGTGCATGGTGCATTCTTTACAGAAAAGGAAAGACTTGCCAAATGGAACACCCAAGGCATGGAAAAAATCTCTTTATCAAGCGAGGACAAGCTTCTTTAGGTGCACAAAGAAAGGAGGAGGAGTAACAAAAAGTAATGCATCCAAAGAGCTTTTTGATTGGTTTTTTAGAAGACAATTACAAAGGAGCTCATGCCAAATATTGTCATCAAAAGAATAGGACTATCAACAGACAAAAACATCATGGACCAATATCACAAAATGAAAAAGATTACATTCCAAAGGAAGCCTTAATATTTGCAATGTCTTTTATTTCTTTGAGAAATAAAGATGTCTATGTATGTACATTTCATGATGTAATAAGCTTTGAAAAGATATATGTCTATATATGTACATCTTTTTTGAGTCTTCTGAATGAGCTTGAATTTGGCAAATCTGCCTTCAAAGAGATTTTTTATTGATTCTTGAGAAGAAAATTACAAAAGAGCTCATGAAAAATATTATCATCAGATAAATAGGAATTTCACTAGAGAAAAATAGATCATGGATCAATAAGGATTAATATTAGGACATGGATCAATCAAACAAAAGAAGATTGCATCCTTCATATTTGCAAGGTCTTATATCCCTTTGGGAAATAAATATGTGTATCTATGTACATTTCATGAGTAATAAGCTTTGAAAAGAAATATATTTAATCCTTCTTGAGTCTTTTGAATGAGCTTGGATCTGGCAAATCTCCTCTATATCTGAGGTACTCTTTTCTCTTGTAGCCAACAATACTTTTAACATCTGACACCCCTACAACCATTCCATAGCTTGAGTAACAAAGGAAGTAGCCTGCCCTTGAAGCATTGAATCTTGGGGCATATCCAAAAATTCTAAATGCAGTTGTTCTTTCAAGTATCAAAACTCTATATGTAATAAAGGGTATTGAAGTAAAACCCATGTATCTTGAAAGAGTCCTCAAGGAGAATAGTGCAAAATCTGGCTCTTCACTATAGTGCTTATGAATAACACAAAATAATTCTGGATTCAATTTTGGAAGATAGTGGATCATTGAATGAATATCCACCTTTGTCTTTCCTTTCTCCTCTTTGTCTTTCCTTTCTCCTTTCATCCAATATAGATAACTATGGAAAAAATAAAAAACCTAGGTTAGAAAAAGTCCAAGGAAACTTTTAAAGTCATAGAAATAAGTGGAAACACAAGCAGAAACAAAACATGAGACATGACCGATTCAAGCGATTAGGGTCATTAGAGAATATCGGATGGACCTAATCGCTTGCATTGGTAATGTTAGATTTCTCCCCCTAAACTTTATAGAAACATATAATTAATGTTGAAAATAGCATTTATACACACATTAAGTTGTTATATATGGAGCATTCATTCATATAGCTAGGAATATCATACTTTTTTGGACACGACCAATCCAAGCGATTAGGCCCATCAAAGAAGCTTGGATGGCCCTAACTGCTTGAACTGGTCGTGTCCAAAGGAGGCCATCTTGAACCTTAAATTGCATGTGAGCTTATTGGTTAAGAATTTGGAGAAAATTATGCTACCATTTCCTCCAGAACATGCCAAAACCCTAAGATTGACTGTCTATTTGCATGATTTTGATACCCAAAGGTCTTGATAAGCCTTTTTGTATTGATGTCTAAACACGACTGATGCAAGTGATTAGGCCCATCCAACATTTCTAGATGAGCCTAATCGCTTGGATTGGTCGTGTCCTAGATTCATGTATGAATAAGCTCATCAAGACCTCTCGATATCAGAATCATGCAAATAGACAGTCAATCTTAGGGTTTTGGCACATTCCGGATGCAATGGTAGTATTAGCTTCTTGAAATTCTAAGCAAATAGTAATATAGAGAAGTTCACATGGAATATGAGGTTTAAGATGACTTTCTTTTTGTCTAAGACATCAAGGATCTTGCATAGGGAGAAAAAAAAAATCTCAAATAATGTAATGAAACTAGGGCATAACTGAAAAACATAAGAAATAGAGGCTAATTTTCCCATTTCTTGGTAAATATCTATGAATGATGAGATTACATAAGAAGAAAACCAAAGAACCCAAGTATATAAATGAATATAGGACATGACCAATGCTCTATCTCTTCAACATGAACATATTCTTCCTCCTTGTCATTTCACATGTGATCAAGCCATATTAAGAAGGCAATGTTCAAGGGGAGCAAAGAGCAATCCCTTTCATACTCTGGGCATAAATCTAGCTTTCCTCGCAAAGGGGATATCCTTTTGCACTTTCTAGTAATCCTTTTCCTCCATCTCAGCTCTAGTTATTCTAGTCTGTCCTAGTGGAGAACACGACGGATGCAAGCAAAATAAGCTAGTCAAAGGCCCGTCGAATGCGTGTAATCGCTTGTATCGCTCGTATCGAGTATGAAGCACAAGTATGTGTCCTAGTGGAGAACACGACTTATGCAAATGAAATATGCAAGTCAAAGGCCGGTCAAACACATGTAATTGCTTGTATCGGTCATATCGGATATGAAGCACAAGTATGTGTCCTAGTGGAGAACACGACTGACGCAAGCGAACTAAGTTAGTCAAAGGTCTGTCAAATGCGTGCAATCGCTTTTATCGATCACATCGGGTATGAAGCACAACTATGTAGGGTGATGAAGAGAGAAATTCTATGAAGGTTGAAAATGTCAAATGGTGAAGGGGACTTGTATTTATAGTCGATGAGGATCGGGTAATGGTCACATGATGTGGACCAATAAGCGAGTGCCACATGGCAAAAGAACTTGGGAATCACAACGGCTAGATGATGTGGCCCACTCAAATGATGCCACATGGCATTGTACATTGGGATTTGTAACGGCTAGATGACATGAATGAATCACAAGCTACCACATGTCACCAACGGTTAACTCATTCCAGAGACCTATTTAAGCTCCTCTATTCACTTTTTTTCATTTTTTATGAACTCCTTGCTAGCGCCGAGTTGCCATTGCCTTCACATTTTTTTACATGCTTTTCAAATCTTTCCATCGACCACATTTTGTGTGAGGTATGATGGATCACAAAAGCTTGTACATGACTGATCCAAGCGATTAGGGGCATCAGGAAGATTTAGATGCCCCTAATCGCTTGGATCGATCGCATTCATTCATATAGCTAGGAATATGATACTTGTTTGGACATGACCAATCCAAGCGATAAGGCCCATCAAAGAAGCTTGGATGGCCCTAATCGCTTGAATTGGTCGTGTCCAAAGAAGGTCATCTTGAACCTTAGATTGCATGTGAACTTTTATATGTTATTATTGGTTAAGAATTTGGAGAAAATTATGCTACCATTGCATCCACAACGTGCCAAAACCCTAAGATTGACTGTTTATTTGCATGATTTTGATACCCAGAGGTCTTGATAAGCATTTTCGTACTGATTTCCAGACACGACCGATGCAAGCGATTAGGCCCATCCAACATTTCCAGATGAGCCTAATCGCTTGGATTGGTCATGTCCTAGATTCATGTATAAATAAGCTCATTAATATCTCTTGGTATTAGAATCATGCAAATAGACAGTCAATCTTAGGTTTTTGGCACATTCCGGATGCAATGGTAGTATTAGTTTCTTGAAATTTTAAGCAAATAATAAGATAGAGAAGTTCACATGGAGTATGAGGTTTAAGATGACTTCCTTTTTGTCTAAGACATCAAGGATCTTGCATAGGGAGAAAAAAAAGCTCAAATAATGCAATGAAACTAGGGCATGACTAAAAATCATAAGAAATAGAGGCTAATTTTCCCATTTCTTTGGTAAATATCTATGAATGATGAGATTGCATAAGAAGAAAACCAAAAAACCCAAGTATATAAATGAATATAGGACATGGCCGATGCTCTATCTCTTCAACATGAACATATTCTTCCTCCTTATCATTTCACATGTGATCAAGTCATATTAAGAAGGAAATGTTCAAGGGGAGCAAATAGCAATCCCTTTCATGTTTTGGGCATAAATCTAGCTTTCCTGGCAAAGGGGATATCATTTTGCACTGTCTAGTTATCCTTTTCCTCCATCTCACCTCTAGTTATTCTAGTGTCCCCTAGTGGAGAACACGACCGATGCAAGCGAAATAAGCTAGTCAAAGGTTGGTCAAATGCATGTAATTGCTTGTATCGATCGTATCGAGTATGAAGCACAAGTATGTGTCCTAGTGGAGAACACGACTGATGCAAGTTAAATAAGCAAGTCAAAGGCCCATCAAACACATGTAATCGCTTGTATCAATCATATCGAGTATGAAGCACAAGTATGTGTCCTAGTGGAGAACACGACTCACGCAAGCGAAATAAGCGAGTCAAAGGTCTGTCAAACGCGTGCAATTGCTTGTATCGATCGCATCGAGTATGAAGCACAACTATGTAAGGTGATGAAGAGATAAATTCTAGAAGGTTGAAAATGTCAAATGGTGAAGGGGACTTGTATCTATAGTCAAGGAGAACCGGGTAACTGTCACATGATGTGGACCAATAAGCAATGCCATGTGGCAAAAGAACATTGGGAATCGCAATGGCTAGATGATGTGGCCCACTCAAATGATTCCACATGGCATTGTACATTGGGATTTCTAACGGCTAGATGACATGGACCAATCATAAGCTACCATGTGTCACCAATAGTCAACACATTCGAGAGACCTATTCAAGCTCCTCTATTCACTTTTTTTTCATTTTTTTTGTGAACTCCTTGCTAGTGCCGAGTTGCCATTGCCTTCGAGTTTTTTACATGCTTTTCAAAAATTTCCATCAACCACATTTTGTGTGAGGTATGATGGATCACAAAAGCTTGTACACGACTGATCCAAGCGATTAGGGGCATCGGGAAGATTCAGATGCCCCTAATCGCTTGGATCCATCGCATTCATTCATATAGCTAGGAATATGATCCATGTTTGGACACGACCAATCCAAGCGATTAGGCCCATCAAAGAAGCTTGGATGGCCCTAATTGCTTGAATTGGTCATGTGCAAAGGAGCTCATCTTGAACATTAGATTGCATGTGAACTTTTATATTTTATTATTGGTTAAGGATTTGGAGAAAATTATGCTACCATTGCATTCGAAACATGCCAAAACCCTAAGATTGATTGTCTATTTGCATGATTTTGATACCCAAAGGTCTTGATAAGCCTTTTCGTACTGATTTCCAGACATGACCGATGCAAGCGATTAGGCCCATCCAACATTTCTAGATGAGCCTAATCGCTTGGAATGGTCGAGTCCTAGATTCACATATAAATAAGCTCATCAAGACCTCTCGATATCAGAATCATGCAAATAGATAGTCAATCTTAGGGTTTTGGCACATTCCGGATGCAATGGTAGTATTAGTTTCTTGAAATTCTGAGCAAATAGTAAGATAGAGAAGTTCACATGGAATATGAGGTTTAAGATCACAACATGGAAACTGCAAAGTGTAAGCCTTACCATACATTTTGTTGTGTTCTATTTTAAAGCCTTGCCATCCATTTTGAATTTAAGTTTATCTTGCAGTGCTCATAAGCTTCTCAATGCATATTGATCAAAACTTTCCAGTAACTCCTAAATTGAATGAAGAAAACAGGTTTGGATACATTCAAATACATGTGCCATTACATAAAGACAGCACCTCATGTGGATGGAGAGTGATTGCAAATACAGTAAGGTTCTTGGAAAGAAGGTTTTACAATCTTGAGTTAAACTTGCCAGACTATCCAGATGCATGGGTCATCTTGATCAGGGAGAGAGCAATAAATACCATTATGAAACATGCAATATGCCCTTATGATCCAGACTCACCTCCACCACCAGATAAAAAGAATTCTAAAGAAAAGAAGAAAGGGTTTCCTATTCACTCCCCATTGAAGCATGGGCCAAAGAATAAGAGTAGAGGTGAGGGCTCCAAAAAGGGCCACAAGCAACATAGAGGTGAGGGCTCCAAAAAGGACAGAAAAGAAGGGTGAAACATTATATTTTTTGAATGTAAGCCTTTGTAATCTAATGTGTAACAACATATGTTGGAAGATTTATCTTTGTACAAATTGTATGTAATTATGCCAGTCTTCATCTGGAAGATGGTCATTGTAACTATATTTATATGCCTTGAGTAATGTAATGTTGAATTGATCCTCTTGAGAACTAAGCAAAAGTGACTTCATTGCATGGTTCAAGAAAATTTGAATCCTATCATAAAAATGTACTTTTTGCTTTATTCTTGTTGAAAAGTCAAATGTAAAGAGGATAGAGAAGTTTTTATGACACGACCGATACAAGCGGTACAGGCAATCAGAGAATTTTGGATGGCTCGTATCGCTTGTATCGGTCGTGTCATCCAAGATTTTCCATTGTCATACCATCCAAGCTTTTCCACTGTCTAATGTGCACCTTGGATAGACTCAAATACTTAAACTGAAATTAGTTATTGAAAAGTAAAAGTATTGTTCATGTAGAATTTACTCATATGCAAGTTCCTGTATAATCATTGCACCATTGAAACCTCATCATAATGTTGGAATTAAACAAAAGAAATGCCAATAAGAATATATTCTATAAAAAGCTATAATTGAAGTGATGTAATGAGTCACATTCTTAGTTACCATCCTGCAAAGGAAAATCAATGGAAGTATGGAAAAACTTCTAAAAGAGGAGATATATTATGTAAGAATTTCTTGGTTTATATTCTTGAGGCACCTAGAATTTACTCATGCAAGTTCCTTTATAATCATTGCACAATAGAAACCTCATCAAAATCTTTAAATTAAACAAAAAAATGCCAATATGAATATACTCCATAAAAAGACATAATTGAAGTGATGTAATTAGTCACATTCTTAGTCAGCATCCTGCAAAGAAAAATCAATGGAAGTTTGAAAAAAAAGCTTCTTAAAGAAGGAGACTTGTTACAATCTAAAGGGTTGGAACTTGATCACCCTCGGTGGCAAGCAAGTTATGCAAGATAATGTTTTCTCTGATCTAATGTTAACTATTGCATCATCAATTGAGAATTTGAAATGTGATGATGCCTCATCAAGGTATTCTAGGAGCTCCCTTACATTTGTGAGTTTCCAATTTGTAGTGATAATTATTTTCCTAGATTGAAAATCTGGATGAATCAGTACTTCTAACTCAAATTCTCGACAGCTCTCCTATGAGTCCAAGGCTATCCAGAGTCCAAGCTTTCCTTTCCACCTTCTATTGAATGATCAGGAGCATCCCAATGTAATAAAGAGATGCAAGGAGCAGGTAGATGTACAAGATTTCCATAAGAGCTCCTCCCTGATGGCACTTGATAATCTACAAAATGGACAAATAACTCTATGCTATTGAAAAATTGAACAGATTTGTCTGCATACATAAGTTCTGCATATTCACTCTAAATGTTCTTGTTAAACATTCAAGAGGTTGCCACTCCAAAATATTGGAAGGAAAAATATATGCAATACAAAAACATTTATGTTGTTATACAAAAACAATTGAAATGATAGAAGAGCATTGTAAAACTTCACTTACAGTACGAAGGGAATTGGAGATGATTTTCTAGAACAAGATCCTTAGCGATGTACACATGTACTCTTGCAAACCAACAACATCTCTTCAATTTTGAAACTAAGAATACATCCCCTCCAATGGTTTCTTGTGTCGTTACTTTTAGCACGCTTGACTTTATGGACACCTCTACAGCTAGGAAGCATAGTTACTCATTCATTTAACTTCACAGAAAGAGGTTTCCACAAAGAATCCTCTCTTCTGTTGTAAATCTCACATGAGGTTACACGATTCGAAGGACGAAGAGAAGAAGAAGCCATTAGAATTGAGAAGAAGAAGAATGCTCAAAGCTAGAAACGGACATTCAAGAACTTTGCCAGTATTTATAGATAAAAAGGTACACGTGGAAACTTTTGATTTGATGTAAAACCTGTCGCCGAATGACCATGGAATTTCATGAACCCAAAAATAATTCGTATCTTCAAAAATCATTTCCTTCTTGGAACTTTAAAACGATGCATTGTGTGGTGTGCAAAAATATATTTTTTTGCATCAAACGGAAAAACTGTACACTGAATACAAGAATCTTCATCACTTTCGTGGTGCTTTGAGAGCATATTGTCTTAAAAAAAGAATTTCTTCATACGGTTAAAGGAGACAGCAATGTTATACTCTTGTTTTTGTCGATTTCCTTAATCCATCATTAGCAAACAGCCCCTTTTTGGTCGTTTTTTGCCCTAATGGCACTCTAGAGAGAGATATGTCATGGTTTTTGCTTTACTAGGGACTTGATGTTCCTCATGAACTCATCTTCTAATGCTCATTAAGGAGGATTTTGGATTTTGTATGTTGAGATCAATGCATTTTGTCTCTTGTATTCTAAATTTTTGGACATCCATGATCCACTGTCATTGCTTAGGACATTTAGTTGTATCTTCTCATGTGTTGCCATTGCTTAGGAAATTTAGTTGTAACTTCTCATGTGTTGTTCCTTGTTAGACTTTTGTTATTACAAATGCTTTACCACCTAGGACCAAGACGGTTGACTTCACTCACTTGAAGCACTTCAATAATTAGAGAGCTTGTAAGCTACCAATTTATTGTAGATATAGAATTAATATTTGGGGCTTGTCGTTTCTTTGTATTCACAAGCCTTCTCCCCCCAATGTGGATTCTGGATACTCAAATGATAAGCTCATTGCCTATTGTCCTTGTATTCTTAGCACTTAGGCACTTATGATCCACCGTCCCTACATTGCTCTCCTTAGTAAGTTTTACTTCTCACTTTTAATCTCTTTCCAGCTTCTGATGTATCAAGGAGAGTCTCCCTGATTTCTTTGTAAAAATCCTTCATCAATACATTTTTTTTTTTTGAGTAAAACAGAAGAAGTTAAAATTAATGCTGGAAAAGAAAACTACTGGGGAATGAAACAAAGAGAACCCCAGTAGGACCCAATCCTATAGAAACAGTGCATCAATACAGTCTTCAGGGATTACAAAACCCGAGAGCACGTGTACAAATCTAGAAAATGGATAATTTCTAGTCTAGTAACAGAGTAGCTCTTTAGAAGTTTGATTCTCCAAGACGTACAAGGGTTATTCTTGAAAATATAAGGAGGGTTGACTGCCGAATGTGATTCATCAGGGGCATAGGAGAGACAAAGCTTCATTATTCTCCTAATACCCATCATACAAGAGAAGAAATGATTCTTGGGTTTAAGACTAAGAAGTTTAGAGTTTCTGTGTCTCCAGATTGTCCACAAAGTGTGGGCTCTAATCAGCTGCCATAATACAATATCCATTCTGTTAGCTTCTCCAAGGAGAAACTCCCTCCTTCCAGGGGTTTTTAAACCTGTTGAATTGCAATACAAGCTGATCCCTTGCCAAAATTTTTTAGCAGCTTTACAGTTGTAGAATAAATGATCAAGATCCTCTGTATCTCCACAATGACAGCATTTTCCAGCATCAATTTTAAATTCTTTAGCTTTACTTCCTGTCCAAGCTCCTTTGTGAATTATCATCCACAACAGGAAGGAATGTTTGGCATTCAAAGGGAAGGACTAGATACATTGAAACCTGTACTTCCATTGGTGATGGGTCCAGGAGATGTCACATTTCTTATTCAGCTTCAATGATATATTCCTGATGTTATCTTTTGAGCTTCCAAAACTGCAGTAAATATCTTTGGCCACTTCATGGAGATGAACATGTTTCTTCCACAGATTATCCTTTAGCTTCTTCTCCAGCTCCCTTTTCTTGTCCTTAATCATCTATTTACATTGCAAAGACAAAGAATTAGTACTCATTATATCCTGATCATCCATCAGAACTTCATTTGTGATAAGACTCTTCCAGTTATCAAACCCCTGCTTCCTACACTTGTTCATTCTTATGGACAGAGAGTTGATATTAGTTTCAGCGGACCAACCAAACCACATGGACTCTTGCAAAATAAAAGAGGAGTTATTGGAAAACCAGACAGGCAAAGAATAATTTTATTTTTTTTTTCATCCAAGCTTTCCAAAAATTGCACACAAGAATGGAACCTTTAGGAGCAACATTAACAGGAGCTATGACAATGTCCCATAACTAGAGATAATTCCAGCTTTTATTATTAAGCAGATGGAACTTATCAATATTCCTCATGATCAGGATGGCCCAGAAATCATCAGAATTAGCAGCTCTCAGAATCCATTTAGCAGCTAACTTGATAGCCATTCTGGAGGGACAAATAATACCCAAACCTCCTTCATATTTTTTCATACAGCAGGTGTTCCAAGCGACCTTAGCTATCTTGCTTCCTCCCCATAAGAATATTCTTGCCAAGGAAATAGCTTGAGAAATTTGTTTCATGCTAGGGTGCCAACAGGCCAAAAAAATATGTGAGAGTAGGCAAAATGTAATGATTAAGCACAAACACCCTGTGAGAAATACTTTGCTGCATGTCAATACATTTAAAGATTTTAACTCTAAATTTATCCATCACCCAATTCCATCTTTGATCAAAGGTCACTTCAAAACCCATTGGAATTCCCAATAATCTAAAGATATTACCTTCTTTAATAATTTCACATCCTACTTCCTTGACACATTGAGGGATCAGCTTGTTAGTAGAGAAAAAACCAGTTTTGGCATGATTGACAACTGAACCACTTGCAAGACAAAAATTATTAAGACATTTGATAAAATAATTAGCGGAGCTCTCATCATCTTTCAGAACAGCATTAGTATCATCTGCAAACATTTGAAGACACAGGGGAGAGGGGGAATCAGGAATATCAATACCTGTTATATGTCCTTGATTAATACAGTCCTTGATAAGCCATCCAAAGGCATCACTGGTGATAGAAAATAACAGAGGAGCAAGAGGGCAACCTTGTCTAATAGACCTATATATTTTAAAAGGTTCAGACAGGTGACCATTCATAGCCACTTTAGAATGAGCATTGCCAAAAAGGAGACTAGTAAACTTAGCAAATCTTTTCCCAACACCTATGTCATGGAGGGACTATAAAATGAAATCCCACTCAATACGGTCATAAGCTTTATCAAAGTCCACCTTAAAAAAATAAATATCCATGTTGGACTCTTTAGCAAGGTCAATACTTTCCCACAAAGTGATGATAGCATCAAGGATGTATCTACCTTTAATAAAACCTTTTTGCTCAGGGAGAATGATACTATCCAAAAGAGGGCTCAGTCTTCTAGCAAGAGAGGCAGGAAATATTTTGTACAAAGAAGTCAGACAAGAAATGGGTCTCCAATTATTAAGATCATCCTTAGGTCCTTTCTTGTGAACAAGTTTAATCACTCCAGTGTTGATGAAGGTAGAAAGAGTGCCTCTTCTAATGGCTTCTTCCCAAATCAAGAGAATAATGGGCACAACAGTTTCCTTAAGTTCTTGAAAAAATTCATTGGGGATACCATCATGTCCAGGGGACTTCCCAGCCTTCAATTTACTAATGGTTTCTCTAACCTCACCGGCATAGAGGGGGAGGTCCAGGAGGGAGGCCAGGCTTTTAGGAGTCATTTTCTTCCTTTTAAGAGCAATAGAAGCCCTGGCCCTCCAAATATGCTCCCCACCTTGGGAGGTCCAGAGAAAACAATATTGGTAAAGAAGCTCAAAGCCTCCTGTAAATTCTCTTTAATATTCATAGCATGACCACCATACGACTTCTTGAGAAGCGGAATAAAATCTCTTGCTTTCTTTTTCCTCATAATATCAAATATGTGCTTGTTAGGTTTATCAACTTTGCCTGCCCAAAATTCTCTTGATGTGGCAAGGGCACCACTAGCAAGAATGTAGTCTTCATATCTTAGTCTATCCAGGAGATCAAGGACCTTCTGATTAATAGTGGAGACACTATCTTGAGAAGACTTAATCTTGTCAATCTCTTTAGCAATCATCATTCTTCTTTACCTGTTGTCTCAGAAAACAAAAAACAGGTCACAAGTTCTTGCCTATAGGCTACTTCTATTCCTAGCTGAGTTTGGATATTTTTCTTCCACGTTTTGTGCGAACGAGCGCTTCACATACTGCAAATATGGCTTTTCTAATCTATGTTCATCACGTGAAAAACACAGTTTGCCAGATGAAAGAGATCGATAAAATCCTTCTGCCCATAAAAATGGAGGGCATATCACGTAGAGAAGATCCGACTGTGCAGATATCCAATAAAGAGATAGAGAATTCTGAGCAGAGTAGGCAGCTTAATTGGTGAAGAAGGATCATGCAGGCGCGCGCGAGTCGGCGCGACGCAGTTGCCGAATCCTGCTTGAAATCAGGTTGACCATCGGATCCGAGCTAACACAATGGCCATCGGCATCGGCCCTGAAAGTTGAGGCGCCCTCCGGAGTCCGGAGTCCGGAGAGGTCCATGTTGGTTATAGCTTATAATCAAACCGTTGATCTTTGATCTGTGCAGAAAAGCTTGGCAGCTTGCGAAGCTGCGAGTCACGACTCGAGAGTCGCGAGTCGCGACACCTTAAGTTGGCAATTCTGCCCGAGAAGGGCCCCAGTCTTCACCTGAAAAGCTTCTCCTTCAAAGAGGCGCTGATTGGAGGAGGGGCCGCGATTCCAATCATTGAACCGTGCAGCCTCACGAGCGACCTGCTCCAGAGTGCGGAGTGCCGACCCCTGGGCAGTGGGCCGTCACCCAATCTGTAGTTTTTCCACAATAATAAGGATTAAGGAATGAGGAAACTCAAGCCGCTTGGTTGGGTGGTTGGGCCTTTCGTCTCTTAAGGCGGGGGCGAGGGTTCAACCCCCATCGTTGGGTCCTTTCGCCTTTTGAGGCTGGAGCGAGAGTTCAACCCCCATCGGCAACATGTACGGGACATGTTAACATGGAAACCTTGTATTGTGGCCGATGTGCCATCGTTTACCCTGCTATGTAAACCCCTGTTCTTGTGGGATACGGGAAGTCCCATGGGTATTATGCCTTTCCTTGTACAGTTGCAATTTCAAAGTTAAAGTTTGGAGGAGTAGGCCTCGGCTGAACCTCCATTTAAAAAAAAAAAAAAAAAAAGCGGTAGATGTGACCGCAGTCTAACCCAGCTATGTAAACTCTTGTTCTTGTGGGATACGGAAGGTCCCATGGGTACTATGCTCTTTCTTGTACAGTTGCAATTTCAAAGTTAAAGTCTGGAGGAGTAAGCCTCGGCTGAACTTCCATTTAAAAAAAAAAAAAAAAACAACAAAAAAAAAAACAGAAATGGCGCGGATCCAGAAAAGGCGAAAGAGAGAAAAAGCTCAGCAGCCGTCGGGCGTCTGCAGCGAATCCACCGAGCATAGTATGACAAGCAGAACAAATTCTTGGATTAGGAAGATAACGTATCAAAGTACGGAATTCCGCTGGCAATCCACAATCACCGGCGCACAGAATTAACAAATAGCAAAAAACAAATAAGAAGAAAGCTAGAGCGGACGCGTCAGGGGCCGAAAAGTGTTGACGTTCTTGGAGTCTCGACTCTCGACGCCTTTCTCCGCCAGCTTCCAAGAATCGCCGCCGCCTCGTTATCCTTCGTTTGTGATCATCCTGCGGGCCCCGGCCGCCTCCTCTCTCGATCTTCAAGATCCTTTCTGCGGACTTCACCTCGTATCGATTGCCTTATTCAGCATTCACATGTCCGACATTGAAGGATGACGAAACACACACACATTCTCTCTCTCCAGTCCGCCCGCTACATTCTCTCTCTCTCGAGTCTGCCCGCTACGAGCCTAGGACCACTGTATCAACTGCCTCAGCCATATTTACGTGTTCATCAAATGAAGAACGGTATCTCCCTCCCCCTTTCAACTCGTGAAGGAAGAATGTCGACTCTCGAGTCTCGAGTGTAGGCATTTTTACGAGATGGTCTTTTGTTAATAATTATTGTTCCCCTGCTGGACCTGCCCCTCACTGCTGGTGAGATCAAAGAAACCATCAATAATTTGAAACCGTGTAAGTCTCCTGGAATTGATGGCTTGCCGAATGAATTTTTCATCATATTGAAGGATTTTCTCACTCCTTACATTCTCTTGATATGGGAGCAAGTGGTTAGTAAAGGATTTCTCCCTTGCAATATTAACACTGCAGTCATTAGGCTTATTCATAAGAGGGGGCCCAAAGAAGACCTTAACAATTGGAGGCCTATAACCTGCTTGAACACTATTTACATAATTTTTGCTTCCACTCTTGCTAGGAGGCTTAGCCCCATGATGTCTCAATTCATTCTCCCTAAGCAAAAAGGTTTTATCAAGGGTAGATTCATATTGGATGCTATCATCTCCCTCTGGGAAGGCATGGACTATGCTAGGGACTCTGGTCAGGACTACTACTTTCTTAAAATTGATTTTGACAAAGCTTATGATAGGATTGATTGGGACTTCATCTTGCAGTCTCTCCATGACTTAGGGCTAGGAAGGAGATTCATCAAGTATGTTAGCACTCTTTTTCGGTAACGCTTTCTCTAGGGTTGTTGTCAATGGGCACATGTCTGAACCCTTTAAGTTGTCTAGGTCCATAAGACAAGGTTGTCCTCTTGCCCCCCTCTTATTTGCCATAGCCAGTGATGCTTCAGGCTGGCTGGTCAAGGATGCTATTGGTGATGGTACTATTGAAGGCATTCAGATTCCTAACTCCCCCTCCCCTCTTTGTTTGCAGATGTTTGCCGACGACACTAATTTGGTGTTGAAAGCTGGTCTCAATTCCTTGAACAAATTCCTTGAATGCTTTGATATGTTTTGTCTTGCTAGCGGGTCTAGAGTCAACCACAACAAAACTAGTTTTAAAGCAGCTAACAATGTGATCCCTGACGTTATTACTGACCTTGGTTGCAGTTTGATTAAGGAGGGAGAGGTCTTCAGACTCCTTGGGATTCCCATGGGTTTTAATGTTTCCTTTGCTCAGAGATGGGAGTGGGTGTATGACAAGTTTAAAAGGGACATGGCTAAGTGGTATGATTCTAACAGCTCCCTGCCCCATAGAACCTTTAATCTCAATCATTATTTGCTGCCTAAACTTGTTTACTTTTTGTCGTGGTGGTCTCCTTCCAAGCACCAGCTGGGTCAGGCTATATCGTTGGCTAAAAGATTCTTATGGGGTGGTTCTGCTAACAGGAAAAAGATTACTAAAGTCTCTTGGGTTACTTGTTGCCTTCCTAAAGAGAAAGGGGGTTTGGGTATAAAGTGCCCTTTAAAGATGGCTGACAATTTGGCTGCTAAATGGATCCTTCGAAGCATAGGCTGCAATGAAATTTGGTCTGCCTTAATTCACAGAAATCTGCATAAATTTTTTGTGTCTAACTACAAGTCTTGGCATGGGTTGAATCTTTGGGATATTGTTTCTTGTCCCCACCCTATCTCCCCTATTGGGAGTCCTCTGGTGTGCAGATTCTGGAATGCTTAGTTCAAGGCTAAAGCCTTATTCATCCCTCCTGACAAATGGAGCTCTGTTTCTGACTTCTACTTGCAGGAATCCCCCTGGTTGGGTTGGCTGGCTCACTAGAACAATGGGAACATCTCTATCAAAGAGCATAAGTGTCATAGGCTTTCCTTCAAATCCTGGAATGACTTTATGTGTAATGGGAGAGTGTTGGATGACCATGCCCTTGTCAACAAGAATAACACTTCCCTTGCTTGTTTGCAGGTGTTGGTGTCCCACAAGAGAATGCTGGAAATTCAACTGAACCAGTGTTTCTGGAAGGAGGTCAAGCTCTTCGATGTGGCAACCTTCATTTATAAGAACTTCAATAAAAGCAATGGTCCAATGCAGGGCATTACCCTTCAGCTGAACAGGAAATGGAGTCTCTGTTGGACCCCAGCTCAATGGATGTATAGATTTAAATCTCTGTGGGCTTACCCTGATAGCACCAAACAGTTCTTTCTCCAGTGGCTGATCATTCACCAAGGGTTGTGGGTGGGCCCCAGAGTCAAGAAAATATTTGTTGATGGTGGCAAGTGTGCATTCTGTGGCATGGTGGAGGATGTTTACCACCTCTTTTTTGAATGTGCTCATGCTAAACCTTTCTGGGAACCTGTGAATAATTTCCTTAAGAAAACTAATGCTCCCAAATTACAGAAATTGGATGCTCTGATTGGCTGCTGCAAGAATATGGACCTCCTGTTGTGGAACTCTTGGAGAGGGCACATCCTGTGGGCCATCTGGATGAGTAGAAATAACCAGGTCTTTGGGCAAGTGAGAAGGAACTTCCTTACTCCCCTTCATTTTACTCTTGGCAAGGTTTCCAGTAGGCTTGTCAATTGTATTTCCAAGCCCAGTCTCTCCCCTCAGGAATTTCAATGTATTTTTATTGAGCACAAATACACTAGATGGAAGGCTTTGTTAGCCTAGTTATATTCTCACCTCAGGTTTGCCATGTTGGCATCCTTGTAATTCTCCTGGTGCTGAGGTGCTCCTGCCCCCTGCACTGATGTAACTTGTCATGTTAATTTATATTTTCCTGTTTTTCTCAAAAAAAAAAAATATTGTTTTTAATGAGAAAGTTCAACGGAAGCTTACTGTCCTTTGCTTGAATTCAGTGAAAGAACAATATACATGAATGGGCGTAATAGAGAGGGACTACCCATATAAGCAGGAGTTAAGATGACTTGAAGGCAATATAATGATGATGGCTTGAAAACGGTATGAAAACTAGGTTTGAAAGTTGACCTATGGCTAAATACATGTCAACTACAGCTGAGAGGGGTTGAACCCTTGCCTCTTGAGGGTGCCAACCAACTGAGCTAGCACACATCCACAATTTTCATTTTCTTTTTGGAAACAACAAGAAATATATTAAAGAAATGATGGAGTGTTACAGATTCTTAGGAAGGCATGACCCCAAATTACAAACAAAAGATCACAACAAAGCTTGAGTAACAAGACCACTACACAAGAGAACACACTAAAAGTAGCAAGTACTCAATACAGCGAAGGTTGAAACCACTCACTTTTCCAAAGAAAATACCATAGAGAATCTATATGAAGAGTATAATGAAATCAAAGTACTCCTCCAATTGCAACGTTCATTTTGTTTTCAAATGAGAGAAATATGGGAGCCTTGAGAGGGGGAATCTCCAGTAGTCACTAAACTTTGTTGACCAATTTTGAACATTCCTTTCGTGAAAGAGAACCAGTAGTCCTTATGTTCATTCCTAAACACTCTTTGATTCCTTCTTAACCAAATCTACCAAAGAACATGAGATCTCCAAGGCTCCCAAAACAAAAGCTCCATTTTGTTACAAACACCCAACATCACTTCTTTCTAATCAAACTTTGTTTCCTAAAATTCTGATACTAAGGATTTAGAATGCTCTAGAATCTTTGAGCATTCACACAATTAATGAACACATGGGCCAAGTCGTCCTCTCTATCATATGTTTAGCCATGTTTCCTATCCAAACACCATTGTGGATGATTTTCCATTACAAGATGGAGTGCTTGATACTAGTAGGAACGAGCTATATACAAAGGAATCTATGCCTCCACTGATTTGGGTCCCACCATAGCTTCCACATGAGGTTCAACTTAGAAATTATCTTCATCACAATGCCTCTTTTCTTCTTGAAATTCTTATACATACCTTCAACCACATATCCTATATTCAAAGATTTATTGAAAGGGCATTCTAACATCTTCCTCTTGAGTAGAAAATTATTATTCAAGAACACCTATTTACAAGCAAGGGATTAAATTGCATCAATCAGAATTATTGCATCACCATATAGATTCTTACAAAAAAAAGCAATATTAGTAATGAAATCAATACTGGGAGTATAAAGTTTTTTCACCTCCATCCAAGGGTTCCTCATCTTGCAAGTAAGAGCACTTCCAACAAGTCTAAAGATGTTATGAGAACCCAAAATCTCCCATAGAGGGTGGTTACACCACGCCTTGTCATTTATGAGAGACAAAATATGTATTTTCCTTTTAATTCACAAAACCCAACAATCATTTGAGTTGATCGCTCTCAAGATCCAATTTGCAGACAAATTTGTGGCCATTTTTATAGGACAAAAAATATTGAACCCTCCTTCACATTTTGGCAAGAAACAAATATCCTAGGAGACCTTAAACTTCTTGTCGTTTAAGATCAACATAAAATTTTGTGTGATTGTGACCTCTTCCCAAGTTTTCTTTAGCTAACTTGAGTTGAAAGTTCATGTCTTGAAGGAATTCTTGAGCTACTTGACCTCGCTCATTTTTAATTCCCATTACATATGGAGACCTAGGATAGAACCCAGACATCAACATGAAAGGAATAAATTTAGGTGATGAATTTTTTGTTGGATTTTTAGGTCTGCCAAAGCACAGAAACAACACAAGGAAGAAGAAGAAGCTTGCAGCACAACACACACATTAGGGAAAAAAATGAACCCTGCATGGGCCTTTTGAATTAAGGAGTGATTAGTGATGGACCAACCAGAAGAGGGTGGTGGACATAGTCTATAGCCTATAAATTACTAGGCTGAAGGGAAAGGAGGGGACATGATTCCCCTATGTTTAGGTTTTGCCTCTAGAGAGAGAAAGGAACCTTGTAACTTGCGTGGGCCCAAAATTCAAAAATTTCATAAATTTTTAAAACTAACACCATTCAATGGCCCCTAGTAACTTTTTAGGATTAAAACTGCTACTTTTTATTGTTAAGTCAAAATTTGTGCATGAACTAACCTGAAAAAAAATGAATTTCTAAAAAAATAACTCAAAATGCAACTTTGTCCCTCCAAAACTTCACACTTTCATACCCAGGTCCCAAAAATTCATCTCTTTCCACTACTTTCTCTCCCTAGCACACCATTGAAGCTCTTGTGTTTGCATTTCTTTCTCTGTGCATCTTACTCTTTGAATTCCGACTGTGAGTGAAATCGAACATTGTGTGGTCACTCATGTGTCTGGCCAAAGATCTCAAGACTAGAATTAAGCATAAGTTCATGTGCTCTCTTAAACACGTAAACCACTTAGCCTAGTGATTAAGTCTCAAGGTTGGAGAAGGAGGTCCTGGGTTCAATCCCCATGGAGAGCATGGGGAGAGAGTTTTGCCCAAAGAGATCTAGAGCCTTCTAACTCAAGTTAATGTGAGCTAACTTGAGTCCAATGGGACTTAACTACAAGTACACCAAGCACTAGTGGACTCTAGTGGAAGATGGTAAATCAGTGGTCAAGATCACTCCAACTACTAGTAGACTCTAGTGGAAGATATGAAAGGAGTGGATGAGATTGCACATGCACTTGTGGACTCTAGTTACATTTTTGGTCCTCATTGATTCAAGAAACTATATATACAAGCATAAGGTTGGGAGGAGAGTCATCTCTATAGCATGTGGTGGTCGTAATTTCTTAGTCTCTTGCATTGGTATCAGAGCTAGGCTAGTTTTCATGGAGACCTTGCACTCATGATCATCTCCTTCCTCAAGATCTTATAGAGAACTTGATGTAGCTCTTTTGTGTGCACGGATTAATCCTTTCATACCATTCTTTGCTACTCCTTCCGTACTGTTTTGTATAGCAAAAGAGAGATAATTTCACGAAATTCATAATCTGTGCTAGCAAGTATCGAACCCAGGTCTGTTCCCTGGCAGGGAACTATTCTATCAATAGAGCACTAGTGCCTTATCCATTGGCTAATGAATCCGGTCCTTGGGTAAGGAATTGAGTTAGAACCCACCACGGTATAGCCCGTTCTATGATTTTTGGCGCTATCTTTAATTGATAGCCCGCCATGGTCACGATTCATAGCTTCTTTGTCTAAAAGGATGGAAATTTTCAAGCTTCTGCATAGGCGTTGATATCACGAGACTCAAACCCATCACTTTGGAATGATTGTCCAACAGCTATCCATGCCGTGAGCGCCTTAGCATCACACGGAATGCTTCAGAGACTACATTTTCTGTATTTTTGGGAAGCATACAAAGTGCAAAAAAAAAGTCTCCAATGTGAAATAGTTTGTAAAGATGCATCTACAAAGAGTCAAACACACAACCTTGTGCAAGCTAAATACTGATGTAATCCTTGCCATCGACCTGCTATCAATGCCATAGGCGCTTCCCTTTTCATTATATGTGTTAAATCATGGGTAAGCAATCAAAAAACTTTCATAAGTTCCTATGTGAGCGTGCACGACTAGCAATCAGGAATCCGTCCATAGCTTTCAAAACATGATAACCCATAACCTTGGGCATGAGGTCTTATTGTCATAACCAAGAGATCAGAAGCCAAATTTATTACAAAGGGCAATACTACTACTACTTTAATGGTATTTTGGCATCACAAACTCTCTTTAGAAGGCAAATGATGGGCTAAAACTAGCTGTTCCAAGGAAGGCTTCCTTTCTTCAAAGAAGAGGAAAAGAGGAAGCAACAATCTTCAAGGAGGAATACATAGTTTTCTCATGGACCAAAGAATAGAGACTAGCTCTTCTAGAGGATCAATGGAAGGATGTAGCTTAATTGGGAGATAAGTACTTCACAAGTTGATGTTTTCATTTCAGTATTTGCTTTGCTCTATGCTTTCATATAGAATGCATTGCTATTATCATTGAAGTAGGGAGGGAATCTTCAATTTTGAAAGCATTGTATGCAATTTAATGAAAGCAAGATAGGTGAGCATCAAAATATGGAAACACATATTAAACATAGGTATGCATCTATGAAAGAATGTTGGTGCATTTGTCCTTTTCAAAGAATCTTTTCATGCACAAAACATGTGTTCTTTTTGCTTGAAAAAGATATTTAATGCTCACGTTTATACACATGAACCATTATATCGTTTTAAAAACTAGAAAGTAGAATGTTTGTGCATGGATGATTGGGAAGATGCATTTTCAAGCTCAATAATTGGTTGATTTGGGTTTGGTGCATGAAAGAAGAATGCCAACATGTGCATGCACTCACATGCATTTATGCGCTAGAACAAGCATTTGCATATGCATGATTGTTTGTTAAGTAGTTGAATACTTATACTTTTGTTACCTCCTTTTTCTAACTTGACATAGATAGCTATGAAAAATAGAAAACTAGGTAGTTGCAAGGCTCCTGGCTACCATGCAACTCAAGTAACTATTTTGTTTTTCCCAAACGTGATACTTAGGTATCACAAATCAGAAGTCTTGATTAGGAAAATATCATCCTTTGAAAGTTAAGTGTTCAATTTTCTTGATCATCGGCATGGCAAGAAAATAGGGCTGCTTGAAATTTTCCATGATGACTTTAAGTTTAGGAGAAAACTTAGAGAATCCTAACGACAATCCTAGATGTAGTTGTTAGCTTGAATTTAAGCATCTTATATCCAAGTAGGATGATAAGAGTTTCCCTAGATACTTAAGCACTTTTCTAAGGATGAGAAATCTATACTTGGTTTTATTTTAGCTAATTGAAGCTTCAAGAGAAACCTAAGCAAGCGATGTTTAGGAAGTGAGATAAGTTCCTAAAGACATGAATCAAATTGTGAACTTTTCATTTAGGAATACAAATTTCCAAGAAATGGATCTACAATCCATGAACTTTTCCTAAACAAGCTATAAAGTTCAAAGTGATGTGTTCATAGTAGCATTGATATTGGATTAATCGTGAAAAGATGCTTGAACTTTAAACATAATTCTGATTGCTGAAATATGTTTAAGGTACTCTAGTAACATCTAAAGATTGATCAATAATAATGAATCTTGTATTAAACTCAAGAACAGGAATCAATATCACATAAATGAAAGTTCAAGTCAAACTTTCATAGCGGAATGAGAAACCATATCCTAAAGGTGATATTTATCCTCTAGTTTGATAATCAGGAAATGAACTCAAGTGAATCAGTAAAACTTCTAGATATTGTTTGAAAGTCTAAGAATTTCTTTCAAATATCCTTTCTAGCATTGCAAAAGATTCCAAGATGAATCATTTGCTCAAGTTATTTGATTCCATAGGATGAAGCTCAAGTCCTTGAAGAATAACATTCTCCCAAGTAGTGAAAATGAAATTCTTCAAACTCTTTAGATAGCAAGTAGTTCCCTAGAAGTACCAAACACCAAAAGTGGTACTTAAAGTCCAATGGTTGATATCATCTGGAGGTGTATCAAAGATTCTTACCTTTAGAATCTAAAAGGCATTAGTACATGCTTGGACTTGAGTTGGGAAAAGATCTCTAAGATCCCATGGGTAAGCAAAGAAGCTTTTGATAGTTCAAGAGATCTAAAAGATAAAGACTACCTCTTTATTCTAGTTGCAAGGTCCATAAAACTTGATCAAGCTTGGCCATGATTGTACAAGAACTTGCGATTGGAACTACTATGCAGTTTGCCCAAGTATTCGCAATAAAATTCCTTTCGAGAATTATTCACTCAGGTTCCATTTATCCAATGGAAAATTGTGATAAAAGTAATTTTTTCCAAGTTTAAATAGAGTGGGAAATTCCAAGAATGTAGTCTACAACTGTGAAGACATTACTTAAGTCTATGGAAGGTAAAACATAACGTTTGCCTATCCTTAAAGGGATTTTGGTACAAATCTAAAAAGCATGAGTTGATGCTTAGACTTACATAGTAGAGAGATTCTTGTAAAGTCTCAGCAGAGGTAGGTACATAAAGCTTTAGTATAGAAGGAATCTAAAGAAAAGAAGTCGAAAGCTCTTGCCACTACAAATTGGTCAAAAATAAACCAATTGAACTTGAATCTGTGAAAAATTCAAGTAATTGGAATTATAACTGGTTTTGATTTAAAAACCCGAGCAAAGAAGAATAGATATTCTATCACGAGGTTTTTCAGTTTCCATGATAAAAGCACAAGATCGTGAAATGATCATGTGAAAGGATAAAAACCTAGAATATCAAGTTAGAGGTACTGCTTGAAACTGCTAAATTCTTTTAAAGAGTTGAAGTGAAAAGGCTCTCTATCAAGATATGTTTAGACTTTAAGATAAGTATCACCCACACATGAATGTGAATATAAAATAGGGTGGTATGGGACACCAGATTTATACTCAGATTGATGTAGGAAATATGGTATGGGACATCGGACTGTAGAATGATAATTATCTTTTAGTCTAAGAATGGATTTTGAAGTTAGAGTTGATCTTCAAGAGAATAAAAACTTCCAAGGAGAAGTTTAAATTCAAGGAGGATAAAAGTATGATCTAAAGATACTTCAAGATCAAGAAAGCAAAAGATATCAAGTTGGTAACTTCGAGTATCTTTTGTTTCAAATAAAGACATGTTCTTATTTGAATTATGAAACACTTCAAGATTAAGTGTTGATGAGAAGAAATACTTGCTAGAGAAGGACTTTGACATTGAAAAGATCCTTTCAACTAAGGAATAGACTGACTAAGTCAAGCATCAAGTTCCTAGTGTAACTTTGTAAATTCAATCTTTTGACTCAAAGCAGTTCTCAAGAATTGCATTCCTAGTAAACAATCGTAAAGATTGAATATAGGCATGACCTTAGTCTCAAGTGAAGCATTATTTGAGTAAAAAATTCATCAATAGAACCTTACTGGGTTGACACACTGATGTTGGTTACCACACTAGTATCTTGTGGTTGGATGATGTTTTAGATTTGCTCCAAATCTTTTTGAGAATCCAACTTATTTCTCTTAAAGATAGAAAAAATGCTTCAATACCCTATTGAAATAGATCTTTGAGAAGCTAAAGTCTTGAGCCATCTAGACTTTGACTCATAGCAAGTTTACGTATCTTGGAAGTTTGAATTTGTTGAATAGAGTTTTCATTCATTATTTCCACTTTCTAAATCTTTTGGACTTGACTCAGATATGGTATCTGATTCTTTTCACAAAATTCAAGGGTTACTCGTTTAGAACCAGGTAACTAAATTAACCATCCTAGATAGATGTTCTGAGAAAGAAGCTTTTGAATCTTCAAAAGATGCTAAGTCCAAGATTGACTTACTCATTTGAGTTTGCTTCAAGTTCTAGCATAAATGATTTACTCTAGAACAATGAAGTTAGGAATTGCTCATAAGATTGACAATTCCCAAGAACTTTTAGCTAAAGTCTTTGAGAAATTTATCCTACGTTGGATAATTTTCATTTTGAATTCGACTTGGTCAAGATATATTAAGCTTGACCCAAAGTAAATGGAAAACTTTCTCCTATAGTTTACATGGGATTTTCACACCCATTAGGACAAAGTAGTCCTCAAGTTGGGTAAAGAATCAAGTAACTATTAGCTGGGAGTTAAAGAGCTCTCAAAGTCTTAGTTAGTAAGTCCATGCACCAGTCATGCCTGGAAATGGACTAGTAATTGGAATCCATCCATTTCATATGTTTGTGCCTAGATCGCATGTCGAGAAACAGTGAAGTGGCTAGGGATATTTTTAGATCCACCCTTGTAATTCATTCACTACTTTGTATTTTGACCAGTTTATCAAAAGTGCAAAGCCAGATAGTGTTTTGAATCATTTGGGCAGGCATCCCACCACACAGATAAGACATGTTCTTCTAGTTTTAGAACATGATCATGTTCTTCCAGTTTAAGAACATAAGGCTAGGGGGTTGCCTATGGTTATTATATATAGCTTTATTTTTTAGGACGAAAATCTTTCCCAAGGGGGAAAGAATGTAATAAAGTAAGCCTATGATCTAAGGGTTTGACCGGTTCAGACAAATCTGAAATCAGACACCGTTTGGTGACTCCTGTGTATGGCCAAGGATCTCGAGACTAGACTTAAGCATAAGTTCATGTGCTCTCTTAAACAAGTAAACCACTTAGCCTAGTGATTAAGTCTCAAGGTTGTGAAGGAGGAGGTCTTGGTTTCAATCCTCATGGTAGCATTGGGAGAGAGTTTTGCCCAAAGAGCTCTAAAGCCTTCTAACTCAAGTTAATGTGAGTTACCTTGAGTCCAATGGGACTTAACTCGAGTGGCGAGTACACCAATCACTAGTGGACTCTAGTGGAAGGTACTAACGCAGTGATCGAGATCATTCCAACCACTAGTACACTCTAGTGGAAACGTGATTAAAATCTTTTGGCAAAATCAATCAACAATTACCTACTAAAATCAAGGAGAAAGTCTTATATTACTTCATTAAAAATGTTGCAAAATGTAGCTAAGCTCTCATTCACTTCTGAAGTGACCATTGTACTTATCTTTTAGCCATTGGTGCTCTCCAACACATCCAAGCATTATACTCTACATTTCAATACATATACTTAAAGATTCATCATCATCTTGAGCTACTATCTATTGTTGTTTGTTTATTGTTCATGTCTACCAACTTCACAAAGTCACTGAAGTGAATATATGGTATTATTATCTCATTTGATTCTTGGATATTAAATCTATTACCCTTATGAGTTTTTGTATGAAATATTTTGGTCATTGGAGCTTTGTGTGTAGAGATATGAATCAATCTCTATGATTGTGTATATGCATTGTCTACTTCCTAAAATGTTGGGGTCACTCTTGTGAGTTCTTATGTATATTTCTCACTCTCTATTCACTCTAAATTTGTGATACAACTTGGAATAGCTTGCTTAACTTCCTTTTAGAGAATTTGAGAATGGTGTTTGTTTAATTCATAGTAGGTAAGGAGCATTGAGCATTTTTTTCTAAGTGCATTCTTCCATAAATAGAAAATTTTATCTTCA
Organism: Ceratopteris richardii; assembly: GCA_020310875.1. Taxonomy (NCBI): domain Eukaryota; kingdom Viridiplantae; phylum Streptophyta; class Polypodiopsida; order Polypodiales; family Pteridaceae; genus Ceratopteris; species Ceratopteris richardii. Next base: position 171,906,873 of record CM035406.1, read on the forward strand.
TGTTAAAATCTAGAAGTAGCATGTCTTGAGTCAAACATTTTAGATCAATGTTCCAAATCACTATGTTCATATTTACGTATCATTTTCAAGCTTAAGGAGTCTTCTAGTGTATCTAGCAAGAAATAGGCTGGTATCACACAAGTTTTTGCAAAGACCCTCTCATCTTGATACTCTACCATCACCTTCTCACAATGGTATTACAACATCATCATAGTATATACATTATGGGCAATGGTTTTCCTTATTCAATTGATAAATTGGATCAAAGTACCTAATCAACACGATCTCTAACAATGGAAGCATATTGGCAAGGAAAAAATTATCCATGGATACATGTCTGGAGATGATATTGTGCCTATGCGAAGGAGCAAAGTAAAACCAACTCAAGAAGAGCAATAGATGTTGAATACATGGTGTGCAAAGGATGTTTTGGCAAGCTCATATATTCTTAGCTTTATTTCTGATTTCTTAATTCCACACATTAGGGGTTGTAATACTTTAGAAGAGCTTGGAATTCACTTGAAGCATTTGTTTCTTCAAGCACCAAGGCCAAAACAACCATTAATGGATGGAGTTCACATCCCTCAAGAACCAACCCAAGTAGAATGCCAGTTACTTTTTTTCCAAGATAAAAAACATAGCTGATCAAATAGGAAGCATTGGGGAGGTCATAAATGAAGAGAAAATAGTCAGGAAAGTCACCAATGGGATCAAACCAGATGATTAGTGGCTAGCATTCACCATTTCCATGGACATATACATGTATATGAGTACTAGATTTCAACACACTCATGAAACAACTCGACACTCATGAAATCAAAGCTTATGAAGAATGGAGATACACAAAATAGGCAATAAAGCATCTGCCCTATACATTGGTAAAGGTAGAAGTAAAAATTTCACAGGAAAATGAAACGATTCTAATTAATGACGAAGCATGTACCTCCCAAGCTAACTTTGTAGGTAGAGGGAGAATTTCAAGAGGAAGAGGTAGAGGAGATAGATAAGGCAGGGAAGATCCCAAAGCTCCTCAACTTGTGCCATATGTGGGATTCCAAACCATATCGATGAGCATTGCTCCAAAACCCAAGGAAGTAAAGAGGACGAGGGTACAACAAAGGAGGATATGGAGCTCCCAAAGGCGGATAGAACAATAACTATGGCTACAATTGCAATAAAAACTTTAACACCAACTATCAAGGAGTTCAAAAAGGAAGAAGAGACTACAAAAATTATATTGATGATCCATAGAATTTCTTCTACTCCTGAACATGACTATGAAATGAGCTAAATAAGATGGACATGTATTCTATATTGACTCTTGATGTTCAAATCATGTAGCACGGAATGTACCAATACTCTTAGATTTGGAAGATGCCAAAACAAGAATGAAGTGCAAATACAAGATGACACAAGGCACCCTATAGAGAAGATTGGAAATAATAAGCCATCAAATGGTAACATGAATTTGTTGAGAAAAGTTCTCTATGTACCTAGAATTACCAAGAATTTTATACATGTAGGTTAGATTATGGAGAAATGATTGTAGATGAGGTTATAAGGGATGGAGCCTATGTGGAAGATCCATATCAAGGTTTCAAGAAGATTTTTCAAAGGTGAAACAATAGGTCAGTTATTCACCTTTAAACTCCAACAAATAACATTATTCAACTATGGCACACAACTCTATCAAAATTAGAAGTTCGACACAAGAGGTTCACTCACATTGGATCGTGAGGAAAATTAGTAGAGATCAATGTGTACTTGGACTACCAAATATCACAAAGCATCATATGATTTATGAATGCAATGCATGTCAATTCTGAAAATCTCAAAGGCAACCTGTTGTGAAATATAATTGCTACTCATAAATCTAACTATCAAGACCACACTCATAAGAGAGAGCACATATCCACCCATCCAACTCCACCCATATATATACCTCAAGACCAAGGGAGGAAATGTGAGGAGAGCTTGCCAAGTGTCCTCTCCACATGGATTCTAATCCAAGGCCTTCTAACCTTGGAAATCACATGGCCTTCACATGGATTCTTAAAAGGACTTCTCCCAAGCTTGTACGTACAAGTCTCAAGGCTTGAGAGGCCTCCCTAAGGGTTAAATATCATACTCTTAGGAAATATCAATCCTAAGGGTCAAAACCCTTCAATTGGGAGCAAATAAATCCAAATAACTCAAGGGTTCAAACCACACTCTTGGAGATACTTTCCCAAGGGTTTCCCAATAGAATCCAAGGGTTCTCTAAGTGGTTTTGGACCCTCAAAACCCATGTCTTTGGCCACTTTGACCCATAGTTATACAACACAACCTTTCACAAGAAAAGGGATACATACATGGAGATATCTTGGAGCTTATAGAAACTATTGTTTGGGAACCAAGTAACCTCAAGGAAAAGGTATTATGTGTCTTTCATTAATGATTGTCGAAATTGGATTATACTCTATTTCATGAAGCATAAGGATGAAGTGTTTTCTTGTTTTGAGAAGTATCTTGCACCTATAGAGAATCAAATAGGTAGAAATTGAAGAGGCTAAGGTATAATAGATGGGGATTATTTCTCCCATGAGTTTCACTTCTTCTTGCAAATAGTAAGATTTACTAGGAGGATTTCTCTATCGTAGGCAACTAGATAAACATGATCTTTATAAATCTTTTTAATCTTGAACTGGAAAAGACAAAGAGTCTTGAGTTTCTCATAAATACTATTTCCCAATTCGCTATCTATCTATAATCTATTTTAATACATATCTCTTTCATTTCTTTTATTGGAGACCCCTTCTTTGATTACATGAAGATTACACTTTCCTTAGTGCTCAACAAGCATAATTAGTTTCTTTCATGCTCGAGACTACGAGATAGAGAACTTTGTAAGTTGAAACCTATTTTTACAAAACATCACTTGGGTCACAAACCTCAACAAAAAATGCATTCATAAAGTAGTCTTGGAAGGTTATTGCCTTTCAAGCTAGAGGTTGGGGTTGGCGTTGGTGTCTCCTAACTGTATCCATTTTTAAGTATATTTAGACCTCATAAGACAATTAGAGGTCGGGGTTGGTGTCTCTTAGTTGTATCCATTTTGTATTATTAAAGTTTCAAAGATGTTTTGCAATCTTGTACCACTTTGGATATCGCCTCTTGGCTTTTGATATCTTCTCCTCCCCGATCAATTCCATTCCTGCTGAGGAACAGAACAAAATCTTTTTGTCCAAGACCATATGCCATAGCCAATCCATTCCTATGCTTGTAATCTCTTAAAAATTCCAATAGATGCCATGAGCTCATGACCTTTATCATATATCTTGAAGGGGTGAAGATAGAGAGATTCAAACATTGTGTTCTTGATTTCTAGATAAATTGTTATCCATATTTAAAATGTTTATAATCCAAAAACATTTTTATGCCTAGGCCACATTTGTCTCCAGAAAGGCAATAAAAGTTCAAAGTCAATTTTATGAATGCATTTTTTGTTGAGGTCCTTGACGCTAGTGATGTTTGTGAAAATAGGTTTCAACTTACAAAGTTCTCTATCTCATAGTCTCTAGCATCAAAGAAACTAATGAAATCTTGTAAATGATGGAGCTCTATATAAGTAAGATACAAACTAAGTTATTGGAATTTTATAGATGAAGATAGAAATGCAAGAAATGATATTCATTTATAGTCTTAAGTTGTTTCTTGGACATCCATCATGGTCATCGAAATCACTAAGTTAAGTTATCATAAGATTAATTTTAGAATTACTAAGATCTAATCTCATGATATCATAGATCTATGGGAAATTTTATAATTATTAATCAAAAATCAAATCATACCTCTGAATCATTGTTGATCATAGTGGCAATACATCACCATTCACTTTTACAATGCATAATAATGCGCACAATCCATCTTCATACTTATCTAGAGACGTGACTTGGGAGATATAACCACTTGATGTTACACTTTCACTGCTTACACTATAAAGAGAATGCTTCGAAATTTCTCTTTGACTCAATGAACTTGAGCTCCCTCTTTTCGGTAGATGCTTGGGCCTTCCCTGTCTCTAGAATGTGTCAATGATTTTGAGTTCTAGATTGATTCATTTACATTACATTCTCAATGCAAAAATGCTCATCCTAAGATCAATGTTGCACAAAATCTTCAATTGGTTCTAGATTAGCACCTGTAATTGCAAATGTATAAGACTTATTAAAAACATCATATTCAATAAAATCATTTGAAAAAAAATCGCTCATTTGAATACTAGGTGCATTTATTTCAATTTGGTGAATTTCAAAATTCTCTTCCACAATACACTAATCATATAAAGATGATTCTTCAATTTATCTAATTTTTGACGCTCAAAATCATGCAAATCTAAATTGGCATACATCATATTGACAAAATCTATTTGAGCTACAAAATTATCCGACACACCCATTAAAAAAACCTCTTCATAATCAATGAAATTAAGCACTCTTCATACACATCCTCATTACATATCTCATCACATACATTAAACTCTTCATCATGCAAAAAGTTATATAATTTTGGAGAAGGTTCATCATGATTTTCTTTCCTTTCTAAATCATTTTGTTGTCTCTCAACCCCCTCCTACTTCGTAGGGAGTAATGGAAAGAATATCCTCAAGTCGTTAAGTGTTAATACCTAGTGCCCCATCTTTGTCACTCTCAAACCCATCTTCCTCACTCTCGAAAGCCTTGACACGTGCTTCACTAACTTCTTCAAGACCCACATCAATTTGGTTCTCAACGTCACACAAGGTTGAATCATCAAATGATGCACTTGATTCTTCTCTTTAAGCATGCTCTTGCTATTCAATGAACTCAACATATTGCTCTTCTTCCATATCTCTATTGATTTGATGTACACACACCCAAAACGCTTCATTGTTTTGGCACAATATTATTTCTCTTCCATTTTGAAGGTTACCCATTTCATCATAATCAAGGAGATCTTGGTCATGAAAACCACTAAATTCTTGCATTTGCAAGTCAGTCCCACCAGAATCAAAATCTTCACATTCATTCAAATCATTTTGGCACTTTCTAGGAATATCCATGTAGTTTTATTCCAAATCAATATCTCTATTTGGAATACCATCATAATTTTTTTTATTTATATCAACTTTCTTTTTCTCATTCTTTTCAAAAGTTTTACTTGCAATATACCCTTCATGCATTTCTTCAATCTTTTCTTCTTGTATAAATACTTCATGACATCTAAATTTATATGCACATACATTTGAATCAATTGGACTATCTTTTGTCTCATAGTGATTGTGCCCAACTTCATCAATGTATTCATTCAAGTTATTAATTTCATATTGAGTCTCATTAAATTATTTATTTTCATGAAATTTATCATAAATTTCATTAGTCATTACATCCATCTTTTCATGTTCAAATTCTTTAGCACATGGGATTAACTCATTTTCATCATCATTCACCTTAATGATAGTCTCGACTTTCATTCATATCATATTTGGGTCAAAGGCCATTGTCTTTATATGCCCTCATCAAATCCTTAATCAAGTATTGACTAATGATATCACTTGAGATGATATCTTGAGCTTGATCTTCACACAAATTTGTTTTATCTTCTATAAAAAAATCATTTTTAATCTCTATCTCTTCAATTCGAAGTCTTGTAGATACCTTTAGATCTTCATTTTTATACTCGCTTGAATCTTGATTTAATTGATTATATTCCCTCATATGTGAAGAGACTAGTAGGGAAGAAAATCCTCTTTTTTACTGATTATAGGTTTTTGACATGTTTTATTTTAAAGTTGATTTGATTTTTGATTGATTTGATTAAGATATGCATCTATCTATCACTGTACTCCTACCATCCCTGGATTTTGCATATTTAGAACACTTAAACATGCACTCATTGAGGCAAAGATATCTACATGCTTTTGGCACCTTGGATTTTTGAGGGTTTTATGATTTGATTTTGTACGATTTTTTTGACAAACCGCATCATAAGTATGTATGTGTACTCCATGCATAACTAATTCATGCACAAATGAGGTTTCAAATGCTTTATGATCTTGGAAAATATGAAAAATTGCTAAATCCATGGAGTTTTTAGGTCTTTATCATTTTCATGAAGATCCTCTTTCCAATCATTAAAAAGCTTCTCTATTGTCTTCATGAAGATCCTCTTTCCAATCATTAAAAAGCTTCTCCATTGTCTGTTGCTTCTTGACTTATCTTCTCACATCTTCATGGATGAGCGTCCAATCTTCTTTGAGTCTCAATTGAGAATTCATATCCCACAAGAGTGGAATTAAATCCTCTGGGGCTCTAACATCCATTGCTGGTAGAGAGAGGGACACCTTTTTGTGTCCTAAACATCGATTTTCATGTTCAGATAGATAATCAAACTGCTCTTTCAACTCACTTTTAATCTCCAAAATTGGTGGGGTTTTAGGCGTATGGACCCACTTCAACAAGGACTTCAGCTACGTCACTGTCACTTTATCTAGGTCCTGTATGATCAACCCATTGAGAAGGGCCACTTTGTACTACACTCATGGTGTTTGTTTTATTTGGATGAGCTCATCATGCAGATCAAATTTAGACATGTAGAAAAAAAATTCGCAAAGCTCATGATCTATCATATATGTGAGACATACACCCAGGTACTATGTCTTGAGTTCAAATTCTTTGTAGAATTTAGTGACATTCTTTCCATTGGAAAACCCATATTGCTTTACTAGTCGCTCATGAAAAGATTGGATAGCTTTTTTTCACCTATTCTCTTGTTGAAAGCATAGCAATTTGCTAGAGATCTTCCGTTTTGAATACCACATACCTTGTGTCATGGGATCTATGATTTACGTCAATTTTATTAAGTATGTCGTGGAGTTTGCCAAAGGAGGGTTGCACATAGTTTGCCATGAAGAGGGACGTTCTCTTAAGAATGATGTACAAATTATCATTTTGGTTGTTTCAACCACCAAAGGTCCGATATGATCAATTGAACAAATAATCTCACATGGTTCAATGAATTTCATCATAAGCACCTTATGTGACTAACATTTAACATCATGTTGGTTTCTCTCTATCTTTTGCACTCTCTAAGTATTACATCTAGTGAATTCGTTTCAATGTAATTCTTTCCCTCCATAAGCATTTGTTCATGCTACATTTGACACTCTTTCCATAATAGAAGCAATTAATTCGATTCCCCATTAGATTCATGATGATATGAACATTAGATTCATACTTCATCACCATGTATAACATCAACACTTAACACCTTCTTCTCGAGGTGCTTATGCTCAATCATTCAACAAAAAACGACGTCTCCCTTTCTTTTAAACATAATCTATGATATTGTGATCCATTGGATTCAATTTTGGGAACTGACTTTCCTACGCATCTAAGGCTTCCAAAATCAGCATTTTCATATGTATGTCGATCCACATAAACACGTTAACATTAATTAATCTTTTCATTGTTCAAGGCTCCCCTCCATGTTGGATCAAAGAGTAGACTCTCCGCTCCTTTCATGTCGGGTGCACCAGATGTCATGGAGTATTTGGAAAGGAGGAGACAAGTGTAAAAGGAGCCCGATGTTGTGACCTTTAGGAAGACTCATGGAAGAGAGTGAAATTACGTGTATGCTATGGATAACTATGGATACATCATACACTATAACAACTATGCACTTGAGTTTCATCTTGAGCATTGAAACCTCAGATCTCTTCAATGCATTCAGTTGCATTCGACTTTCAATTCATTATGCATACATATGCAATCACTTCTGAAGGAAAGCTTCACGAATATATCACTTAGATCCAAAGCAATTGTCTTAAATCCAAAGCAATTTTCAATAATAAAATCAAGATACAAATTGATTGTCAATAATGAAATCAAGACACAAGTATGCCTTATTTGTTAATGTGTAGGCCGAAGCAAGAGTGTAGGATTCTATAGTATATATTATGGTAAGTTTGCCTTTGCCCGAAAGCATATTTTAGATTTCTACTTAATTCATATTTCAAGGAACTTGCGGGGTCAAACTCCATGAAATTGTAATTCATGACTTAAAGCTCAGAAAGAATATAAATGGAAGATGGCAAAAATATACAAATCATATGGTTAGAGAGTGAAAATAGAGAGACGAAGAATTACAAAGAAGGTTCATAACTTTTTCATCTCACACTTATGTTGTTTTCTAAGATAAACTCTCCACGATGTTAAAAATAATGGTGTATTGAGAAATCTATTGTAAGGATTCAAAATTGATTCGAAATTGTAACAAGTCCTCTATTACAAAGAAGGCTCATAACTTTTCCATCTCACACTTATGTTGTTTTCTAAGATAAACTCTCTACGATGTTAAAAAGAATGGTGTATTGAGAACTCTCTTGAAATAAGGATTCAAAATTGATTCAAAGTTGTAAGAGGTCCTCTTTTTTAGACGTCTTGTTTGTTTGACAAGTCAATAGCATATCATTAATGAATAAAGAAGCTATAGGTAATATCTAAGCCATTAGGGGGAAAAACGAACCTTCCTTGGGCCTTTTAGATTAAGGGCTCATTAATGATGGGCCAATGAGAAGAGGGTGGTGGAAACAATCTAGTCCCTTAATTACATATGCTAGGCATAGGCTTCCATTGTTTTTGTGTGGTCAAAGAGGAGAAAACCACTTAGATATAGTGGTTTTAGTTCTATGAATGGTTTTGAGAGGCGTAGAAGTTATTTAGAGCCCTTGGATTGGCTTATTGATCCAAAGGTTGAGGTTGGTTAATAAACGTCAAGGGAACTTTGAATATGGACCCTTGGATATGTGAGAAGGCAATGGTTGAGATGAAATTACTCCAAAGAATGCACCTTTTCATGTAGGCCATTGGATGAATACCTGAATCCGATGGCTACAATTCAATTCTTGGACAAGTTAGGCACCTAAAATTCCGAGGCCATTGGAGCTAATGATGATCTAATGGTTAGGATGTCTTGAAAAAATGAAAAAGCACCTTTCAGCCTTGACCATCGGATGCTGATCTCATCAGATGGCTAAGAAGAGCCACGAATTTTTGCTCAGCCACAAGTGCACTTCAACGTTGGATATGCATCTCATCCCACGGTGAGGGTTGCATCCTGAATTTGTCTTAGCCCCAACATTGGAGAACCGTTAGATCTTTCATCATCCAAGGGTCATAAAATGTGTAGAGAGTGTGCATAAAAGTTGGTGAGACCAAGAGAGGCCCCAAACGTATGATGAAACCTTTCAATCTTAGCCGTTAAACTGATGCATCCAAAGGCCAAGAAAAAAGATTCTTAAAATTCAAAAACAAAATTTCACAAAATATTTTTTGATTCAAGAATACCACTAGTGGTTTTTGAAGTAGCCTTAATCTCTTAGATTAAGCTTTTTAAATAGTTTCTTTCTTTTTGAAAGAACCCGAACTGAATTAGGAGAAAGAAATAAAATACAAGCCCCAAAGGGGAGCTATCACGGACAAGGTCTGGAGACTGCTACATATGGTATACCAAAAATTCCATCAACCTAAGTCTCTTGTCAGAATACAAGGCAAGGATAGAATTTTTCCAATTCCTAAAATGTTATCTTTTACAAACATTACTCCAAACTTTGGGATCACAAGGGGAAACTTGCATTGCATCCTTAAAATAATTGATAATTTGTAAAGCTTCCTGGTTACAAACATAGAGCTTGTCTTTGGGCTTCTGAGAGAAAAGCCTATGAGTTCTATCTCTCCATATGTTCCAGAGATAATGAATTCTCAGCATTTGCCAAATACCCACTTCAAATCTGTGGCTTTCACCAATAAAAACTTCTCTAGGAGAAGGAAGAGGCATCCCCAGAGTAAGTCAATAAGAATTGATGGCCGTCTAGAACCGTTTTGCTTTGGGACAGTACATAAAAATATGCTCAAGATCTTCAGAGTTTCCTTAAATAGTTTCGATATGCAGCCTTGCTCATTTCTTAGCTCCATCATGTTTATCCAAGATCGTTGGTTTTCTAGGTGGTGATAATAATCTTGGCCCATTCTTTTCCTTCTCAAAGGATAATGATTTTTCCTTTATTTGTGTTTGATGATGCCACATCCTTCCGGTGCTTATTTCCATGTGTTTATTCTACACTCTTAGGCCATCAGACGCTCTTATGAAGCCTCCAATGGGGGCCACTTTTTTCGGTGAGATGATTGTCCATATGTCTTGTAGAAATTACTCATCTATACAGGGACAAACGCCTCTAGTTTTTTTTAATAAAAGGAAGTTCGGCCTTAGCCTACTCTCCCAGACTTGTATTAAATAAAGAAAAGGAAAAGTACAAGTGAAAAGGACTAGTGCCCGGGACCCCCCAAGTCCCACAGAGCAGGGAAGGTCATACAAGGGCTAGATGGCATTACAAAACAAGAAGGTAAGTCACCCTCATTACAAACGCCTCTAGTTGAAAACTGAGATGAAGCACATCTGAAATACTCGCTAAAATGTTTTATCCTAAATTGGACCACGAAATTGAATAAAACTTTACATTAAAATATCTAAAACTACTTATCGAAAAACTTTTTGTGAAACGCTTAGATGCATTATTAAAACCCAATTTGATAATATCAGATACAATCTTATTACAGCACATTTATCATGTAACCATGAAACTTTAAAAACATATATGAATAGAGGGAAATAATGGGAAGTGCTTACCAAATAAATCGTATATATGAATTTATAAATGAGCATAAAACTCATTCAAATTCAAGACTCACAAATATTGATAGATCTTATCCATATTTACGCCATTTCCTTAGTCATATTAATATAATTTGTTTTTTCCTAAAGCTCCAGCTATAATAGATCAAGTAAAAACACTAACATTACTAGTGATAAAACCTACTGATATTAACTACTTTCACAAACATGCATTTATATTATTCGTGTTATTAATCCATTTTCCATGTAACTCTGTTTGAAAGTCATTAATATATGAACGCAATATGTGAATACAAAGTTAGAATGTCTAATTATGATATTGTTCCTTGCATGTGTGTATGGTTGAAACTTAGGAAAAACCGAAGGAAATACATTTTTGATGGACACAATTCCAAATACGGATATATTAACATAAAAAATTATACGAATGTTGGATAAATAGAAAGATCAAAATCAAGAACAGAAAAAAACATAAAAAATCTTCTTTGCCCTATGTGAAGGTGAGTTTATGCATATAAGTTCATGGTTTCAAGTGCGTAATGCTCTTTTTGTGACATGGATCAACAAAAATAAAATGTACTGTAAATGATACGAAAAGTTAGCAAAAAAAGTGAAAGCAATGAGAAGCATGTGGAAAATGTTTTCGAGGAGCACATGAAAGCTATTTGAGATTGTGGTTGACCATGATAGTGATAAATATATAGACATGATGAGAGAGAATAATTGTGCATGGACATTTAATACCTTAGGAAAGTAAGTTAATCACGAAAATAGAAGGTTCATAATGCTAGAATACATGCAATATAACACTATATTTGGTATCTCAAATGCCTAGAGTATGAGTTATAATTTTTCTTTTCAAAGAATTTTCAAGTGGTTGATGTGAGAATTTTAATCTTAGCTAAGTTACTTGAAAATATTTTATTCAAGGATATTAATAGAAATCTAAGATAGAAACATTTTATCTATGTTTAGTTTTGAATATGAAGCCACAGATGCCTAATCGAATGCTCATGCATCATTCTAGAATAAAAGTAATTCTATAAAAGTAATTCTAGAATGTTTGGATCTAATTGCTTCAAAGAAGATGTGTGGTGGATTGATATTCTATGCAAATTTTGAAGGCACTTCCAACTTATTGCAAAGATTATGGACATGTTCAAGTGAAAGGGAATCACGTTAATAATGGTGATCTATTGATGAAGAATAGCCAATGTTCTGTAGGGAGAACTGAAGCATTTATCTTTTTATTGTATCTATTAGTGTGAATCTATTTGGATTCCAATTATATAATTGTTCATGTTAGCAAATAATCTTAGGTGACCTATAACATTCCATCAAGATTGTCTACAAAGAAGGGGCATCTCATAGCTTCTCCTTTGTTTGTAAGGAATCATATGGTGAGGTACCTTAATATATAAATCAAGCTACTAATGAATGAGCAAGATGAATTATTGAATGTTGATAAGGATAGTGATTAGTTAGACCAACCATTTTGTGTGATTGAAGTATTGATGTTTTCCATGCATGATTATCAGACTTAAGGATACATCACTCGATACATGATTTTATATATGATGCATGTCCCAAATGTGGTCTGCAATCATATAGAGATGGAAAGATTATGAATAAGGTTGTCTATGAAGGACATGAAATGTGCTTGACTATTGTTCATGTAAATAAGCCATTGGCTGGAGCATATCTAGATCCATCCATACATATGCCTCTTCATACTTGGCATGAAAGGTGAAATTCATGGTTTAAAACTCGTACTAGAATACGTGGAATGAATCTAGTTAATACCTCCCATGGTTTTTCATATCGAGAGGATATTCTCCTCAATACTTATCAAAGCCCATGCAGTTCTTGAAGACCGTTTGTATGGGCCTAGGTAAGCATATGATGAGGAAATATGATAAAAAATCATTATGGGAAGCAAATATAAAATGAAGAAAATGGAGCAATGATGATGGTTCATTACTAGATGATCCATGATTTTTGCAAATAGCATAAACAAGTAATTAAACCTCGCATTAAAAAAATATAGATACCGATGGGTACTATGTATTGCTTAAGGGGATTATATGCAAGAAAAAATCAAGATTTGGATTATTTTGTAACATGTGATTGACATACCATATTCTTGGTTGATTTTCCTACAAGTTTAATCTTTAATCCTAACACTGCGATAATCCTTTCTTGGCGTAAATGAAGTAATATTTTGTGCACAACAAACGGATCGACATTGATTGATGATAAGAAAAACTCCAACATAGAATCAAATGCATAAAGCTATCTCGTATGCAGAACAAAGGGAAGAACCATTTATTGATTAATCGGTAAAATGGGATATATATTGTTTCTTTTGGCAATGGAATCATCTGATAAATTGCTCATTATATATAATTTACGTTATACATCACTTTTTGTGTCTCATATTCGTGTTTGTAATTTAATATCCAAGAGAATTTCTGATTTTGCTGTAAATTCATCATTTAAGACTAGTGAATGTGAGTGATGATTGGACCTGATCCAAGAACATAGCTTTAGGATTATTATTTCGTTTTAGTGGATACATGTATCATGGAAAATTATAATAATTTTATAATAACATTTATAAAAAATCTGGTGCTTGTTAGGATAGGATCATAGAAAGATTAAGCTCCAATTGAGCCTTAATTTGGATAAATAGGGATGAACAATTTATGCACAAGATTCTTCAACCGAACTCTCCCTCAATCTAGCTGAATTTGAATGTGATTTTTAACTTAATTTTAGGTGAAATTGATTCGGTGGTTAACCCTAAATAATAGAAATATGTTGTGGGTATCTTTCCATGCAGGGAAAAGGGTAATTTCAATGTTCACGAGTTCATGAACTCCATGTAGCAGCCTACATATATCTATCTGCCTACATAGATATTGTTTGGCATCGTAAGCCTATCTTGGAAAAGTTTTCTCTTTTTATTGATTATTCCATTTTAATCTTTCTATAGCTTGGTAGAAATATACTATTTTAATTTTGAATTTGCAAAACTTCCCTTGTCTCCTCTAGTAAACGGTGATAAAGATCTGAAATAGTGAGATATCGTCTATTGGAGAAGTGATTTTGAGTGGCTCATTGTCTTCTAGTTCCATTGCGAAGTCTTCTAGTTTCATGTAAGAGACTAGTAAGGACCTTACCAATGTTTAGTCTTACAAATTCATTTGTCGTCGTATTGGTGGCTAGTAAGTTTTATGACTATGGATCATTAATGGAGGTTGTTGAGCATTCAACATGTCTAACACACAGCTGATTATATAGTTTTTTCTACACAGATTAATTTAGCATGTGAAAATCCTTTGACCTAGGCCAACTAATATGCATTGATTACAGATCTCTCGGTATGGATAGACTACAAGATAATGAATTGTCCAATCCTAATAGAAATCATTAGAAAATTATGAACATGCTTATGTTGTGCTACAACATTAGAGCCGTAGATCTTCAAGTTTGTAGTTTTTTTCTATGTAGGTTGTGATAATAAAAATTGATATACGCATACCTTTCCACGTTTTTCAGAAGTGTATTAAAACATGTTGAGTTTAATCGAGAATTTAGTTGTGCCAAATCGAAATTAAATATTCTATCTCAAGACTAATCACATCGATTGTGTTATCACCTCAATCTAGGAGTGTTTTGTCAACAATTTAATAAAACTTAACGTCTTATAAGCATACATTTGTAATCTATACCTTCAAAAAAAGAGTAACTTAGAATGAACATATTAATTTTCTACATGAAATGTGATTGATATAGCAAAGATATCCCTGATTTTCTTCTTCAAGGTTTATATTTTACTAATTTGAGTTTTGCTTTTTGTACCATTTTTGCTTCTTCTAATTATCTTTAGTGTCCTTCTATCTACTATTTCTTTTGATTCTCTTTTCCTGCTTGTCCTTCTCCTCCTCCGCTTCTTTCTGCTTCTCCCTCAATGTATCCCTATTTAAAATACTATTTTAACCTATATTTAAGCTTTCAAATTTTTCAGATAAAAGGACATTCCATGCATTCTATTGAAATATAACAAAACAAAGCGTTAAATATTTTTCAAGACACTAATAATTCAAAAAACAAACATCGACAATGAAATTTAAAGTATTCCTTTAAAAACATCGGACTGACTCTTAAAAATGTACTGTATTAAGTTCTCTGTTTAGATGGAGCTCCTAGATGAAGAATCCATACTAATATTCTCTATAATAAAACTAAAATCAAGACGGAAAACATTACAAAGAACTTTTTCCACACTTGGACCGCTACTCCGAAGCCTAACTCATGGTCATGTGATAACTCACATGGAAGGTCAATCCGATCAACCTTCAAAAATCAAGTGAAGAGTGAGGTTTCAAACACAATATATGCATGGGAAATGGTTTGGGTGAATCATCTAGATCATGGATACAACTATAAGCTACTAACCTCTACGTTATGTCTATTACACGAAGATTCAATCAATATCTATAATAAAATGTAAAATTGCAGATTATATTTTTATATAAGGATAGTGTACGTAACCGTTGTAAATATCAAGATGTTCCATGGGATATACAAAGATTAAATATAAAGTTTGCTAGAACGTATCATATACAAAAAGAACTAACCAATGTTTGCCTCGTTATTCAAAATGGAAAAGGAAATATATAGGAATAGATAAAGCATGTTCGGATGAAGTAGTAAACGAGAAATCTTACCGTGCATTATTTTTAGTTAGCTTACATCACATAATTATCTTTCAGTTTTTTGGAGTCTGGGGATCTATAATGCACAAAACAACACAAGGAAGAGGAACACCAAAATAAAAGAATATAATTAAGTTTTTTGTTATTCAAATCCCCTTTGGATACAATATTTATATCAAATCCTAGGAAGTAGGCATGGACAAGGTGAATGGATTCCAAAAAGGCTGTAGGAACTTAATGCCCTCTAGAAAGGGGCTTGGGTACTCTGGTATCTGAAAAGATACAAAAAGGGATGCACAATACTTTGAGAGATGTGCCCAACAAATATTGGAGTGTGTCCCTCAATCCATAGGTTGAATGGATATCTATAAGTTACCCTTGCAAAGCCCTCGAAATGAAGTTTCCAAATCTACCAAGGTAGCCTAGAGGTCTTAAATCCCTTGGGACACCTTGGGTAGCACTTGATTGAGGGTTCAAGTATCCATCATGAATGAGAACAAGGTTTGAGCTACTAAGATTGAGGACAAAGTTCACCCCATTAAGGTTGAGAACAAGGTCCAAGGCACTATGTGAGAATGAGGACGTGAATTCAAGGATCCCTAGGGAGTTTAGGAGCAGACATTGAGGAAATCGGAGTTGAAGACTAGATCATGGAGGATAGAGGGATTAAAGAGTAGACCATTTAAGAAATGATCAACAAAGTGGGAAGAATGTCATATAAAGTGATAGATAAGAGATGGTTGAGCTACACTTTAAGAGCGAGGATAAGGAAGTAAGGGCCTCAACCATAGCTTTTGGGACATATGGTTAGCCCACTAGACTCCTAGTCGGGAAGTCACAAGTTCAAATACCTTATGGATACAAAAATTAATGTAAGCTTGTTTGTCACAAAGCAATGCTTCCATCAGCTTCCAAAAATGGCATGCTCAAACAATGACTTGAGGTGCCTCAAATCTAACAATGCTATAGAGGCATGAAAATTAGCCCCGAATTTTGAAATATGCATGCCATCTACATAATGAACAATGATAAGGAGTATGATATATGCCCACTTCATGTACAAGGTGCTTTTACTTGGGCTATTATAAAATGCATGTGCTTATAAGTACGCACCTATTTTCTCATTTTCTCATACCAATCAGGTCGTGATTGCTTTAGTCCATAGAATGTTTTCATTAACCTCCACACTTTCACACTCGTTTAGCACAAAACATAGGACTAAAAAAAAATATGCAGTTATTTATGAAATTTCCCATTTAGCAATGGATTTGTGATGTCCAATTGATGTATATTCCAAACATTTTGATTGAAAACTACATATATGATAGAAAGAGTTTTCATACAACACATAAGAGAAAATGTCTCATAAAATCGTTTCTTTTTGTCTTGAGCATAACCTTTAGAGAAAAGCTAAACCTTATAGTGATCCATACTTGCATCATTATTGTATTTCAAATAATGGGTCCATTTGGTGCCATTGGCCTTCTTCCCAAGAGGCAAGTCACATAAAAACCAAGTCAAACACTTCATAATAACATCTAATTTTGAGCACATAATATATATACAATTTTTTGCTTCATCAAAAGACAAAATCCCACTCTCATAAAAAAGTCTTGAAACAACCATTCCATAACAATGTCATGCAAAAGAAATACCATGGAGGTGGAATGGATATGACAAAGCAAAGTCGTCTGTAACTTAATATCTCTCAAATTCTTCAACAACCATTTTGCCATAGATTTTTCATCATCGATATATTCTCTATCATCAATGAATGCATTAAGAATAGCTATATAAAAAAAACGGAATGACATAAATCCTCATTTGAACCTTGCATCGGCTAAAACTTTACCTCACCAAAGGATGCATTTGGTTTTCCACCATTGAAAAGAGGCAAGAAGGTGTCATACAAAACTTCCAAGCTTATTGGAGTCTCCATGATACATGAAAGGAAATGCTACATTGTATTCTCCACAAAGACAACATCATAGCTAGCCAAGATATTTTTAGCTAGTGGGTAGTATAAGCAATAGCCTTTCCTCTCATAATATGCTAAATAAAAACTACATTTCACATCCTTATCCTCCAATTCTTGGCATTTTCTATCAGACAATAATAACCAAAAAGACATAGTTGATCAATGGATGTCTTGCAACCATGCCAAGCCTCATAAGGATTAGACTATAACGCCTTAGTAGCACATGCATCAAGTGCATATATAGCACACATTACAGCCTCAAGCCAAAAACTATGAGGGAATCTACTTTTGCCATATATCTTTCCATTTCCATGAGGGATATCGTATTCCTCTCACCTATACCATTCTCTTTATGTGGTGAATATGACAATGTACATTTGTATTTTATCCTATAGAATATTTGTAACCAATATATGTTGCAATATGTATGTCATTGGGTAGCTGGAACCATGCAAATATCCTCAACCAACATGCATACATCAATCTTTAGCCATTGTCAATGAGTGTACTTTTGTGTATGGATTGTTCTTCAAAACGTTGAATATAATAACCCAGTGGAGCTTTGCTAGACCTATAGCATACTTGGAAGTGCTTATACTAAATTATTAAAGGCTCAAAAAAGAGTTGGCACAAAAGAATAAGTTTATTTACAGAATCACTATAATAAAGCACTCGAAGCTAGAAATGAGCTCAAATCTATTTTTGTGTTCCACCAAACTCCCTAAAGGGTAGTTTTTTTTAGTATAAACCATGCAGAGTATGCTCATCAAATCTCTTAGCAATATGAGAACGTGAGAAACAATGTGCCGTTACCATGCCTCAAAAAGCAATGACCTCATCAGATACAATTATTAAATTTTGGGGCTCGAAATTGTACAAAAATAGCATGAGAAAGATGAATAATATTAGGAACACGATATGGAGCATATTTAATAAGTGTAGAATAGAAAAAGACAGTAACTCTTTAGGGTTATGGACATAGAAGTTAAGGGAGAAAAAACAACTCAAAAAAAGATCGAGCATTTAAGCTTTAATAGAAAATGCTCTTGGAAACCTTCGGACATGGTACGATGCGATTTTGTACACAGAACATGACTAATGACGATAATACGAATTTTACTCCATTTAAGGGAACAAATTTCTAATCTCCATTTCAATGATGAAACATTAAGACCCCCACAAAACAATGTTCCGATTCTGTGATACATTGAGAAGAATTACAGTTGATTTAATCTTCAAGGACCCAAAACGACCTCTTCAAGAAAGCGAACCTCAAGTCACGTAATTCAAAAGGACAAAACTATGATCAATTGGCAACTTCACCATGAAATATTAAGAATTATATAATGAAGAGCCTCGTTCAACCATCATAACTCATATAAGAAAAGCAATGCAACTCAAAAGGAAAAGCCTCGTTGCCACGGACGTGTAGTCGTAACACCTTGAGCTTGTAGATTGAAGGTCCAAACCTCAAAATCAGCAGAATGGCTTGACTCCAAGTCTTGAATATGAATAAATATGTTGCCTTGAATGCCTGTGTTTGCTTTTCTATTATTTTTAGCTTACAGGGAGAGTAGACCATAAGATCGCTCCAAAGTAAGAGGAAAGAACGTGTAACTGATGCAGTATAATCTATAAGGACGGACCTAGAAGCAAAATCAAAACTGACAAATCCGAACCCGTATAACTTAGTGGTTTGACACCTTGAGCCTGTCGGAGGAAGTCCTCAATTCAAGTCTTGCCTGGACATAAGATGAGTGCCTCTACCTTACAAGGTTGGGTGTGTGAGTGCGTTTCCAATTCAATGTACTCTGAAAAAAAAAATCAAAACTGACAAGGAATCAGAGGTGACAAGAAGACACTCAAATGGAAAACTCATGACATATTTTCCTTGCCAATTTATAATAATAATAATCGTTGTTTGTGATGTTGTAAGAGTTCTGGAAGGAAATCCAAAGCAACAACAGATTCTTTGATCTTGATGGTTGTTATTTATGGATATGTGAAATATGCATTGCAACCAAAACACAAAGAAAAAAGTTTGCATGCTGTAAAACTTCGATTGAGCTCACAAGAAAGAAAGTCTCTAATACGATGAAGATCTATTGTATGAAATCTGGAGAAAACATGGAGAAGGACAATTATTATTCGGTCTGTACAGACTTTTAAGTCCCTTCACTGAACGATGATCCTCATTTGTGATGGTTTGAGATTTGAACAAAAAAGAGGAAAGATTTTTCAACACATACAATGATATCCATCTTCGTGAATGATGAATGGGATCCGGAGAAGAGCAACTGAAAGTACTACAACTAGATCTAGAGTCGTGTTGAAGTTCTCTATAGCATGCGATCTGAAGAGCGATCATAAAGCATGCGATCTGAAGAGCGATCATAGAGCATGTGATCTGAAGAGCGATCACCATCAGACGCATGCGATCTGAAGATCGATCATAGAGCAGTAAGAACAAGAAATCTTCTTCCTTCGAAAGAATCTTTGAGTCTTCTCACGTCATTAAAAATCAGACCCAGTTGCGCATTTCTAGAGCTATTTCAAAGCTCTCTAGTATGACATTCTAAATCTTTTCCCTGATATTTTGAACTTCATGGGACATAATCAAAAAAGGTTTTGCAGGATACTTGAGCTTTAGACGACGCATTGAGCAGATGGAAATAGTGAGCCAAATGTACGTTGAAAAGCTTAAGATTGGAAATCTGTACACTCATATAAGATAGGCAAATTGTACAATGGTCAGCATCTGTGTAAGAAACTCAGAAAGACGGTAAACAATGAGAAACATAACTCATTCTATCGAGAGTAGTCAGAAGAATTACTCGCCCTGATTGCTTTCAAAGAAAACAATAGCTTATGAGAAGTAATGTACAGGAGTAAAGGTAATGCAGCTACGGCGGAAAGGAGTAGAAATCAGTGCAAGTCCCACTTGCCTAATGCGGACGGATGTATAGCAGAATCGTGGTAGAAGTGCTCGCTGCCAAAGGGCCCAGGAAGGAAGGGAAAATCGAGCTTAGGAATCGCAAGAGATTGCTCATAGTACTGAAATGTCGAGTCGCTCACAGAGAAACTCTCATCAAGGTAGATATTCTGGTTCTCTGAGAGCTTCAGGTCATGTGCATTCTCAATACCTGCAAGCGCCGACGAAAGCTCGTGGACGCCGGTGCTGAAGATACCAGCAGCGTTTCGGCATTGAAAGTGATGATCGCAACTTGTGGAGCTGCTGGCAGCGGAACAACAAGGAGAAACAGCCTGTTGCGCCTGGACATATGTGGGTTGAGCAACGTATGCCCTAAGGAACTCCTCGATAGCTTGGACTGCAGCTGCATTCTGTTCGGGGCATACGGAAGCATCCATAGCGGCAACCGATGGCGAACTGGATACAGCTCCGCCATTGCTTCCGTGTTGTGAGATCTCCAATACTTCCGCAGCTCGAACATCATAGTCGTGTGTCGCGACCTCCAGCTGATAATATCCAGCCGACAATCCCTGCTGAACGAGTGGCATACCGACATCTCTACAGAGCTGCGGACTATGCGGCTTCAAGGAGCTGTTTAACACATGTTCTAAGGAGCTGACATCGCTGGTTATTTGCGTTGTGGGCGACGGGACAACGCGATGAGAGCTCAATTCATCGTCGAGCTTCAGCGTTAAGAACCAGCTCGCCTCGGTCTGAGTACTGTCGGCTTTTGGCCTTCTTTCATGCCATACGCCCAAGTTTGCCTTCTCCGCATCCAGGCGTAAGCAAGTAAATGAGTGCTCCGAAGTAGCTGGCGGCGCACATCTCATTGTGTAGGGCACTTGCGCATGACTAGAAGCAATAGTCGTGTTTAATGAGCTTGTCGCCATCCCTCCTGCTGCTGAACAAGTTGCAGCCGTTTGCTGCTGCTGTTGCTCAAGGGAGGAGACATAGCAGCGCTGCAGTTTAGCAACAAGATTTGCGGAGAGCAGCGACTTGGCAGGCGGCGACCGAGGGTCAAGAGGGAAGTTCGTGCGAGCTTTGGAGCCGCACATGAGGCGGGCAGCCTCATCGTAAGCACGGGCAGCGTCCTCGGCCGTTTCAAAGGTTCCCAACCATACCCTCGTCTTCCTGTTGCAAATAGAATCAAGCCAAGGTAAGAGTGCCTCGAAGCAATGCAGAAACGGAAAGAAGCCAAGTGCGACGCGGAGCGGATTACTCACAGTAGCGGGTGGCGTATTTCAGAGACCCACGATCCCCAATGGCGCTGCCGAACTCCTCGAAACCGCTGGGGACGAGCCATTCGTGTTTGGCTTGCACGTTCGATCCCAAGAGTGGCGGAGATGGCAAGAGCCACAGGGTGGCAGTGTCGAGGTCGTTGAAACAGGAAGGTAGAAGACCTCACGCCCACTCAACAGCAGCCGAGCTAGAAGACAAACAGCGCCGGTGCACTCAGAGAGCGACAATCTGAAGATCGTCTCCACGCTCGCCTCTGCACACGCACGCTTCCATACACCGTTTTACACACACACTCCTCTCTCCCTCTACGAAAACCTTTTTTACACACAGACCTCTCTCTCTCTCTGCTAAAACCCTCTTTCTCGCTTCCTCTTGGACTCCTCACCAGTTGCCCCGAGCATGTGTTTCTCGCTTACCGATATATAGATGGCCTCCGGAACATAGCTGCTTGCACCACCTTCTCTGATGTTCCGCCGTCAGTCGCTCTCATATATGATGAGGGGCCGGACATCTGATGAATCGCGACTTGCTAGGCAGCATGCAGCTCCCCTGATCGGCTGTGGGGTCATTCCCTCGTGTTCATAGGAACTGCTGGCGTTGTCAATCGTATTTAGAGCGCGCGCGTCGGGGCCGTGCACACGGAGTCTCCATCGCTGCTTTTCCATGATTCCCCAGAGCTCTGACTGAGCCCACCTCGCAGAGCTGATGGCGGCCATGTTCTCTCTCACGTTAGACGTTAGAATCCCATGGCGCACATCCCTCAAAATACTTCTGTTGATCTTTCAAAATACATCAAATGCTTTGTTCTTCATTTGAGGAAAAATCTATATCCCTATTCCTTCGATGTAAAATGATTTATTCACTTTTTTATTAGAAAGAATCAAATAGATCATTTTCGTTTGGTTAACGAAATCAAATCGTTTTCTGCTGATTCATAGAAGAGAAAATCAGAAAATCTTTTTGTAATCCTTTCATTAAAATACTAAATAGACTTTTTCATATACGTTGGTGTTGATTTTCACAAACCATGAACCTTGTTGATGTTGAGTTGAAAATAATCGAATACTTCGGTGTTATCGATTAAGAAAACTCTAATAGCTTCTGATTGATTAAGAGAATCTCAAAAGAGTTACGATCCTTTATCATAAATCTTCTTAAAAGCTATAAAATGGAACCATATAATCTGAATTACAAGCTTCATGTAAATTAAATTTATGCTACACATGTAATATTGATGAAGGTATTTCAAATCAAGTTCGAACTCTCAGCTATATGAAAGTCATTGTTGATCTTCGGATCAATATAAATGAAACGTAGAATCTTGAAATCTATAAACATTACTTGTATTATGCAGATTATCATAGTGTAGAATGTAAGAAAATAATGTTAACTCAAGTTAATATTAAATGTTAATTCTATGAAAAAGCTAAGGAACCTTGATAGTAAGAATGAGAAGAATAACATTGATATTGATCTCTCTTTCAGAGAATATGTCTGGAAACAAAACATTGATTATAAATCTCTTTTTCGGGGATCAAACAACATTGTTTGCAAATTTTTATTTTTATTTTTTTAATAAAAGGAAGTTCGGCCTTAGCCTAATCTCCCGGACTTTAATTAAAGTAAAGAAGAAAGGTTACAAGTGGGTGGGACTAGTGCCCATGGGACCCCCCAAATCCCACAATGCAGGGGAGGAATATGGTAGTCTAGAGGGCATTACAAATTCGGCGGATAAATTCATCATCACCTTCATGTGGGACCCATTTGGGTTTCAATTTGTTGTTTTCGAGGAGATAAATACAATGATGTCTAAACGGCGGATGCTCATCGAGGCTATGGAATGCCATCAGGAAGGTCAATTTTGACCAAAATCCTTGTTTCTTCTAGGTAAAAGAATCTCCCGAGATAAAACATTGTTTGCAATTTATTACAGCTCGCACACATCTTTTTTATTCATTCATCAACAATAAAATATAAAAAAGACAGAAAAATATATTGAAATAAAACTCTATACTGGAAAGCATTCAAGATTGGCGAAAGTGAATGGAGCATACAAGCTGAAAGATGGTTTCCGAGAGCATTTATCAAGGTCCGATCGAAGTGGGATAGACGCATTGATTGAAGGAAAATTACAGAGATGTCAGTGAGTGAGCTAACAATGAAGACTTTATAAAAGAAAAAAGCATAAAGTGGAGTAAAGTTATAACACTGAGAATCGATGAACAAATATATGAAAGTAAAGAAGATGTTTTACTGGTTGTTTAGTCTTGATTTCTGCATTTTTTAAAGTATGCATAGAGAAATGCAGATGACACACATACAACAATATACATAGATTCTTATATACATATGTAACACAAAAGGTACACTTACTTGAAGTAAATACACAGACACAAAGATTCTTATATACATATGTACACAAAAGGTACATATACTTGAAGTAAACATAAAGAGGTGAAAGGCCCTTTCTGTCGATGCACACACGCATACATGCATGCATACACACATGCATGTATGTATATATGTGCATACTTACATACATATGTACATAGATACATGCATGCATACATACATACAGACATATACATACATACACATACATACATCCACACAAACATACACACACACATGTAGGTATGTAGCTACATACACTACAACAAGTCATGATTATTGATCGACAATTTTAAACAAAAACCATGCTTTTGAAAAAATTATTTGGAACATATGTTGCTTTTCTTTTGTTTGTTTTTTTTTTTGTTTGCGCACAATACCCCTTCTTTTATATTGAAATCCTCTCTATCTCTTTCAATCTTCCTCTCAAACTCATGCAGTACCTTCGATTCTCACTTTGCAGATATAGAAGAAATGCAAAATATGGAGGGAAAAATCCTGGAGATATAGTAAAAGGGAGATAGAGGTTCCGCTCAAATGTGATATATATATATATATATATATATAGAGAGAGAGAGAGAGAGAGATAGATAAATACATACATGTATATCAGACACATATACAATATATTAAGTTAGTTTTTCTAATATTATCTTTTGATTTGTTTTGATTTCTTATATTTAGACTCCTTATATTTACTCTTATTCAATTATCTATAATTAAATTCAACCCTTTAATCTATATGTATGTAACTTTACTTACATTATTTGATTATTATGCATTTGGAACTATATTCATGTTTTTCAATCCGCACTTTTGCAGCAGTACAATTATTCATTGTTATTCAATTTTTAATAATTTGATTCAATCCATTAATCCATATGTATGCAACTTTACTTACATTGTTTGATTATTTTGTATTTCCAACTATATTCACGTTTTTCAATCCGCACCTTTACAAAAGTACAATGATTCATCTTCCTATTTAGACCCACGTATGTTTCTTTCTTTATTTTAGAGGTTTATGTTTTCTTTATACTATTTCTACATTCTATTAAAAGTAAACCTTCACACACTCTTTTAGGTTATCTTTTACGATTACTCTACTTTTCTCCAATTTCATATATGGTAAGTGAAAAATACTTGTATATTTACTAATTCACATTCAACAACTTTTCTTCACGTCTAAGTCTTGTGGACCTACAACATTTGTGTTATTACAATACCTATTATTTTTTATGAAGAAAAATGGATTGAAGTTCTTATCAAAAAAGGCTACTGCGTGTTAATGCAATCACTATGATAAAAGCGAAAACATAATGTAGGCATGATTCTTCGAATGATCATGGAAGGAAAAGGTTAATGTCTTTAGGATTCAGCAAGGCAAAACAACAATTACGGAAGTGTTGTTGCGGCATGTTTAGATGCAAAATGAGTTTGGTCTTTCATGTCTAGCTTTTTGAGAAGATTAAATTTGGGTTTTTTAGTATACTATTTTTTAAAATGTCTTGTTGGAAGAATTGTGTCTTTGAGTTTTTTGTTTTGACTTCCAAATGTGCATCCCTCCTCGTGCAACGAGTTGCAAGTTGTTGACTATACTGTTGGGATCATAGATCTACTGCATGGACATCTAGGTGATATGAAATATGAAGGGATACCTAGACCTACCCTTATAGAGCAAGTTATTTTTTCTACAATCACTTCTATCACCTTGTGGAGCAAGCTCACACAAAGGGAAAGGTTCGAAGTCTCCCTCTAGAAAGGGGAGTGGAGCAGAATGATATGGCCAATGATGGAAAACACTCTCATGTAGGCAACTCACACATAGCTGTAGAGAGATGTAAAAGGATCAATACACGCCACCATCTACACAAAACTTGTAAAGATAATTGTTTTATGCCTCTCTCTATATTTTTGCAACTATTGGGGGTCCTTAAGTGAAGATGACAAGGATGATGCTTGTTTCCCATGAAATGGAAAAAAAAACTTTGTCAAAACTATTCTATAAGCACTAGTATGAGAAAAAAGATGAATAAGTGCACTAGTAGATAGCTTTGGATATTATCATTAGTGCATGATTGCATCACATAATCTTATTATATCATTTTGGCATGGTAGCCAATGGTACATTGGTTATGTCTTTGTGCCCATAGACCAAGAATCTATAAGCTATGGGCATTGTCGATGTACTAGATGAGGTAGGTTCTCTCATAAGGATTATCAATCTACAATACTAAAATATTGTTCCTCAACTTTGGACCACATACTTGAAATGTCACCACATGTGTTACCAACAAACTTCTTTTTTGTGTACAAAGGGAAACACTTGATGATGCGGAGAGATATACGAATGAAGTGTAAGGTCCTTGAAGCAATATAGAGTACATAGTATAGGAGTCTTGCCTTTGAAATTAAAACTTTTGTATCAAACCTCCCATTTATGGTTCCCAAATGTATGATATGTTTAGAACTAATCCCCCATGTAAATAGAGATAGTCTCTCTTGTATTTTTATTGTTCCTTGAGGTTTTCTATGATTTTTCTTTTATTCCATTGAGAACCTTCTAACTCATATTTAATTTCTCAACATTAGTACATTTTTATTTTCTCATTTTCTCAAAAATAAATAACCTTTTGTAGGAAACGTACACTTTTTTCAATATTTTGAAATCATGGAATTTTCAAGAATCCTACATTTTTGTCTTCCTTTTTGAGACTCCATCACATCCATGTCCTTGTGAATTTTGGTTTATGTAGAAGAATGTTTAAGGCTGTGTGCATCTTTTTCTAACGAGAATAGTTATCCTACCTCAAAAAGTCTGAGCACCTTTGGGTGTGGTCTCTATTGATATATTTAGGTAGTGATGTTTGTGAACACACTAGGACCGCCAGGGCACTTTTTTCCGTCTTAAGTAGGTTTTTTTCCCCGGCTTGTATATATGCCTATAGCCCTAATGGATTAGTTATCTTTGTACATTCTAGTGGTAATACATTCAATATTGTGTGTTGTGCTCCAAGATTCTTCTTCCTTGTGATGTTCCCATGCTTCCATAGACCATTTTCCCATGGTATCAAAGCAGGTTGCCCCTTCATCTAGGTCATCATCAACACCCTCTGGTCACAATCTCATAATCGCACAAAATTTGGTGAGCATACTCAGGGTGATTAGTCCTCCGAATGCACTATCATAGTGCTCATGCAGGAAATTTCGTCTTTTTATGCCAGAGATATATACAGGTTTCGGTTCTCTAGTATAAGCACCTTGAAGTCTACTACAAGTTTAGTAGAACTTGATAGGGTAGTTATGTTTAACTTTTTGAGATACAATCATTTTTCTACACCAGGGTATTTTGGTCAATGGCCATGACTGAACGCATTGATGTATTCCATATGTTGGTTGTTCAAAATAAGTTGGACGATACCAATTAGCCATTATGGGCTCATATGATGCGTCATGTATTGGTTGCAAAATGACTATGGAATATTGTGGAGGGTGTTGAAAAACGACCTATTTCACCTCAAACATAGTTGTTGAAGGTGATGCAGATGGCATTGAAGATGGTGATATTCTTCATGTTCCTATTCGTGTTGTAGTTCTTGCTCCACCTATTGCAAAGCAAATTCATTGGGATGGTAGAGATGCTCAAGCACATGCGTTGATAGCCTGTCTATCAAACGTGCCATTATTCCTCATATTCTCTCTTGCAGAATAGCTAAGGATGTTCAGGATACACTTACCACTTTATATCAAGCAAGGAATGAGGCTCATGTTGCTTACCTCTAAAAAGATTTGGAGAGTGAGCGCATAAATGAAGGAGATTCCATGGACATTTTTGTGACAAAGATCAAAGATTTGAAGGAACAATTGATTTCTATTGATTAAGTCTTGCCTGAAAGTTCACTTATGGAGACTGTTCTGAATGGTCTTCCCAATTCATATGAGTTTTTGCTTCTACTCTTAGTTTGATGATGAAAGGCAATCCAAATGCCTTAACATTTGAGGAGTTACTCTTTGTTCTACTGCATGAAGATTGGACTAGGCAGAACATGTCCATTATGCATGTTACAGATCAAGCTTTCCTGGCTACTCAGAAGGGCAAAGGTAAATGGAGCTCTTCTTCTAGTAAGTAGAAATCCGCTATTTCTACACAATCAAAGAAGGAAGACAGAGATGAAAAGAAAACAAAAAAGAAAAAATTCTTTTTCAAGTACTGTAAAGGAAATGATCATGTCATCAAGAGCTGTCCAAAACTGGCTGCTAAAGAGGCAAGGAAGAAAGATGTTGGAATGGTTGTTGTAGAGGCCTCTAAATCCAAAATAGAGTCGTAGAATGAAGAATGGGCATTTACCACTGTTTGCAGTTATGACCCATCTTCTCATGAATAAATATATGTCTATAGTAGACTCAGATGTTTGGTACTTTGATAGTGGGGCAACCAAACATATTACCTTCCAACGTAGTTTCTTCACTTTACTCGAGCCTGCCCGTATAGGGAATACTATCACATGCACGAACAACTCTTATTTGTGTGAGGGATCAAGAAAAATCTGTTATCAGTTTCAGCATTAGCCAAGATTGGGCTGTTTGTGAAATTTGTTGATGATAGATGTATAGTTCATGATCTATAAAATGGCAATGTCATTATCGCTTTTGGCATTTTATGTCATTGGCTGTATAAGCTCATAGACTATGAAAAATCTATGAATGGTTTAGCATGTGCAATACATGATTCTCAGGCTTTGTCTGATGCAAAGCTTTGACATGCATGCTTTGATCATCTAAATTTTGCTAGTTTGCCACGTGTGCAAAAATCTGAAATGGTGTCCTCTTTGCCCAAACTTGAGGCACCTAGTAAACATGTATGTGAAGGCTATATTTTGGGCAAAATGCAGCACTTCTCCTTCCCAAAAGATGGTGCATTTTGAGCTCTTCAAAAATTGTAGCTTATTCATAGTGATGTCAGTGGTCCTATTCAGACACCTTCTTTTGGGAATTATCTTTACTTGGTGACTTTCATCCATGATTTTTTTAGGCATACATATATCCAAAGCAAAGTCCGAAGTGTTTATGTGCTTTAGATAGTTTCTAGTTTTGGCTGAAAATCTATCAACATGTAAAATGGGCACCCTGTGTTCTGATTGAGGGGGGGGGATATATGTCTTCTCACTTTAATGCATTTTTCACTGAACATGGGATAAAACATTAGTATACAATGCCGTATACACCTCAACAAGATGGGGTTTTTTAACAAAAGAACATGTCACTCATGGAGATGGTGAGATGTATGGTCAAGAGTGAGGCTTTACCACATAGTTTTTGGCTTGAGGTTGTTATGTGTGTAACATATGTACTTAATAGGTGTCCCACTAAAGCATTGTGGTCTATCACTCCATATGAGGTTTGGCATGGTTGTAAGCCATGTGTTTCTCATCTACACGTTTTTGGTTGTCGATCTGGCATAGGCATTAGTGCCCAAACAACAACATAGGAAATTGGATGATAAAGCAATCAAATGTATTTTTTGTTGGGTATAGTTATGAAAGCAAAGGCGATCATTTGTATCATCCACAAAGAAAATGCATTTTAGTTAGCTTTGATGTTGTTTTTGTGGAAGATGCTATTCAACCATTACTTTCATGTACTAAGGAGAATTCAGTTAGCTCCAAAGACATGTATGATACTTTGCTGCCTCTTTTTATAGGTGGACAATCTAGTGCTGGTCCTAATGAGGAAACTTCTCAGCCCTTATAGGTTTCATGTGATGATGCAAATCATTCCATTTCTGATGCAGATTTACATGATGCACTTGTTGATGAGAGAACTATTATTGAGGAGGCAAACACTATCCAAAATGGTTAGTGAAGACTTTCTGTGACAATAAATTAGATGCATCTCTATCATATTGTACTTTTTCTAGCTCTCATAGTGCTTCTTTTGCATGAGATTGCTATGATATGGTTGCCTCTAGTCTCTATGGCCAAAATGCGCCTATCTCGTTTGATGAAGTACAAAATTCTAAAAATTGGATGGCTTCTATGCAATCAAAATATGATGCTATTATGAAAAATGGTACCTCGTCTTTATGTGAATTTCCTCCATGCAAGAAGTACATTTTCACTAAGTGGGTATACAAGCTAAAGCGTAATTTTGATGGAATAGTTGATAGGTATAAGGCTAGGCTTGTTGCAAAGGGTTATGCTCATGAAAGAGCCATTGATTTTTATGAAACCTTTGCTCCTACTTGCTGAATGACTATTGTTCATAGCATATGTGCAATTGCAGCTCATCATGGTTGGGATGTACATCAGTTGGACATCAAAACTAAATTCTTGAATGGTGACTTTCATGAAGAAGTGTATGTTTTTCACCCCTATGGCTTTGTGCACAAAGGGCATGACGACCAAGTGTGCAGGTTGAAAACGGCATTATATGGTTTGAAGCAAGCACCACATGCTTGGTATGAAAAGATACATGCCTACTTGATTGCACATGATTTTGAGACCAATCCAACTGAGAGCACCTTATATGTTAAGCATGCAAATGATGTGCTTCTGATCATTGTTGTGTATGTTGATGACATGCTGCTCCTTGGTCCTCATGAGAAGCATATTGCTGATTTTAAGGTTGATCTACATGCCTCATTTGAGATGTCAGATTTGGGGCATTTACATCATTATTTGGCCATTCAATTTATGCAAATTGATGGTGGAATAGCTTTGTCTCAAATCAAATATATTGACACATTATTAGAGCATTTTGGCCTTGAAGACTACAAACCTATTGCCACTCCTATGGAGACAGGTTTACAATTGAGTCTTAATGATGCTAGAGATGCACTTGATGTTGTTCTCTATCAGCACGGTGTTGGATGCTTGATTTACTCATGCATTACTTTGCCAGATATTCAGTTTGTTTTCTCACAGATGAGCGGTGTTGGCAGCAGTCAAGGCACCCAAGGACTCACAAGACAAGAAAGCCAAAGAAGGGAGCTAGAGCGGAGAGAAAGCACAAGTAGACAAAGTAGTCAACAAAGATCTGGCAAATAGGCCATCCAAATTTTCCAACCAAACCTCATTTGAACAATGATTTTCATCACCACCTTAACCTTGTAAATACCGTTTTTGCATAGTTTCGACTCCATTTTGTGCAAGTCAAGGAGTCCTTGAGTTTGAGGAGCATTAGAAGTACCTACCTATCAATTTTCATAATTTTTAGACTCCATTTGAGCCCTCAAATAGGCCCTAGAACCTAATTTTTAACTAGGCCAAACACTAGGTCTGGACAAGGCCAAAACTAGTCAAAAACTATAAATAGAGCTAGATAGCTCATTTTTGAGGTTAGCTTGTTGTAGTTTTGAACTTGTATGAGAACTTGGTTGTAATATAAGTGATTCCATTGTCTTACTCTCTTTGTTCTTGCCGTGTGTGCACGTGTGTGTGCATGTTGGTGTGCTTCTCACACACACATTTGTGCCTTCACTTGCTCGAGGTCTTCATACCATCCTCATGCCTTCCCGGATCGACATTAAAGGAGGTGCTACTCATCACTCAGCTACACCAAATTTTGGCGCGTTTCCGGGGATTCAAGCTTTGAGGACGAGCGTGTGATGCTAAGACATAGAGTGGAGACGTTGGAGTCATAGGTATTTTCTTCACTTTTATCTATTTCCTTTTATTTTCATCACCATCACCATCATCACCACCATCTCCGACCTCCATCTCCATCATCACGAAAATTTCAGTTTTTTGGTCATATCACCATACTCATACCATTCCCCTGATTTCACTTGTGAGAGAGAGCGAGAGAGCATTTGCGTGTTGTGCTTTTGTGTGTTTTTTGAGATTTCTTGCAGGAATCAGCATCCCGAGCAGCTGCACCAGCTCTAGTAGGTAAAATTTTTGACTATGCAGGTCCCGAGGCGTTGACCTCTGTCAATCACGACCGACAAAAAAAGTGATCCATTTGCTAAACTAAGGGCATAAATGTGACGTGTAGGCCTAGAGCTTCATGAATATGTGTTTGAAATTTTAAAATTCCTTAGTTTTCTGTCAATTGCGATCAACACGTCAATCGGGATTGATAAACGATGACGGACACTTGCCGACGGACCTGTCAATCGCAGTCAACCTGTCAATCGCGATCGACATAGTCAACGACCGACTGACCACGATGGAGAGGCCTATCACATGCCATGTGTCAATCGTGACCGACCCATCAGTCACGATCGACCCATCAATCATGATCGAAAGTCCCGATGGACCTGTCAATCGTGACTGACCAATCAACGACTGTTTGACCACGAGCGACAGACCCCGCATGCCACGTGTCAATCGCGATCGACCCATCAATCAATTGACCTTTGACCATGATTGACTGAAATTACGCGCCACCTGTCAATCACGATTGACCCATCAATCGCGACTGATAGCCACGACGGACCTGTCAATCGCGACCGACACATCGATCGTGACTGACACATCAATCGCGATTGATAGACCACTCGATCGCAATTGTCGGGATGCCATCTTTTTTAGGGCAAAGATATTTGGTCAAATTTTGGTAATTATTTGGGAAACATTAAAAGTTTATTAGAGCATTGTGAGGCCACTACACAAGTAAATAGAGAAATCATGTCTGCCTGATAGCCTGTTTTGAACTGTGTTTTAGCCCCAGAACCCGGAACTAGCATAACTTTCTCACACAAAATCCATTTGCTGTGATTTTGGTTTTGTTGGAAAGCTCGTGGGGAGTACCACCAGGATTATTAGATATAGTATCTTTAAGTTGACCATACCCAGGGGGAGGAAAATTGAGGGATCTTTAGGATTGTTTCTCATAAAGCCAAAGAACAATTTGATCTCTGAATTGCATGAATGAAGAGGGTTTGTTGTGTCAATTGAATTCAAATCTTGAGCTAGCTTTGGGACTTTTACCAGTCCATTGAGAGCATGGAAGGGCATTCCAAGCAAGAGTAAGTGCAAGCTTGGGAACATGCTTCCTGGGCACACAAGGGCAACCAAGGAGAGAAACCAAAGGTTGGAAATTCTCAACACCCTCTGTCAATTCCTAGCATAGGCTAAGCACGGATAGAGGTTTTGATCAATTAGGGTTACATTGAGCATGACCAAGTCCAAGAACTCTAATCACTCAAGTGCAAGTACACAGAAATTCCATTTGCGAAACAACCTAAGGGAAAAGAATTTAAATCAAGCAACCAAACTCAAGTACGATAAAACCTAAGTATTCCTCACGACGGAGATTAATTGGACAAGAAGTGAAATCCTAAGGCAACGAGGTTGTACTTGGGATAAAAATTGGGGTTTTTCAATCAAGCATATGAACCTTAGATTAAGACGACACCTAGGGAGAGATAGACAGAGTCTTAGATCTTCAGAGGCTAGTGTCAATCATACTGCTCGGTCTTGGGCCCAGCAGTTGAGCCACTATTCGCACTACCCTAGCTCTGAAACTAGCGAGTCCGAGATGTCTCAGGTTATGGAGAGACCCATAGGAAGTTCAGGCGTGCCATACTTACAAAGGGTCGAGGGCCCTTACAAGATGCAACTCGAATACCTTAGGACCAACCGATTAGGTGCTTGCATCTATGAGGATGGCCTAGGAAGATCTGTGGTCCAGATCAAAAACCTAGATCAACCCATTGGAATTGAACATCCAACTGTCAAGTTTGAAAATGGAGCATACCTGGACAAAGAAGGAACCATATACGTAGTCACCAGCCACCTAGATAGGACATACGAATTTGAGAATGTGATCCCAGAGACGGACATAGGTGACCTAGAGCAAGGAAACTTAAGTGGAGAGCCTAAAACCCCTCGAGGCAAATCTGTTCTAGAATCCTCACACCAGAGTGGATTCCTCAGGACAACAAGAGCATAGATCTACTCTTGAACCGAGAGACCAATGAAGCCTTTTGGAGGTACAAGCCGGATCAGCCAAATGAGGTAGGAACGATCACGATCTATGAGTTCAAAGATCCTGATAGCCCAGGCAAAGTGACCTATTTGGACAATACTTCAGAAAGGATCTTTGTGGTCACCGAGCATGGAAGGCATGCTTACACTTGGAAGGGTGAATTCATTTTTCCCCAACCAAGATCTAATGTCTCTTTTGGCCACCAAGGAGCTGGAACATCCCAAGCTCATGGAGCTCAAAGGGATAGAAGTAGAGACAGGCCAGAGGTAAGTTTTGCCAACCCCTTGGGTCGAGAAAGGATGAGAACAGAGATAGATAGAGTGGAAACTGAGAGACCTAGAGCCCCAAGAAACCAAAGAAATGCGGATGAACTCCCTCTACCAAGACCTAGAGAACACACGAGGACTTTGAGACCTACACAATTAGTTGAATCCATGAAGAACTACTTCGATGGCACAGGAGACCCATATGATCATGTGGCCGAGTTTAGGCAAGTCTTGAGAGCTAAACAACTTGAGGACCTATTCACGCATTTCAATGCTTTTGGTCTAACCCTTAGGAACACCACCCTTACATGGTTTCAACTACTAAATGAGAGACAGTTCAGGAACATATACCAACTTCTAGAGGCATGCATTACCGAATTCTCTAAGAGTGGCATAAGGCATAATACTTCCTCACTGATTCATAGCTTCAAACAGACCCCCCAAGAGACGGCTAGACTTGCAGGAAGAAGGTTTAGGCAATATCTAGAGAGATGTCTTGTTCCTGAGTTACCCACACCAGCCAAACAAGTGGCTTTATTTTTAGATGGATTGCTTAGTACCAAATTGAGATCATATGTGTATTTGAAGGATCCTAGGAGCATAGAAGAGTGTGTACGCATGTGCATAAACATCGAGGATAACTTGGGAGAGGAGCTGGAGCTTTCAAAAATCTACAAGGATTCAAATAGCTCTAGTAGTCTCACTTCCGGTCAATCCACATCTATCGAGGAACTTGTAGAGGAGATAGCTCAAAAACTAGGTGTCTCTAGCAAACAAATCCCAAGATTTGCCCCAGTAAAGAGATGTTATACTTGCGGTGGTGACCATATGGCGAATCTATGTCCCATTATGTCCCAACCCCAAGTGAATCCTAGTAGCGAGTACTGCACCATAGAACGGAGGTACACCAATCACACAGCGTAAGATTGCCCCTACAATAAGCAAGTAGTTGCCAAATGTACCCACAACCATACCCGCAACAAGGAAGATACCAAAACCAGTACCCACCACAACAAAATGCTAGTCCTCAACAAACCTACCAACCACAATATTCAGGCCTAGCAGAGACCTCAACCAGTGCTAGCCCAACAACCTCCTGCTCCAGCCAATGTGATTCCCATAAAGTATGCCGCTGCAGAAGAAAATTTGAATAGAGCTATAGTCCCAGTAACTCCATTACTTTCGGAAAGTGACCCCACTGACCATAGCTTTGATTCTATACATATTGATAGCTCCAAGGCTTACTACATGCAATCTCCTGAACATGTTGAGTCCTACTATAGTGAAGAACCGAGTGAATCTAGTTGGGATCCAGAGTATGCAAATATCATGTACACAAATCCCAACCCTAGACCTCAACCTAGGCAAGTAAGACCCCTATTCCCTAGAGGACCATGCTACAGATGTCAGAGAGATCACCTCATTCGTGATTGCCCCATGCCTGCACCCACACAACCCCAGCTAGTAACAATCCAAGGCTTTTTTCAAGATTGTGGAAAGGAGCATCTCTTACAAGATTGCACAAAGAATCCCAATAATATGCCCAAAATCACTCCTATTAATGCCATTGGGTTAGTAGTAGACTCTACAGGAAGTGTGACTTCTACTGCGCCAGTGCAGGTGGTCACCAGAGATCAGGCATTACAGCAGAACCAAGGTTTAGGCCAAGAAAAGAGTGCCAAGGTTAGTGAAACTGAAAGCATAGCCAAGAAACGGACGAGAGCCTGGAAAGATAGCCGAGAGAGAATGAAAAGACAATGGTCTAAGAAGATGAGCGAATTAGAAGAAAGCATAAGAGAAACAAAAGCAAAAATTGTTGAGCTCACCTCTCAAACAAACTCTCACATACCACCACCACCTTCTTCCCTATCACCATCTAATCCACCATCTCTCAACCCATCCAATTCCACCACCCCCTAGAGTACGATCAATATTAGCTGACCCCACTCTAGAGGACATAGACATGATGCTTAAAGCATATCAGGCCAGAATCCAAGAAGGGCCAAACGTGACAGATCATGACAAGTGGTACTCTAGAGCTGATTTAGAGATAGAAAGAACCAAGCTTTGTGCTAAAATGGTAGCATTGGCTCAGACGATGTTTGAAGCCAGTCGCCACTTCAACTACTCTTGCTCAGCTAAGACACAGTTGCACTTTGATGGACTATTGGAGAAGTTGGAGAGTATAATTGCAAGATCTGATAAGGAAGCCATATCTCAAGGAAGAGCCAAGGCAAGCGAAAGAAGAAGCATTCCTCCCCAGGAAGCTTATGTGCCTAATTCCACTGAACCAGACACATCTTCTTCTATGAATTGGTATTCACCAGAATTCCTACGAGAGATTCAAGAAGAGAAATGGGCTAAAGAGAGTGAAGTGACTCCTCCCATTGAACTTGTGGATGACGCGCATGATCAATTCCCACAAGACATTCCTTCTATTTATGAGGAGTAGGAGAGTTACCAATCCCATGAGAGATTAGACTTCGAGTCTAATTCCATACAGGAGCTACCCCACTCCACAGGCCCATGGGAAGCTAAGTCCACGTGTATGAGAGCACCCACAATCATGGTAAGAAACGAAGACTCAGTCATACCTAGGAACACAGAGGTAGTGAAAAACACTAAAGTGCAGTGCAAACTCACCTTAGAAGAGCTACTCAAAGTTACGCTAGAGCTATGGAAACATGTAGCCAATCAAGTTCCAGAAGTAGCGAAACCTCGTTCCCAGGTAGGATCCCATAGAACAGTGCCAGAAATGCCCTTGGACAAGATAGGAGACATGAGTGAAGGAGAAGAGGGAAATGATATCTTCCCATTACCCATCAAGGATACACAACCAACACAATTTTGGACTCAGGAGCAGGAGTTGCCGTTGCTACCACTTCCCTATGGAAGCGTTGGGGCAAGCCAGCACTCAGGCCAACGAGAATGAAATTGCAGATGGCCGATGGTCACATTGAGAGACCCTTAGGACTACTAGAAGGAATAACTCTCATTACATGTGGTGTAGAGTTTGAGCATACATTTTCTATATGTGACTTTAGCAAAAACCATGCCTATGAGATGATTTTGGGAAGACCATTTATGCGACAGTTGCAAGTGGTATAGGATTGGGGAACCAACTCCTTGTACTTGCAACACTTAGGTGTCACGACCAAAGTTAATCTCAAGGATTACTCCCATCGAGATGTACCCCCCATCCAATGGAATCCCATCCATAGAGCCAAAGATGATACTGAGTCAGTGCATTCCATAGGATCAGGATCCTCATGGATGCATGAAGACACTCACTTATGGATGTGTAAAGTAGCAGTAGAAGAAGAGAAGGGAGAAAAAGCCAGAGAGATAGGTGCGAAGGAAGCCCATAGATCAATTCAAGACCTGGCCTATGCACCTATAGCATTCCCTGACAAAGAATTTGAACCTCATGGCTGGGTGAAAATTCTAGCAACAATGGATGTAGCCATCAATGAAGAACAATGGACACCCCACTGTGACGAGGATGGCTATGACATTTTAGTCTTCTCCATAGAGCCAATCATGGGAGATTCGGTTTTTGAAGAATGCGTGGTAAAGATGGTTACCTCAGATTATGTGTCCATGAGAGCGAATACCTCAAGATATTGGAAATCGCTCACCAAGGTGTAGCAGGAGGACATTTTGGACCAGACCGGGTGATCAAGGCAATATTATTCGCAGGACTTTGGTGGCCAACCCTTCACATGGATGCACATACCTACGTGAAGAGCTGTGATGTTTGTCAGCGAACTCAGTATCCTATACGCAAAGACGAGATGCCACTGAAGCCTATGATGGCTGGATGTGCATTCTCTAAGTGGTGAATAGACTTTGTAGGTCCCATTAATCCCTCAGCTAAGGGTTCACATGCTGAATATATCATAGTGGCCACTGACTATTTAACCAAGTGGGTAGAAGTGAAAGCCACAACGAAGAGTGATGCTCAAACTACAACTAAGTTCTTATTTGAGAATGTGTTCACAAGATACGGGCTACCTATAGAGCTAGTAAGTGATAGAGGCACTCACTTCTTGAATGAAGCCATAGAAAATCTTCTCCAAGAGTTCCTGGTGATACACAAAAAGTCTGCCCCCTATCACCCACAAGGGAATGGACAAGCCGAAAGCACGAATAAAATTCTATGCAATGTGCTCACCAAATTAGTGAATCATAAACGCTCTGATTAGGATAAACAGCTGCACCATGCTGTTTGGGCATACAGAGTTGCCTATAAAACTGTACTTACATTGAAAGTAGCACAAGAGCATGATTGGATAGGCCATGAGCTCTCCTCTAGAATCACTGACCTTGAGCAATTAGGAGAAACAAGATTGAGGATTGCCGAACGGATATATGCAGCTAAGAAATGATAGAAGGCATACTTTGATGCCCTTGTTAAGGATAAAGGCTTGAAGGCCGGAGACTTAGTTTTGGTGTATACCCTAAAACAACATGCAATAAAGCTAGAAAAGTGTGGCTATGGACCTATGATCATTAATAGGATCTCAATTAGTGGAGCAGTCCAATTAGCTACACTCGAAGGTGATGTTCTCTCTAGTTACATAAGTGGATGCATAGTCAAACTATATCAAGAACCCCTCACGGAGGAGATGTTAAATCAACTCAATATTGCAAAGAAATGTAAAGAAGAGGAAAAGCGAATTCAAGAAGAGGCACACACAAAAGCATTGGAACACATCCGAAGGATGAAGTTGAGAAGACACGGTAGAGATCAGCCTAGGACAGATGCATATGCAGCTCAAGGATATCATATGGCTATGTGTGAAGTTTCAGGTATTAGCTCTCATAGAATAATTGATCGACATCCTTTTGTAACCTTCGAGATAGGACAAGGAAAGAGTGCAAGGACTGTAAGGGCCTTGATTGACTCAGGTGCAGCCACTAGTGCTGTTAAACTTTCTTACTATCAAAAGTTGAAATTAAGTGTCAATCCTATAGAAGCATATCTCATAGGATTGGGAGGTGTGGAAACCCCTTGCATGGGCGAGGTGGAACTCCCCCTCTACATTCAAGATGCTCTCATGACAGTTAAGGTGCTAGTATGTAAAGATGAGGACCTCACTAAGCCTCTTGTCTTGGGTCAACACTGGATCTATGATCACGCAGTCAACCTCAACCTAAGAAGTGGACTTCTTCAGGTTTGGGTAAATCATAGTCGCATTACAATTGAGTTAGAGAATGAAGCACTCAAGGAACTAGGAAAGGCACCAACTCTTGGTCCTTCTAGGGGTACACATGAAAATGACGATGTTATTCTTGTCCAAAACTATGTAATGCAGAGGGATGATTGTCTCAACAAAGAAGTCAGGGATATGACGGAACTCCCTTCTATTCCAAAGGCCATAGGGATACGGCAACCAAAGGTGGATGAAATGCAAAAGAAGCAAATGACTTATGCTGGAAGCCAAAAGAAAATACAAAGCACGGTGTCTCAACCACCAAAACAAGTGTGGGTGTGGAAAGGTGATCAACTTGTTGCGGTCCAGTCAAAACCTCTGGCTCAGCTTCATATTAGTGGGCAACGACAGGACACCAATAAGAAGTCTTTCAAAAAGTCTTCCCCTAAAGTGAAGTCTATCTGGGTACCCAAGAAGTCGATGAAGGCTGACCCACAATCAAGACAAATTTGGGTTCCTAAGGCTTGCTTGCGGGCTCAAATAGCTACACACAGATCACACCATGTACAACATGGTTCACTCACTCGAATAGATGATACCCACTCTTATTCAACACGCACAAACACATATTTGCCCATGAGCGCAAGCTGAATCACCTGTAAATGGGTCCCTAAAAAGCCTCATTTCCAAGCAGACACTCTTATAAAGCCCTCCAAAGTCTCCACAAAATCAAAACCAAAAGCCACTACGGTGTTTGGCAGCCCAAAGCTTGTAATAAACCCCCCAACCCCCATTTGTAAATTCACCTCCACTTACTAACTGCATCATTCTCACACTACATCTTTCCATTGAGCTCATAGGATTATTCATTCCCTATCTACACACACAATCACCGAGCACTCACTAACCCCCTAAACTCATGTTAATGTTGTAACAGGGACAAAAATTGTTCTATCTTGTCTGTTACAATGTTAACACATGCTTCTATATTCTCATAGAACTAGCAACCAAGAAGTAACATGGAAGAAGCAGGAGGTACCAGTTCCTAGGTCGGGTCCAGCGCTTAGATAGTGGACATTGAAACCCTCCTCCTCGAACCATAACTCACCGAGAGGCCTCAAGAACTTAGAGTTGTGCATGTACTTCCCATTCAGGACCCTCCGCAGGGACACACTTCTCAAGTGGGGAAACACGCACATTGGTTCACTGATGTCGCAGGCCCATTGGGAGAAGGCACCTACTTTTGGGAGGCAGAAATTGAGTTTAATGGCAAATGGGGAAGATACCATTTCTTCACCCATGAATTCGAGAAGTACGAGAATGCAGAAGTAATGCAATCGTTATAGACCAAAGCAGGATTGGATAGCTACTTCCGGGCACTCCTATCTAAGCGGGACTTCCTGCGTTGTTCCTATTTGATCAGTACCATCACCCCTAGCAGAGCCAAGGGAGGCGATAACACCTCTCTGCTTCCCTCATTAATGCCTAGTCATGAACTAAAGAGATTCAAGCTTACCCTCAACTTAGTAAGGGAGGCCCTAGATATGAAAGGTATGCATATCCCCACTGAGAAAGAAAAAATGATTCCCAGAAGAATGAAGCACAAAGATCTCAATAAATTAAAAGACATGGTAGCTATTACACCAACCATCTTCCTCCACCTACGAACAATCATGCAACACCTTGTCTTCCCCACCCAAGAACGCTTCACTATGCCACCAAAAAGAATCTGGTTCAGCTTGTACTTGGCAGAGATGGAGGATCTCACAATCAATTTACCACACTGGATCATAGATCAAATCCACCTAGCAAATCAACGCTGGAATAAGAAACATAAGAATGCGCTTCATGGGTGTTGTGCACTGACAAGAATAATTTACATGTGCTTAGCTTATGATTTCAAAGAGCACTAGTAAGGTCCAGAGCTAAGGAATTCTAGAGATGGCTATCAACAAGCAGACCTCCATCTAAGAAAATGAGAAGCGCATTCCCACTACCATGTGCCCAAGCAAGGGGAGCCACCACCACACCAAAGGTGACCCCTCCACAAACACGATGTGTCCGTCCGTTTACGATTCACTTACCTAGACAGAGTGCAGAAGGACCTAATCTAGTTTTCCCTCCGATTCCCTCTGACCTGGAGTTTCCACAAGGCTACACCCTGGATGATCTAACAGATGAAGAAATCGCTAGGATGATTAATGAGTCTTACCTTGAGACAGAAGCAGAGCAAACCCAAGGACCACAATCGACCACAACAACTTCAGCCCCGACCAACCCGGAAGTAGTGGAAGTAGAAGAGGATGAAGAAGAGATTGAGGAGGAAGTAGACGAGGAACATGATCAAGAATACGAAGAAACTTCAGAACTAGCAGGTGCCCAGCTTATAGTGCACAAATAAAAAGGTTGTATGAAACTATGAAGAGATTCCAAGAGCATCACAAGCTGTCACTGGAAACAAAAGATGCTAATAAATCAGATGTTAGCAGAAGAAGGTGTGGATGAAATGTTTATTGAATCCATGAACCTGCAAGCAGACGTACTTGGCCTAGATGAGGCCTTTCATTCGGCTATGGCTTATTTTCATCGCTTTGAACAATGAGTGCCAACCCATCCCCTTCGATCCGGAAAGCAAATCCACATGCAAGTATCGGCACCACGAGACACTACGCAGACAGAGGAACACTACGAGGCACCACCATCACCACCCTCACCACCTCTCACTACACACTTCCCTTCGCCACATGACACTATTACCCCAATTTCAACACTCACCACATATGTTATGGGGATTCCTATCTCGCCAGGCACCCAATTTGGAGGGATCACAATGCCCACATTCACAACAATATACACGAACATCTCATCCACCCCACCCACAATCCCCATCTACACATTCACACACACTTTTGACACCATGGAAACATCACCAACAACAGCACCACTCACTCCCCCCTCTCTACCACCATCTGCCATACCCCCTCCACCCACATCACCTCTCGTGACCACTTCATTCACTATCCCTTTCCCCCTCCCCATTCCCCCTGCATCCTCCTAGAGCTGATTTAGAGATAGAAAGAACCAAGCTTTGTCCTAAAATGGTAGCATTGGCTCAGACAATGTTTGAAGCCAGTTGCCTCTTCAACTACTCTTGCTCAGCTAAGACATAGTTGCACTTTGATGGACTATTGGAGAAGTTGGAGAGTATAA
Organism: Ceratopteris richardii; assembly: GCA_020310875.1. Lineage (NCBI taxonomy): Eukaryota > Viridiplantae > Streptophyta > Polypodiopsida > Polypodiales > Pteridaceae > Ceratopteris > Ceratopteris richardii. The sequence goes on from CM035406.1 coordinate 171,949,448, forward strand.
TTGCAAGATCTGATAAGGAAGCCATATCTCAAGGAAGAGCCAAGGCAAGCGAAAGAAGAAGCATTCCTCCCCAGGAAGCTTATGTGCCTAATTCCACTGAACCAGACACATCTTCTTCTATGAATCGGTATTCACCAGAATTCCTACGAGAGATTCAAGAAGAGAAATGGGCTAAAGAGAGTGAAGTGACTCCTCCCATTGAAATTGTGGATGACGCGCATGATCAATTCCCACAAGACATTCCTTCTATTTATGAGGAGTAGGAGAGTTACCAATCCCATGAGAGATTAGACTTCGAGTCTAATTCCATACAGGAGCTGCCCCACTCCACAGGCCCATGGGAAGCTAAGTCCACATGTATGAGAGCACCCACAATCATGGTAAGAAACGAAGACTTAGTCATACCTAGGAACACAGAGGTAGTGAAAAACATTAAAGTGCAGTGCAAACTCACCTTAGAAGAGCTACTCAAAGTTATCCCAGAGCTATGGAAACATGTAGCCAATCAAGTTCTAGAAGTAGCGAAACCTCGTTCCCAGGTAGGATCCCATAGAACAGTGCGAGAAATACCCTTGGAAAAGATAGGAGACATGAGTGAAGGAGAAGAGGGAAATGCCTATCTTCCCATTACCCATCAAGGATCACAACCAAGCCAATTTTGAACTTAGGAGCAGGAGTTGCCATTGCTACCACTTCCCTATGGAAGCGTTGGGGCAAGCCAGCACTCAAGCCAACGAGAATGAAATTGCACATGGCCGATGGTCACATTGAGAGACCCTTAGGACTACTAGAAGGAATAACTCTCACTACATGTGGTGTAGAGTTTGAGCATACATTTTCTATATGTGACTTTAGCAAAAACCATGCCTATGAGATGATTTTGGGAAGACCATTTATGCGATAGTTGCAAGTGGTACAGGATTGGGGAACCAACTCCTTGTACTTGCAACAGTTAGGTGTCACGACCAAAGTTAATCTCAAGGATTACTCCCATCGAGATGTACCCCCCATCCAATGGAATCCCATCAAAAGAGCCAAAGATGATATTGAGTCAGTGCATTCCTTAGGATCAGGATCCTCATGGATGCATGAAGACACTCACTTATGGATGTGTAAAGTAGCAGTAGAAGAAGAGAAGGGAGAAAAAGCTAGAGAGATAGGTGCGAAGGAGGCCCATAGATCAATTCAAGACACAACCTATGCACCTAGAGCATTCCCTAACAAAGAATTTGAACCTCATGGCTGGGCGAAAATTCTAGCAACAATGGATGTAGCCATAATTAAGAACAATGGACACCCCACTGTGACGAGGATGGCTATGACATTTTAGTCTTCTCCATAGAGCCAATCATGGGAGATTCGGTTCTTGAAGAATGTGAACTTAGCACTAATGCATTTGAGGATGCAAGTGACTCCGATGTAGAGTCAATCATTATGGACCCACCCTTTGCATCAGATGAAGAATACTTCTATGAAGTAGAAGTTCAACCTCAGAGACATGAAGAGCTTACAAATGATGTAAGGTTAACCATGCAAGTGACCACTAAGAATGACATACCTGAGCTTAGGCAAATCTTTGATAAATGTAGAGAATATCAAGTCTGCTTGAACCCAGAAAAGTGTGTTTTCATGGTCAGGCAAGGCAAGATTCTAGGACACAGTGTCAAAGAATGGCATATCCACGGATGAGGAGAAAGTGAGGGCCATCGCAGAGCTACCTAGACCCAAGAACGTCAAGGAAGTACAATCTTTCATGGGGCATTGTGGCTATTACCAACGCTTTATACATATGTGTTCAATCATTGCAAAACTTCTGTACTCCCTCTTGACTAATTCTGAGTGGACTGATGAATTTGAGAATTCTTTCAATGAGCTTAAAAGGAGAATATGTTCAACACCAATCTTGACCACACAAGATTGGAACATGCCTTTTTATGTTCATGTGGATGCATCCAATTATGCTATTGGATGTGTGCTTGCACAACCTACAGGTGAAGGTAATATGGATCTTCCAATTGCCTATGCTAGTAGACAATTGAATGTAGCTGAACGAGAAGGATTAGGCATGGTTTATGCGGTTAAAAAGTTTAAACACTATTTTCTTGCAAATAAGTTTAAATTTTTTACCGATCATCAAGCACTGTTATATTTGGTAAACAAGCCATGCAATACAGGTAGATTAGTAACATGGTTTCTCTTACTAATGGAATATGACTTTGAGGTAGTGGTAAGGAAAGGCAAGACTCATTTGAGAGCTGACCATCTCTCTAGGCTCACATCTGGAGAGGCACCGCAAGGAGTATCAGATGATCTTCTTGATGCTTACTTGTTTGATTTGGAAGTGGTACCTCAGTGCGCTAAGCCATTAGTGCCAGTATTGACATACGGGCCTAACCACCCGATAATAAACACACAGGATAGGGAGATACTAAAAGCCTAAAAGTACCATATAACGGCAGGAAGTGTATACAAGCATACAGATCAAGGGATCTTAGCTTGTTGTGTGGAAGAGGATGAGTACGCTAAATGGTTGCAATTAGCACATGTAGGTGCATTAGAGCAACATTACTCAAGGCGACGAACCCTACAGACGCTAAGGATACTCGGAGTGCATTGGTCGACGATGGAAGCAGATGTCCATAAGATGTGTAAGGAATGCCCAGTCTATCGTATTAGACCACCTGTGGAGCACGCTACTTTGTACCAAGTGTCTTTAGTACCAGATTGGAGTGAACCATTAGTAGCCTTTCTGAGGACGAAAACATTCCCTCTAGACATGACTTTGGCTAGGAAAAGAAGTTTAGAACAAGAAGCCCTAGAGTACTCACTCATTGGTGATAATCTATACAAGCGTGGTAAAGATGGTTACCTCAGATTATGTGTCCATGAGAGCGAATACCTCAAGATATTGGAAATCGCTCACCAAAATGTAACAAGAGGACATTTTGGTCCAGACCGGGTGATCAAGGCAATATTATTCGCAGGACTTTGGTGGCCAACCCTTCACATGGATGCACATACCTACGTGAAGAGGTGTGATGTTTGTCAGCGAACTCAGTATCCTATACGCAAATATGAGATGCCACTGAAGCCTATGATGGCTGGATGTGCATTCTCTAAGTGGGGAATAGACTTTGTAGGTCCCATTAATCCCCCAGCTAAGGGTTCACATGTTGAATATATCATAGTGGCCACTGACTATTTAACCAAGTGGGTAGAAGTGAAAGCCACACCGAAGAATGATGCTCAAACTAGAACTAAGTTCTTATTTTAGAATGTGTTCACAAGATATGGGCTACCTATAGAGCTAGTAAGTGATAGAGGCACTCACTTCTTGAATGAAGTCATTGAAAATCTTCTCCAAGAGTTCCTGGTGATACACAAAAAGTCTGCCCCCTATCACCCACAAGGGAATGGACAAGCCAAAAGCACAAATAAAATTCTATGCAATGTGCTCACCAAATTAGTGAATAATAAACGCTCTGATTAGGATAAACAGCTGCACCATGCTGTTTGGGCATACAGAGTTGCCTATAAAACTGTACTTACATTGAAAGTAGCACAAGAGCATGATTGGACAGGCCATGAGCTCTCCTCTAGAATCATTGACCTTGAGCAATTAGGAGAAACAAGACTGAGGGCTACGGCAGGGATATATGCAGCTAAGAAACGATAGAAGGCGTACTTTGATGCCCTTGTTAAGGATAAAGGCTTGAAGGCCGGAGACTTAGTTTTGGTGTATACCCTAAAACAACATGCAATAAAGCTATAAAAGCATGGCTCTGGACCTATGATCATTAATAGGATCTCAATTAGTGGAGCAGTCCAATTAGCTACACTGGAAGGTGATGTTCTCTCTAGTTACATAAGTGGATGCATAGTCAAACTATATCAAGAACCCCTCACAGAGGAGATGTTAAATCAACTCAATATTGCAAAGAAATGTAAAGAAGAGGAAAAGCGAATTCAAGAAGAGGCACACACAAAAGCATTGGAACGCATCCGAAGGATGAAGTTGAGAAGACAAGGTAGAGATCAGCCTAGGACCGATGCATATGCAGCTCAAGGATATCATATGGCTATGTGTGAAGTTTCAGGTATTAGCTCTCATAGAATAATTGATCGACATCCTTTTGTAACCTTAGAGATAGGACAAGGAAAGAGTGCAAGGACTGTAAGGGCCTTGATTGACTCAGGTGCAGCCACTAGTGCTTTTAAACTTTCTTACTATCAAAAGTTGAAATTAAGTGTCAATCCTATAGAAGCATATCTTATAGGATTGGGAGGTGTTGAAACCCCTTGCATGGGCGAGGTGGAACTCCCCCTCTACATTCAAGATGCTCTCATGACAGTTAAGGTGTTAGTATGTGAAGATGAGGACCTCACTGAGCCTCTTGTCTTGGGTCAAGACTGGATCTATGATCACGCAGTCAACCTCAACCTAAGAAGTGGACTTCTTCAGGTTTGGGTAAATCAGAGTCGCATTACAATTGAGTTACAGAATGAAGCACTCAAGGAACTAGGAAAGGCACCAACTCTTGGTCCTTCTAGGGGTACACATGAAAATGATGATGTTATTCTTGTCCAAAACTATGTAATGCAGAGGGATGATTGTCTCAACAAAGAAGTCAGGGATATGACGGAACTCCCTTCTTTTCCAAAGGCCATAGGGATATGGCAACCAAAGGTGGGTCAAATGCAAAAGAAGCAAATGACTTATGCTCGAAGCCAAAAGAAAATACGAAGCACGGTGTCTCAACCACCAAAACAAGTGTGGGTGCGGAAAGGTGATCAACCTGTTGCGGTCTAGTCACAACCTCTGGCTCAGCTTCATATTAGTGGGCAATGACAGGACACCAATAAGAAGTCTTTCAAAAAGTCTTCCCCTAAAGTGAAGTCTATCTGGGTACCCAAGAAGTCGATGAAGGCTGACCCACAATCAAGACAAATTTGGGTTCCTAAGGCTTGCTTGCGGGCTCAAATAGCTACACACAGATCACACCATGTACAACATGGTTCACTCACTCAAATAGATGATACCCACTCTTATTCAACATGCACGAACACATATTTGCCCATGAGCGCAAGCTGAATCACCTGTAAGTGGGTCCCTAAAAAGCCTCATTTCCAAGCAGACACTCTTATAAAGCCCTCCAAAGTCTCCACAAAATCAAAACCAAAAGCCACTACGATGTTTGGCAGCCCAAAGCTTGTAATAAACCCCCCAACCCCCATTTGTAAATTCACCTCCACTTACTAACTGCATCATTCTCACACTACATCTTTCCATTGAGCTCATAGGATTATTCATTCACTAACTACACACACAATCACCAAGCACTCACTAACCCCCTAACCTCATGTTAATGTTGTAACAGGGACAAAAATTGTTCTATCTTGTCTGTTACAATGTTAACACATGCTTCTATATTCTCACAGAACCAGCAACCAAGAAGTAACATGGAAGAAGCAGGAGGTACCAGTTCCTAGGTCGGGTCCAACGCCCAGATAGTGGACATCGAAACCCTCCTCCTCGAACCATAACTCACCGAGAGGCCTCAAGAACTTAGAGCTGTGCATGTACTTCCCATTTAGGACCCTCCACAGGGACACACTTCTCAAGTGGGGAAACACGCACATTGGTTCACTGATGTTGCAGGCCCATTGGGAGAAGGCACCTACTTTTGGGAGGTAGAAATTGAGTTTAATGGCAAATGGGGAATATACCATTTCTTCACCCATGAATTCGAGAAGTACGAGAATGCAGAAGTAATGCGATCTGTATAGACCAAAGCAGGATTGGATAGCTACTTCCAAATTGGAGAAGTTGGAGAGTATAATTGCAAGATCTGATAAGGAAGCCATATCTCAAGGAAGATCCAAGGCAAGCGAAAGAAGAAGCATTCCTCCCCAGGAAGCTTATGTGCCTAATTCCACTGAACCAGACACATCTTCTTCTATGAATCCGTATTCACCAGAATTCCTATGAGAGATTCAAGAAGAGAAATGGGCTAAAGAGAGTGAAGTGACTCCTCCCATTGAACTTGTGGATGACGTGCATGATCAATTCCTACAAGACATTCCTTCTATTTATGAGGAGTAGGAGAGTTACCAATCCCATGAGAGATTAGATTTCGAGTCTAATTCCATACAGGAGCTACCCCACTCCACAGGCCCATGGGAAGCTAAGTCACGTGTATGAGAGCACCCACAATCATGGTAAGAAACGAAGACTCAGTCATACCTAGGAACACAGAGGTAGAGTGAAAAACACTAAAGTGCAGTGCAAACTCACCTTAGAAGAGCTACTGAAAGTTACGCCAGAGCTATGGAAACATGTAGCCAATCAAGTGCTAGAAGTAGCGAAACCTCGTTCCCAGGTAGGATCCCATAGAACAGTGCCAGAAATACACTTGGACAAGATAGGAGACATGAGTGAAGGAGAAGAGGGAAATGCATATCTTCCCATTACCCATCAAGGATACACAACCAAGGCAATTTTGGACTCAGGAGCAGGAGTTGCCATTGCTAGCACTTCCCTATGGAAGCGTTGGGGCAAGCCAACACTCAGGCCAACGAGAATGAAATTGCAGATGGCCGAAGGTTACATTGAGAGACCCTTAGGACTACTAGAAGGGATAACTCTCACTACATGCGGTGTAGAGTTTGAGCATACATTTTCTATATGTGACTTTAGCAAAAACCATGCCTATGAGATGATTTTGGGAAGACCATTTATGCGACAGTATCAAGTGGTACAGGATTGGGGAACCAACTCCTTGTACTTGCAACACTTAGGTGTCACGACCAAAGTTAATCTCAAGGATTACTCTCATCGAGATGTACCCCCATCCAATGGAATCCCATCCATAGAGCCAAAGATGATACTGAGTCAGTGCATTCCATAGGATCACGATCCTCATGGATGCATGAAGACACTCACTTATGGATGTGTAAAGTAGCAGTAGAAGAAGAGAAGGGAGAAAAAGCGAGAAAGATAGGTGCAAAGGAAGCCCATAGATCAATTCAAGACCCGGCCTATGCACCTATAGCATTCCCTGACAAAGAATTTGAACCTCATGGCTGCGCAAAAATTCTAGCAACAATGGATGTAGCCATCAATAAAGAACAATGGACACCCCACTGTGACGAGGATGTCTATGACATTTTAGTCTTCTCCATAGAGCCAATCATGGGAGATTCGATTCTTGAAGAATGTGAACTTAGCACTAATGCATTCGAGGATGCAAGTGACTCCGATCTAGAGTCAATCATTATGGACTCACCCTTTGCATCAAATGAAGAATACGTCTATGAAGTAGAAGTTCACCCTCAGAGACATGAAGAGCTTACAAATGATGTAAGGTTAACCACGCAAGTGACCACTAAGAATGAAGGAAAGAAAAGAAATAAGAGAGAAGTCATACAAGAAGTGGAAGAATCTTTGTTTGAGGTCCCTGAGAATTTCAAAAAGTATGAGATAGATGATACAAGAGTCATGGTAAGAATGCCTAAACGTGAGGCACAATCAGGGAAGGCCTATGATAACAAAGAAACCACCAAGAAAATATTGGGAGCCATGGAAGAAGGAGAAGAAAGATGCACTTACATAGGACATGACTTGACGAAACAAGAGGAGCACGAGTTGATAGCCTTGCTAAGAGAATACAGAGATGTATTCGCTTGGAGCTATAAGGATTTGAAAGGGGTAGACCCTGACATATGCTCACACACAATTCCCATGACCCTAGATGCAAAACCCTCTAAGCAGAAGCCATACACGTATAATTATAACTATGCTGCCAAGATTAGAGAAGAGATAGACTGTCTGAAGAATGGGAAGCTACGTGTGTGTATTAACTTGAAGAAGGTTAATGCAGCCACTATTCAAGATAACTATCCACTTCCAATTACTGAACATCTACTAGAAAGGGTAGCATGCAAGGAAGTCTACAGCTTCCTTGATGGATTTTCTGGTTACAATAAGGTAGCCATAGCTCTAGAAGATCAACATAACATGGCCTTTTCCACAAAGTGGGGCATATTTGCCTTTCGAGTAATGCCATTTGGTCTTACTAATGCTCCGGCTACCTTTCAGAGACTGATGTACCATGTGTTCAAAGAATTGCCGAGGAAGAATTTAGAAGTCTATCTTGACGATCTCTGTGCTCATTCCAACATTAGACAGACACACATACCTGAGCTTAGGCAAATCTTTGATAAATGTAGAGAATATCAAGTCTGCTTGAACCTAGAAAAGTGTGTTTTCATGGCCAGGCAAGGCAAGATTCTAGGACACATAGTGTCAAAGAATGGCATATCCACGGATGAGGAGAAAGTGAGGGCCATCGCAGAGCTACCTAGACCCAAGAACGTCAAGGAAGTACAATCTTTCATGGGGCATTGTGGCTATTACCAACGCTTTATACATATGTATGCAATCATTGCAAAACTTCTGTACTCCCCGTTGACTATTTTTGAGTGGACTGATGAATGTGAGAATTCTTTCAATGAGCTTAAAAGGAGATTATGTTCAACACCAATCTTGACCACACCAGATTGGAACAAGCCTTTTTATGTTCATGTGGATGCATCCAATTATGCTATTGGGTGTGTGCTTGCACAACCTATAGGTGAAGGTAATATGGATCTTCCAATTGCCTATGCTAGTAGACAATTGAATGCAGCTGAACGAGAAGGTTAGGCATGGTGTATGCAGTTAAAAAGTTTAAACACTATTTGCTTGCAAATAAGTTTAAATTTTTTACCGATCATCAAGCACTGTTATATTTGGTAAACAAGCCATGCAATACAGGTAGATTAGTAAGATGGTTTCTCTTACTAATGGAATATGACTTTGAGGTAGTGGTAAGGAAAGGCAAGTCTCATTTGAGAGCTGAACATCTCTCTAGGCTCACATCTGGAGAGGCACCGCAAGGAGTATCAGATGATCTTCCTGATGCTTACTTGTTTGATTTGGAAGTGGTACCTCAGTGGGCTAAGCCATTAGTGCCAGTATTAACATACGGGCCTAACCACCCGATAATAAACACACAGGATAGGGAGATACTAAAAGCCTAAAAGTACCATATAATGGCAGGAAGTGTATACAAGCATACAGATCAAGGGATCTTGGCTTGTTGTGTGGAAGAGGATGAGTACGTTAAATGGTTGCAATTAGCACATGTAGGTGCATTAGAGCAACATTACTCAAGGCGACGAACCCTACAGACGCTAAGGAGACTCGGAGTGCATTGGTCGACGATGGAGGGAGATGTCCATAAGATGTGTAAGGAATGCCCAGTCTGTCGTATTAGACCACCTGTGGAGCACGCTACTTTGTACCAAGTGTCTTTAGTACCAGATTGGAGTGAACCATTAGTAGCCTTTCTGAGGACGAAAACATTCCCTCCAGACATGACTATGGCCAGGAAAAGAACTTTAGAACAAGAAGCCCTAGAGTACTCACTCATTGGTGATAATCTATACAAGCGTGGTAAAGATGGTTACCTCAGATTATGTGTCCATGAGAGCGAATACCTCAAGATATTGGAAATCGCTCACCAAGGTGTAGCAGGAGGACATTTTGGACCAGACCGAGTGATCAAGGCAATATTATTCGTAGGACTTTGGTGGCCAACCCTTCACATGGATGCACATACCTACGTGAAGAGGTGTGATGTTTGTCAGCGAACTCAGTATCCTATACGCAAAGACGAGATGCCACTGAAGCCTATGATGGCTGGATGTGCATTCTCTAAGTGGTGAATAGACTTTGTAGGTCCCATTAATCCCCCAGCTAAGGGTTCACATGCTGAATATATCATAGTGGCCACTGACTATTTAACCAAGTGGGTAGAAGTGAAAGCTACAACGAAGAATGATGCTCAAACTACAACTAAGTTCTTATTTGAGAATGTGTTCACAAGAAACGGGCTACCTATAGAGCTAATAAGTGATAGAGGCACTCACTTCTTGAATGAAGTCATTGAAAATCTTCTCCAAGAGTTCCTGGTGATACACAAAAAGTCTGCCCTCTATCACCCACAAGGGAATGGACAAGCCGAAAGCACAAATAAATATCTATGCAATGTGCTCACCAAATTAGTGAATAATAAACGGTCTAATTAGGATAAACAGCTGCACCATGTTGTTTGGGCATACAGAGTTGCCTATAAAACTGTACTTACATTGAAAGTAGCACAAGAGTATGATTGGACAGGCCATGAGCTCTCCTCTAGAATCATTGACCTTGAGCAATTAGGAGAAACAAGACTGAGGGCTGCCGCAGGGATATATGCAGCTAAGAAATGATCGAAGGCGTACTTTGATGCCCTTGTTAAGGATAAAGGCTTGAAGGCCGGAGACTTAGTTTTGGTGTATACCCTAAAACAACATGCAATAAAGCTAGAAAAGCGTGGCTATGGACCTATGATCATTAATAGGATCTCAATTAGTGGAGTAGTCCAATTAGTTACACTCGAAGGTGATGTTCTCTCTAGTTACATAAGTGGATGCACAGTCAAACTATATCAAGAACCCCTCATGGAGGAGTTGTTAAATCAACTCAATATTACAAAGAAATGTAAAGAAGAGGAAAAGCGAATTCAAGAAGAGGCACAGAAAAAAGCATTGGAACGCATCCGAAGGATGAAGTTGAGAAGACAGGGTAGAGATCAGCTTAGGACAGATGCATATGCAGCTCAAGGATATCATATGGCTATGTGTGAAGTTTCAGGTATTAGCTCTCATAGAATAATTGATCGACATCCTTTTGTAACCTTAGAGATAGGACAAGGAAAGAGTGCAAGGACTGTAAGGGCCTTGATTGACTCAGGTGCAGCCACTAGTGCTGTTAAACTTTCTTATTGTCAAAAGTTGAAATTAAGTGTCAATCCTATAGAAGCATATCTCATAGGATTGGGAGGTGTGGAAACCCCTTGCATGGGCGAGGTGGAACTCCCCCTCTACATTCAAGATGCTCTCATGACAGTTAAGGTGCTAGTATGTGAAGATGAGGACCTCACTGAGCCTCTTGTCTTGGGTCAAGACTGGATCTATGATCACGCAGTCAACCTCAACCTAAGAAGTGGACTTCTTCAGGTTTGGGTAAATCAGAGTCGCATTACAATCGAGTTAGAGAATGAAGCACTCAAGGAACTAGGAAAGGCACCAACTCTTGGTCCTTCTAGGGGTACACATGAAAATGACGATGTTATTCTTGTCCAAAACTATGTAATGCAGAGGGATGATTGTCTCAACAAAGAAGTCAGGGATATGATGGAACTCCCTTCTTTTCCAAAGGCCATAGGGATACGGCAACCAAAGGTGGATCAAATGCAAAAGAAGCAAATGACTTATGCTCGAAGCCAAAAGAAAATACAAAGCACGGTGTCTCAACCACCAAAACAAGTGTGGGTGTGGAAAGGTGATCAACCTGTTGCGGTCCAGTCACAACCTCTGGCTCAGCTTCATATTAGTGGGAAACGACAGGACACCAATAAGAAGTCTTTCAAAAAGTCTTCCCCTAAAGTGAAGTCTATCCGGGTACCCAAGAAGTCGATGAAGGCTGACCCACAATCAAGACAAATTTGGGTTCCTAAGGCTTGCTTGCGGGCTCAAATAGCTACACACAGATCACACCATGTACAACATGGTTCACTCACTCGAACAAATGATACCCACTCTTATTCAACACGCACGAACACATATTTGCCCATGAGCGCAAGCTGAATCACCTGTAAATGGGTCCCTAAAAAGCCTCATTTCCAAGCAGACACTCTTATAAAGCCCTCCAAAGTCTCCATAAAATCAAAACCAAAAGCCACTACGGTGTTTGGCAGCCCAAAGCTTGTAATAAACCCCCCAACCCCCATTTGTAAATTCACCTCCACTTACTAACTGCATCATTCTCACACTACATCTTTCCATTGAGCTCATAGGATTATTCATTCACTAACTACACACACAATCACCGAGCACTCACTAACCCCCTAAACTCATGTTAATGTTGTAACAGGGACAAAAATTGTTCTATCTTGTCTGTTACAATGTTAACACATGCTTCTATATTCTCACAGAACCAGCAACCAAGAAGTAACATGGAAGAAGAAGGAGGTACCAGTTCCTAGGTCGGGTCTAGCGCCCAGATAATGGACATCGAAACCCTCGTCCTCGAACCATAACTCACCGAGACGCCTCATGAACTTAGAGCTGTGCATGTACTTCCCATTCAGGACCCTCCGCAGGGACACACTTCTCAAGTGGGGAAACACGCACATTGGTTCACTGATGTCACAGGCCCATTGGGAGAAGGCACCTACTTTTGTGAGGTAGAAATTGAGTTTAATGGCAAATGGGGAAGATACCATTTCTTCACCCATGAATTCGAGAAGTACGAGAATGCAGAAGTAATGCGATCTGTATAGACCAAAGCAGGATTGGATAGCTACTTCCGGGCACTTCTATCTAAGCCGGACTTCCTGCGTTGCTCCTATTTGATCAGTACCATCACCCCTAGCAGAGCCAAGGGAGGCGATAACACCTCTCTGCTTCCCTCATTAATGCCTAGTCATGAACTAAAGAGATTCAAGCTTACCCTCAACTTAGTAAGGGAGGCCCTAGATATGAAAGGTATGCATATCCCCACTGAGAAAGAAACAATGATTCCCAGAAGAATGAAGCACAAAGATCTCAATAAACTAAAAGACATGGTAGCTATGACACCAACCATCGCCCTCCACCTACGAACGATCATGCAACACTTCGTCTTCCCCGCCCAAGAACGCTTCACTATGCCACCAAAAGGAATCTAGTTCAGCTTGTACTTGGCAGAGATGGAGGATTTCACAATCAATTTACCACACTGGATCATAGATCAAATCCACCTAGCACATCAACGCTAGAATAAGAAACATAAGAATGTGCTTCATGGGTGTTGTGCACTGACAAGAATAATCTACATGTGCTTAGCTTATGATGTGCCTATTCAAAGAGAACTAGTGTGGTCCAGAGCTTAGGAATTCTAGAGATGGCTATCAACAAGGGGACCTCCATCTAAGAAAATGAGAGGCGCAGTCCCACTACCGTGTGCCCAAGCAAGGGGAGCCACCACCACACCAGAGGTGACCCCTCCACAAAGGCGACGTGCCGTCTGTTTACGATTCACTTACCTAGACAGAGTGCAGAAGGACCTAATCTAGTTTTCCCTCGGATTCCCTCTAACCTGGAGTTTCCACAAGGCTACACCCTGGATGATCTAACGGATGAAGAAATCGCTAGGATGATTAATGAGTCTTACCTTGAGGCAGAAGCAGAGCAAACCCAAGGACCACAACTGACCACAACAACTTCAGCCCCGACCCAACCGGAAGTAGTGGAAGTAGAAGAGGATGAAGAAGAGATTGAGGAGGAAGCAAACGAGGAACATGATCTAGAATACGAAGAAACTTCAGAACTAGCAGGTGCCCAGCTTATAGTGCGCAAATAAAAAGGTTGTATGAAACTATGAAGAGAGTCCAAGAGCATCACAAGCTATCACTGGAAACAGGAAAGATGCTAATAAATCAGATGTTAGCAGAAGAAGGTGTGGATGAAATGTTTATTGAATCCATGAACCTGCAAGCAGACGTACTTGGCCTGGATGAGGCCATTCATTCGACTATGGCTTATTTTCATCGCTTCGAACAACGAGTGCCAACCCATCCCTTCGATCCGGAAAGCAAATCCACATGGAAGTATCGGCACCAGGAGACCCTACGCAGACAGAGGAACACTACGAGGCACCACCATCACCACCCTCACCACCTCTCACTACACACTTCCCTTCGCCACATGACACTATTACCCCAATTTCAACACTCACCACATATGTTATGGGGATTCCTATCTCGCCAGGCACCCAATTTGGAGGGATCACAATGCCCACATTTACAACAATATTCACGAACATCTCATCCACCCCACCCACAATCCCCATCTACACATTCACACACACTTTTGACACCATGGAAACATCACCAGCCACAACACCACTCCCTCCCCCTTCTCTACCACCATCTACCATATCCCCTCCACCCACATCACCTCTCGTGACCACTTCATTCACTATCCCTTTCCCCCTCCCCATTCCCCCTGCATCCTCCACCTTCCCTGCATTCATAAATGTAAATAACATGTTTTCTACAATACACCAATGTGTACATCAGTTGCACACAGAATACCAAACCTTAGAAGATCGTTAATCGCCAAATAACTACGTATCAAGAGCAACTACAGAAGAAGCGTGCAACTTTGGAAGCAGAAAACACTGACCTAAATCAAATGCTACACTACGCTTGAGCACGCTCACCAAACCCTTTTAGAAGCTCCCCAGCCATCCAAATCCTCTGAAGTAAAAAAACTAACAACTCTACTAGAACTTTATGAGTGAGAACATGTTAAAAGCCATCGCATCCTGACCTTACTTAGAAAGCACATGGTCACTGCCCTCGAAGAGAACAAGCGCTTGCAAAGGCAGAACGAAGAAAATTTAGAGGCAGCCATGGAGGGTTCCCCCCAGGAAATCGACATCGAAAGACTCAGAGTTGTTCCATCCGAGACTATGAAGACAATTCCAGAAAGCTATGCGGATCTACTGGAAGCACATGATGAGTTGGGAAAAGAACGGGATACTCTCCGTCAACAGCTAACGATGCAGGAAGCTTAACCCAAGATCATCGATTCTACCACCACTACAGGAGAGGTAAATGCACTGAGAGAACAGGTCGCGGAGTTGCAAAGCAAGTTACTCCAATATGAAAGACAACCCTCGCTAGTCATCGAGCCAGAACCAGAAGAATTGGTACCGATAAAAGTGGATGAGTCATATGAAGAGCCATATGTTCCTATGCCAATGCCGGGTGGCCAACAAACCTCTGAGGGATTGGACACACTAGAGGTAGAAGCCCTTGAATGGATGCAGATGCTCGAAAAAACGGCCAATACACATGATGATCGAGTAATGGTCCAGATTGAGTCCATGTCCAAGATTGAGGACACCATCATCAAATCAGAATATTTTCGAACTATGTCTCATCACAGATGGATAGGCACCAACGACGACCAGTATGTGCCGTATTGTGTGCTCTTGATAGATTACAACGTAGAAATTCAATGACGATGTGGCAAGGCTCCAACCTTTGCCACTCAATTCGGCCTTGATGATATCCCGGAGAGTGTTACACAAGGATCAATTTATCAACCTACCTGGTGGCTACGACTCCTAGAAACTTACCCCGAGATGGTTCGAACTTGGAATAGCATGCCACTATTCATTAAGCATAATCCCTGTTATGCTCCCATACTAAGAATACGCACATGGCCGGAGTTTGCCATCACTGTGAAGAATGTTAAAGGCTGTGCAAAGTGGCTCAATTACGTATACCTGGCACCACCACGGGGACAAGCTACGGTGGGCTACATGATCTCTACCATCTGCCACTAGGGAGTCAGAATGCAAAACATCCCAGATGTAATGGCTCAAATGTGCATAAAGATATTTGATTTGATGCTGGTTACCTTGAGAACCTTCAAAAATATTAAAGATCCACATTTCTCAAGAATCGGATTCATAGCAGGTAACCTCGACTTGGCCTACGATATGAGTACAACCCCCTCCATCCAGGTGATATATGTAGAATTAAATACCTCCCCGCTTGCTACAAGCAAACATTTGAAGAGATGTTCATCACATGCTTCTGGGAATACCATTCAGAAGTCTTTGTTCCCAGGCCCTCTCATCTTCTCCACCTCTTTGCAATGGAGCGAACCTTACATTTGGAACAACTATGTTTGCCACATTCGGACGTTCCAGGTCTAGTGGATTGGGATGCCCTGCTAACCGATTTAGCAAAGGGATTGAGGCTAGCAGAACACCACTTGGCTACTGATGTCGTTGAATATTATGTCAAATGCTCAGCCAAACAAGAGTCTGTCAGAGACGACAGACGCGAGAGAGGGGAGGTGTTGGCAGCAGTCAAGGCACCCAATGACTCACAAGACAAGGAAGCCAAAGAACGGAGCCAGAGCGGAGAGAAAGCACAAGTAGACAAAGTAGTCAACGAAGATCTGGCAAATAGGCCATCCAAATTTTCCAACCAAACTTCATTTGAACAATGATTTTCATCATTACCTTAACCTTGTAAATGCCATTTTTGGATAGTTTCGACTCCATTTTGTGCAAGCCAAGGAGTCCTTGAGCTTGAGGAGCATTAGAAGTATGTACCTATCAATTTTAATAATTTTTAGACTCCATTTGAGCCCTCAAATAGGCCCTAGAACCTAATTTTTAACTAGGCGGGACACTAGGTCTAGTGAGGGCCAAAACTAGTCAAAAACTATAAATAGAGCTAGATAGCTCGTTTTTGAGGTTAGATTGTTGTAGTTTTGAACTTGTATGAGAACCTGGTTGTAATAGAAGTGATTCCATTGTCTTACTCTCTTTGTTCTTGCCATGTGTGTGCGCGTGTGTGTGTGCATGTTGGTGTGCTTCTCACACACACATTTGTGCCTTCACTTGCTCGAGGTCTTCATACCATCCTCATGTCTTCCCGGATTGAAATTAAAGGAGGTGCTACTCATCACTGAGCTACAAGCAGGTTTATGCATTACCCAAGTGTCAAGCATTGATAGGTAGTTAAGCACATCTTTCGCTACTTGAGTGGTACCCGACTACTTGTACTATTTTATCCCAAAGTGGGGATCACTAGTGTCATATTTACATGCTTTTTCTGACTTTGAGTGGGCTGGTTTCTATGACACTCATATGTCTACTAGTGGTTTTTGCTTCATGCTTGGTAGTTCATGCATATCTTGGTTGAACAAGAAGCAGCTTGTTGTGGCCACTTCTAGTTGTGAGTCTGAGTATAGGGAAGCTTTCATAGCGACTGTTGAGTGTGTGTGGCTTAGATGCCTTACGACTGATTTAAGTGTTGGTCAGTCTTCTGTACCACCATTTTCAGTGACAGTCAGAGGGCATTGGCAGTTGTAGGGAACCTTGTGTGCCATGCGCACACTAAGCACATTGAGGTGCACTACCATTATGTCAAGGAGTGGTTCTCTGCTAGAGAGATTAGTTTGGCATATGTTCCTACACAGGAGAACATTGCAGACCTTTTCACAAAGGCTCTCCCTAAGGAGAAGTTTGAAGCTTTCCACAAAGCATTGGGCTTACTTCCTTTTGTGGATTGATTCCACATAGCTTGGCACTTCCTTATACATGAGTGCCACCTCTTTGTTCACCGCATCACTCCCAAGGGGGATTTTTTGATATATTTAGGTAGTGGTGTGTGAACACACTAGGACCACCGGTCACTTTTTTCCCTCTTTAGGAGGTTTTTTCCCCCGGCTTGTATATACGCTTAAATCCCTAAGAGTTTTCTTATCTTTGTACATTCTAGTGGTAATACATTCAGTATTGTGTGTTGTACTCCAAACTTCTTCTTCTTCCTTGTGTTGTTCGCATGTTTTCATAGACCTCAAACTCCAGTAGTCTCCTATGTATTTACACAAGAAGCTCGAGATATGTTTTTTATAAGTTTTCATTTCTCATTCTTGATTTTGTTCTTCTATATTATATACTAAAAAATAGATTATTTGAATGATTCAAGCTCTCCTTGTCTCAACAATGTAAGCAGTATGAGTGAAGGTAGAGGTTAGAGGTTTACACTAGTTTAAATATTTTATAATTTTAGAATAGTTATTTACTAGAATGCTTTTGTAGGAAAAGCCTCATGTGGTTTCCCTCTCTCATGGGCCTCTCCTTATCAGCTACAAGGCTTGACTCCTTCATAGAGCCCTAATATTTTACACAACACCTATCTTCATGGAGCCCTCCTTTAATGAGTCTCTCGAGATTGATGATAAAGAACTTTTGGATGCCCCTTTGGGACGTTTCCTAAAAAACAATGACGAGGTCCAAAAATGTGAAGGGAATAAAAGTTCCATAGTCTCCAATGGGTATCGACCCTTTTGAAATACAACAAAAAACAAAGCTCCAAAAGCTTTACTTGTATCAAAAAGGCCTTGTGTGTAGATGAGATTAGTTTTGTGTTCTATTTTGAATCTTCATATGAGAAATCAATGAAAAATCCACAAAACCTATCCACCCCTCTAGATTCTAACCTTATGCCTAGATTCCATCTATACATAAAAATGTAAATATTTGATCTATCTATCCAATAAATCCTAGTTTTTCCTTAGTACCTATGCCTTTTCTCTGCTCAGTATCATGCCACCCTTACCTAGGATGCATATTTTGTTCTTTTAGTATATAATGTTTATGCCAAAAAAATACTTTCTTCTGAAATATTCTTCTTTTCTTGAAAGAACATAAATATATATTAGACTTTGAATTGCTAATTCAATGATCATATTAATTCAGCATTATTGTGTTTCATGCCTCCAAAATAATATAAAATCACCAACAAGAATATAAAAAAATAAGCATTAGCATAGACAGTAGTCTTGATAGATTTTTGCGTATTTTCTCCAACCTTTTTTATTGGGGAAAAATCTTGGAACCATTGATAAAGAGAACATAAATCCTAATTTTCTAGATGCCCAAAAGGACTTGAATTCTCCATAGGTTCCAGATAACAATGTCAAATCTGAAATAGAAACCAAGAAATACATCTTGGTAACCTAATTTATGGGGTTGTGTCAACAAAGTGCATCCACTTAGAGAATTCCAACTTTTTGTGCACTTTTACCTGTACATGAACATCTAAAAGTTTCCAAAATATAGTATCTTATTAAAAAGTCACGATAGCGTTTTAACAAAGTCAAAACAATGCACAAAAAGAATCATGAATTACATTATACCAGAATAAATCTACTAACCATCATGTGAAGGAGTACAAGCTCAAAATATTTCCAAAAGGTTTTACGTGTAATGCTATATAAGGCAAATCAAGATCATATTGATTCATGTTCGAGTCCAAAGAATGGTAGCATTGATTAAAGAATAATGGGAAAAATATACACTTTCATGGTGCATTATCTTTATAACATGTTCCAATTCTCTACATGTACACGACAAGAAGTTGGAGGTAAGAGGTTTTGATATTAACATTTTCTTTTATTTGAAAATTTGTGACCCTAAGTCAGATGCTCTCTATGTGCTTTATTCCAAAAAATATTCAAAGAAGTAGATGAGCTCCTACCAAGGCACAAAAGAGAGTCCCATGGCTATGATACAACTATGAGGCACATTAAAAGGAGTTGAAAAGGAAAACATTTTGGTGTACCACAATAGCCTCAGAAATGAGGGCTTTGTGGTTACTTTCTCCTTTAAAACATTATATCCATATCTAGAGGATTGTTCTGCTCTATTATTAAAAGGGAGCTTTAGTAGAGAAATTAGCAACATTATATATATTTTTGGCTATCATACTTCATCTCAGTGCTAAACAAGGGCATATTTGGTGCTTATTTATTTTTTTTGGTAGATTTAGGAATAGATAACAATCAATAGCTCAACCTTATAGAAAAAAGCAATGAATATGATCTAAAAGGAAGCTAAAGTACACATTAATATTGGAGTGGAAAACAACTAAGGAGTAAAACTATCCAATATAGAAAGGGGACTTTTTATACAAATACTCATTGTACTATGTTGGTACAAATGGAAGGTCTAAGTGCTTGACCATATCCTTGGATTACTAAGAAAAAACCAATATATACGCACACATACTCTTAGTTCATTTTTCTAAGGAAAAACTTTCACTACATTTTTTATTTACTATAAGAATATCTTGAGATAAATATTCAAGAGTCAAAGCATATATAAAGGGAGCAAAAATACATGATGCAAACTTCAAATGTACACTCAAAAGTGAGAGGAATATTTAGGTGGAACCAATCAACAATCATCTTGAACTAAAGTCAAGGGAAAAAGTGTACAATGTCATATACTTCATTGGAATAATCACATGGTGGAATTGAGATCTAACTTACATATAGAGATACCATTGTGCTCATCTTTTAGGCCTTGGAGTCCTCCAACACCTTCACATACTATAATTTACATTTCAATACATATACTAGAACTTTTTATCATCATCTCCATCTACTATTCATTGGTGTTGTACATCGGTTGAGTCTATCAACTTCACAAAGTCGTTGAGGTGAATTTACGGTTCTCTTTACCTTATTTTATGGTTTGATCCTGAAGATTACCCCCTTTTGAGTGTGTGAATGAAGGATTTTAGTCATTGGAGCTTTGTGTGTAGAGATATGAATGTATCTCTATGACTGTATGTGCACTATGTACTTCTTGAAAAGTTGGTTCACACATGTGACTTCTTGAATATACTTCTTATTCTATAGTCACTCTAAACTCATGAGATAACTTGCGCTAGCTCAGTTACCTTCACATTTGAAGCTCTAAAAAATGGGTTTGCTCAATTCACATCAAGTTGTGAGCATTGAGCATTTTCCTATGAGCCTTCTACAATAAATCAAAGGTTTTCTTGTGTAGAGTAAAATTTTGAGGTCAGTGCGTCTTAAATCAAATAGTTGAGATCAATGCTCCAAAGCACTATGGTCATATTTATGCATTATTTGATAGCATACACAATCTCTTAGAGTATCCAAGCAAGAATTATTTTGGTCTAGGTTAGGTTTTTGCAAAGACCATCCGTCATCTACTCACAATGGTATCAGCACATCATCATAGTATATACATTATGGGTGATGGTTTTCCTTCTTCATTCACCAAATTGGATCACAGAAACTACTTAGTGTGGTCTCTAAGGATGGAAACATATCTGCAAGGTAGAAATCTATGGTTACATTTTGGGACATTAACTGATGCCTATGCTAAGGACGAAAAGATAAAAAGAGGAGCAAGAAAGGTTGAACACATGGTTGTGCAAAGGATGCTTTGGCATGTTCATACATTCTAAAATCTATTTTTGATTTCTTACTTCCACATATAAGGATTTTTAATCCCTCACAAGAGACCTAGAATTTATTGGAATTATTCTTCTCTTCAAGCACCAAGGCTAGGAAGAATCAACTATGGATGGAGTTCAGATCCCTCAAGAAAACAACCAAAGAAAAATATCATGGAATTTGTCACAAAGTTCGAGGATGTAGCTGATTACTTTGGAAGCATTGGAGAGTTTGTCTATGAAGAGAAAATAGTTAGAGAAGTCATCAATGAAATTTAGAGCAGATGACAAGCAGAAGCAGTCACCACTCCCATGGACAACAAAAAGGTAACCAGTATTGTGCTCTTTACTTAGAAAAACATAGAAGTAAACATGTCAAAGGTAACACAGAAAGTCTAATGAAGAAACAAGTACCTCCCAAGATAACTTTGTAGATAGAGGGAGAAGTTCAAGAGGAAGAGGATCAGATCGTAGAAAATGGAAGGGGGAGATATCAAAGCTCCTCAGCTTGTGCCATATGTGGATTAACCAATCATGTCATTGAGCATTGTTTCAAGAAATCAAGGAACCAGAGAGGAAGAGCATATGACACAGGAGGATATGGAGCTCCTAGAGGAAGATACAACACCACTTATGGCTAGAATAACACCAACTACTACCTTAACAATTATCAAGGTGGCTACAAAGGAAGAAGAAACTACAAAAACTACACTCATTATCAATTATAAGAAAATTTACTTCCATGCGTGAACACAAAAATGAAAGGGGATAAATTTAATGATTATGTATTATATATTTACTCTAGATGGCCAAATCATGTAGGAGGGAATTTAGAACTACTCTTAGATTTGGAATACCCCAAGAACAAGCATGAAGTGAAAACAAGAGATCACACAAGAAAACTTGTGGAGAAAATTGGAAATGTGAAGAGATCAAATGGAAAACATGAACTTTTTGAGTAGTGTTCTCTATGTACCTATTATAACTAAGAATTCGATAAGTGTAGGACAGATTGTACAGAAAGGTCTTCACATGAGGTTCACAAAATATGGATCTTATGTTGAAAATCCATACCAAGGATTCAAGAAAATATGTGAAAAGATAGGTAAGTTGTTCACCTTTGAGCTCCAAGACACAAAGAACATAACACTGTTCAACTATGGCACTTAAACTCTATCAAAGCTAGAGGTTTGGCACAAAAGGGTGGCTCAAATTAGAGTGAGGATCTTAAAACAATATATCAAAGATTAGAGTGTACTTGGATTACTTAAAATTTCAAAACAACATATGATTTATAAATGCAACACATGTCCATTTGGAGAAGATATTAGTCTCATTGGTACATGTTTGGGAGGTTCATATGAGATATATATTCATGCATGTTTGGTCCATGAAACTAGATGGAAGGTCCTTCTTCATCAAGTAGAAACCCTATTGTGTCTCTAAGAGAAAAATAGGGGAATATCATCGAAGAACAGGCCAAAAAAACAAGTTCCTATTGAGGTATCAAGAGTAGGAATTGTCCACAAAGACTAATTACCCACCTAACAGCCATCACCCATGTCAAAAGGATCAGATGAAGCCCATGATTTCTCTCCTTCAATGCCTTTGTAGGGTGAATGAAGAAGATTGAAGTTACCTTATATACAAATCTAAAAATGATAGTCTGCCTTTGCATATGGGATTTATGTCCCTTCATTTGTAAGCTCTACAACTCACAGAAGATGAGCACCTACTTCACGATCAAAGGAGGTTTTTTTTTGCTTTTCATCATACATGAAGAAGAAATTCAATTTACTCTAGTAATGAATTTTTAACTTGACCACACATATATGCAACATGGTTGTCAAGATGGGCATGAGATAGAAGATTCGTTGGAAAAATAAGAATTAATGAGCTAGACGATATTGGAAAACCACTCCATTCATCTCTATGATTTCACCTACCACCACACGCACCTAAACATTTCAAGCGTCATATCTTCCTGCCCAAAGCACAATTTTGAAGATCTTGGTTGTTTTTCAAATCGTGCCTTCTAAGATTTGTATTGCAATTTGAACAAGATTTGACTAGTTGAAATAGGTCTATAGTGCTTCAACATGACCTAGTCAACCACTTCAAATCAAAAGTTTTGGGATTTTGGCATCCCTAAAAAATAGGAGTTACCACTATTGAGTGTCAGGTTCATTCCAAAAGTATATTTCTTATTTGTTGTACTCTTGTGCATTCTATACACTCAACCCTATGTTTATCATTCCTCCAAAAGGATTTTTTCCAATTGTAATCATGCTAGCTTCTATGAGCATTTGAAGTTGATTGTTTCATCCAAAGATAACAAGTTTTTTGAGATAGCCAATGTGTAAACATATCTATTTTGTATCAACACTTTCTCTTTCATGCTCCTAAGTACATAGTGAATTTTATTGCACTTATAACATGCCTATAAGGTCGATTTGAGTCTCCATAAGCTCAAGGAGTGGTCTTGTGCTGGTTCGTTAGACCAAACTTTGTCGCTTCACAACTCAATTTTCTACCTCCCACAAGCTTCTCCAAGTTCTTTTAGTTTCATCATCTACATTGCTTATTGCTCATTGTTGTCATACATTTCTCTGAGTTAGTCAAAATCTTTGAGTTATTGAAGTATTCATATGGTCTGTATGGTTTGCTTGTTTGGTTTCTTGCTTGGAACATGAAGGAAACATTTTTTCTAGTATTTGGAAAAATTTTTATGCTCATTGGAGTTGTGCACATTGAGATGTGGACAAATCTCTGTGACTATGTCTATGCATCTTCATCCACCTAGAAAGTCAAGATCTTGAATTCTTACACTTCTCTTATGTATAGTCCTTATAAATTCATGAAATCACTTGTAATAGTGCACTCTTATTTCATTTAGTAATGTGCAAAATATCGTGTGCTGATTCCTAGTAGGTTATGATCTTGTTGTGAATCTTTGAGTCCCTTCTTCCATAAATAGAAGGTTTTCTCTATGTAAGAGATGCTTTTGAAGTTAATTGTTTTGACATATCCTTTTGAGATTCATGTTCCAAGGTAATATAGGGGTAGTATTTCTTATATTTGAAGCTTGATGAGTCTAATAAATAATCCAAGTGAAATTTAGGTTGGTCTTTCATAAATCGAAGGTTTTCTCTACATGAGCAATACTCAAATGTTATATATTTCAACATAGACTTTTGAGATTCATATTCCAAGGTACCATGGGAGTATTATTGCATATATTGGAATATTCGGGAATCTACTAAAGTTTCCAAGTAAAATAAAGGATGCTTTGGAGTGAGTCTTTCCAAGACACTCTCATCTCAACATATTGCCCATCACTCCTCATATATATATATATATATATATATATATATATATATATATATATATATATATATATATATATATATATATATATATATATATATATATATATATATATATATATATATATATATATATATATATATATATATATATATATATATATATATATATATATATATATATATATATATATATATATGTGTGTGTGTGTGTGTGTGTGTGTACTTTTGTTTGTTTGTATGTATGCATGCATGCATGTATGTATATGTATTTGTATATGTATAAGTATCTCTAGACAAGGATGACTATCATGTCGTGGAGATCCACCTCCTTAATTTTTGATTGGCAAAGATGTAAGGATGATATGAAGTTCATGAACGAGGGGTGTGCATAAAGGTGAAGGTGAGAAGTAGAGTAGTGCATACACACATGGAAGAGGCAATAGGAGAGACAATGGAAGGAGAAACACTTCAATTCATTACTAAAAGTACAAACAATCTCTCACAAAGTTGTCACTCTAGCACAATGATGAGTATCAATGTGAGGAGATCCACCTCATAATTGGCAATCCGAGAAGACATGAGGGTAGTATGATGACCATGAGCAAGTGAGAGTACAAATGCATGAGTGAGAAGCACACCAACATGCGCACACATACACACATGCACACACTACAAGACAAAGAGATGGAGCAATGTAATCTTGAATGAGCTATCCAAATCTTTTTATAGTTCACTTCAATCCACAAAATGCCAACCCAAATGATCTCTCTAGATCTTTTTATAGTTTTTCATTAGCTTTGGCCATGTCCAAACCTAGTGTCTGATCGAGTTAAAAATTAGGTTCCTAGGCTATTTTGGAGGCTCAAATAAGCTCTAAAAATTATAAAAATCAGTATATACATAGATCTAACAATCCTCAAGCTCAAGGATTCCTTGGTTTGGAAAACATAGAGCTAGAATTAATAAAAATGGGATTTACAATGGCATATAATGATCAAAATCACTGTTTCATAAGGAGATACATTCAAAATTTTTTTGGGCCCAATTTCCAGATCTTCTTTGACTTCCTTTTCTACTTGGTCTTGCTTGTCCTTCACTCTATCTGGACTCTCTTTGATTGGTTTGTCACATGTTTCATTCTCTCATTAGGTTGCTTGGACCTCTTGGCTACTGTCAACATTGCCCCTCTCTTGCATCTGTCGTCCTTGACATACCTTTGTTATGAAAAGTGTGCAATGTAATATTCAACAACATTAGTAGCCAAGTGACGTTCCTTGAGCCGGACGCCTCTTGCTAGATCTATCATTAAACTATCTCAATAAATAGGCTGGTACATCTAGATGTCAATTGCATAACTATTCTACATGCAAGGCATGTTCTAATATGAATAAATGCAATAAATGTGTGGGCCAAGGAATGAAGATATCTGAGTGTTATTCCTAGAACCCCGTGGAGAATTTTTTTTGAAAAGTTTGCTTATAACAATCAAGTAGGTACTTGATGCGAGAGTGCCAAGCAAAGATTGTGTTGACAGAGGGGGTTTTGCTCATATCATATGCCAAGTCAAGATTACCTTCATTGAAGCTTGGGGCAGAGATATATGGGGCTTTGACATTTCTAAATGTTTTGAAAACCAACATCATTAACTAAACAATCTTCATACACATCTTGGCAACAATGTCGGGGACATTCTTAAATTTAGATGACGAGTGGCATATGGTTGATATCATGTAGGCCATGGTGGATGGTCTTCTTGGTGGAGCTAAGTAAGTATAGATGACCCAATCTGAGCAACCATTACTTGTGTTCACCTTGACTATGAATTTGGGACCTGGCCTTTGGCGTGATACATGGCAATAGCATTGATTATATTTGATAAATAAGGGTATGTTGGACCATGTGCACATCATCTCTAGATAGGTCTTTAATAGTTGTGCACGCAAGTTAGGTTGAAAAATTGTACCTTTTCTTGTTGACTTTGGAATGTCCTTTGGCTCAAATTGCATTGCAAATGTTGGTTCTGCTCCACTCAACCTTTTGATCTCTACATTATAGCCAGCAAGTAGTACAAAGTAAGGCATATAATGCACTTTTAAAGTGGCGATGAGCCATTGATGAGAGAGGTTTTGAAAATTTGCAGACTTGAGTACTGTGTCTTTGAGACTTGCCAATGATTGAAGTTGAATAGCTACTCGATCCTTATATGTTTTGCTTAGTTATTCTACCCTTTTTAGTCATTTGAGCACTTCAAATTCAAAGATGTCTTGGCCTTCCTCTATGGTTTGTCCCCCAGGTACTAGTATGGGCTCATATGGTTCCTCGAAAGTTTCTTCCACAGGGATTTCTACTACTTATTCAGGTTCAGGCTCCATAGGGGGAGAGGGTGGTCTTTAATATTCTAGTAATCTTACTTGAAGTTCATCGAATTGATTTTAGAGATTTTATAATTCTTATTTGTTTTGTGGGAGAGGGATGGCCTTTGGTACCTGTGTGATAGACTCCAAAACATTAGCATGCTCTTCTAGTAGTCTTCACATAGTATTTGAAGGAAGAATTTGGAACTAGGTTGAACTCATGGTTGTTCTAGGAGTTCCTTCCATG
The DNA here is from genome assembly GCA_020310875.1 of Ceratopteris richardii. Taxonomy (NCBI): domain Eukaryota; kingdom Viridiplantae; phylum Streptophyta; class Polypodiopsida; order Polypodiales; family Pteridaceae; genus Ceratopteris; species Ceratopteris richardii. The sequence goes on from CM035406.1 coordinate 171,976,311, forward strand.
GTAGCTTCTAGGTTGTTTGATTTTTTTATTGGAGGTGCTTATTTTGTTACATGGAACAAGCTCTAAAGTAGTTTTTTTAGGCTTCTAGACTTTATTATTTATGATAAATAACATGTGGAGCTGCTCACATCTTTATATTTAGATTAAAAGTAGATAAAAGTAAGAAGGAAAGGAGAGGTGTCTATTTTTAGACAAGGAACACGCTTCTGTTGACATCCTCTCAATAAAAAGAGTGGTTCTCTTAGTGTAGGTGGCGGAATTGAGTGATTCTTATTGCGTTGCAAAGCTTACAACTTGTATTATATAAATATGTCAGTTTGCATAAAAAATTGAATGTTGCAGATCTACTTTCTTGTGTGTATCTAGTGTCTCATCAAAGACATACCTCTCTTCAAACTTTCATATCTCAGTCATTATAAGGTCTTTTTGAGTGATCTCACTTGAAGCAGTTTCGTTAGCTCTCATACTTTCTATCGATATTAAAATTTATCATAGATCTTTGAGTGTCTCTACTTCTGTACATCAGTTTTCAATTCACACAGTTATTCATACCTTGCTATTGCAGGCCTCTACATACCTTAACTTCAAACTATTCGTTTTGGAGATATAATCCATCTTTTTTTATGTTTTTTGTTCTACTTAGAGAGTTTGTGTTGAGTATTTTCCTACAGTCACCCATTTCTATTTTCTTGAAAGTTTGCATGAAAGTTTGATTTCTGAAGTTTGGAAATATTTGTTTGATCTTTTGAAGATCTTGGGAGGTCTCATCACTTTTTGTTATGTACTTTGATGTTTGCAAGTTTCTAAACATAACATTATGGTATAAGAGATTTTTTGTTGTTATCAGATCTTTCATAAAGCTTATTGAAGTATCTTTTTTGTTTACAATGATTCAACATGGCAGATTTGAGTGCATCGATTAAGAAGTTATTAGATGGGAGAAACTGTCCCATGTGGCAATTTAGAATGGAGTCTTATCTCATGTCTAAAGGTCTTTGGGGATTGATAAGAGGTATATAAGTGAAGCCAGTATTACCATAGCTCCTACACAAGCAGATTGAGCAAGAGATCAAGAATGGATCAAAAGAGATAGAAGAGTTCTATTTATTATATCACAAACAGTTTTGAATACCATGCTTGGACATATAAGAGGTTTGAATACTAGTAGAGAGGCTTGGGAGTCTCTAGAAAGGTTATTGCAACTACCAATAGAGCAAGGCAAACAAAACTTATTGGTGAGTTGACAAGAGTAAAAAGGAAGCCACGACAATCAATTAATGATTATATTCTGGAGGTAAAATCTCTTATTGAAGCATTAGCCTCTATTGACGCATCTCATAGTGAAGATATAAAGTTTAATAGCATGTTAAATGGCTTGAGAGAAGATGAAAGATGGAAGTCTTTCATTACATCTATTATGACTCAAGAGAATCTACCATCCTTTCAAGATTTACAAACATTCATGATGACTGAAGAAATCAATGAAGGTGGGAACTCTTATGATTCGCAAAGATGTAGTCAAGGATAAGCTCTTTATACTTCATCAAATAGATCAAGATGTAGAGGAAATTGGAGAGGAGGAGGAGGTTTCAACAACAATGAAAGAGGAAGAGGAAGCTTGAATGCTACTAGAGGAGGAAGAACAATACAACAAAGTCAACAAACTCAACCAAATCAGCAAGGTAACTTTACTTGTCATTATTGTCGTAAAGTTGGTCATTATGCCAAGGATTGCTTCTCCAACCCAAATAGAAGAGATGGTTTTAGAGGATGACAAACAGGAAGAGGGAAAGACCACATGCATCAGAACAACAACATAGTGCAAGAAGACTCAACACATAAGAAAAACATTTTTATGGCTATGCATACAGAGACACATAAGAGGAAGGTAAACAAAAAAACTTGGTATGTAGACAGTGGTTGCTCAAACCACATGAGTCATAACATTGAATATGTTTATGAACTTACATAAGCCAGATTCAAGAGTCATAGTTGCTATAGGAGATATTACTGAACATGAAATAGTATACATTGGTGATTTTCCACTTAATGAACATGTAACTCTCAGAGATGTTTTTTTTGTTTCTACTATTACAAGAAATTTGATTTTAGTTCGACAGATGGAGGACAATGGAGTGAAGGCAGATTTTGACAATAATCAGTGGCAGGCTTATCAAATGAAGAATGGGACTTTTATTATAAGAGGACAAAAGGTAAATAGATTATATACTTATGAAGTTGAAGTTCCACATTATGCAGGTTATAGAATGGTCAATGGGACTCCAGTAAGTCAATTGGATTTATGGCATAAAAGATTAGGACACATCAGTGTTGGTAGGCTGAAGGATATTACAAAGAAATCCTTGGTTGAAGTTCTACCACAACTACCTAAGCAAGATTTGGATTTTGTTTGTGAGGCATGTTAGTTTGGAAAACAGGTACGAAATCATTTTTCAAAAGTAGGATTGTAAAGCAGAGGTATTTTGGACTTGATTCATACTGATGTATGGGGTCCATCTCAAGAAGAGTCCATGGCAGGTAGCAAGTACTTTGTAATGTTTATTGATGACTTCTCAAAGTTTACATTCATTTATTTTATGAAATACAAATCAAAAGTGTTAGATATGTTCAAGAAGTTTAAATCATTGGTTCAAAAGCAAACATGTAGAAGCATAAGAAGGTTGAGATGAGATCGAGGAGGTGAGTATTTTTCTAATCAGTTTCTTGCATATTTGTAAGAATAAGGAATAAAAAAGGAGACTACAAATAGATACACACCTCAACAAACTGGTGTGGCCGAAAGAAGAAATAAGTCTATCTTGGAGATGGGTAGGTGCATGTTAAATGAAAAGGACTTACCACTTATTTTTTGGGTTGAAGCATGCAATATGGCAGTTTATGTGATGAACAGGTTACCACCTACTCAAAGTCATGTACAAAAAGCACCTTATGAAGTGTTTAATGGATCAAAACTAGATATTTCTAATTGTAGAATTTTTGGAAGCATATGTTTTGTTCATGTTCCACTACAATTAAGGTCAAAGTTGGATCCAAGGTCACAAAAAATGATTTTCATTGGTATGGCAAAAGGGCAACCAGGATATAAATGTGTGAACCTAGATACGAGAGAGGTAATTGTTTCAAGAGATGTTATTTTTCATGAAGATAAATCTTGGTATAAGCATGAAGTGCAGGTAGATGAAGAAGAAACTACAAGAAGTCATGAAGAAGATCCAAGTTCTCCAAGGTCACTAGAAAGTCAAATTATACATGAAGAGGTAACCCCCCAATCAAAAGTTGAAGAAAATTCTAGATTTAATTTCAAAGGAAATTGAGTCATAGGAAGAAGAAAGTGAAGGTTCTACATCAACAAGAACCCAATCTCGAAGGCAAGAAAAGCATGGTAGGACAAGAAGTCAATCAAGGTACCCAGCAAGAGAAAGAAGGAAACCACAAAGATTTTCTCATAAAGCTTATATGGAAAAACTTCTTGAGGAGCAGGAACCCACAACTTTTAAAGAAGCATCAAAGTTAAAGAAATGGGTTAAGGCAATGGATAAAGAAATGGCAACTTTTTATGAGAACAACACATGGAGTTTAGTTCCAAGGCAGCCTAAGATGAAGGTAATCGGTAACAAATGGGTGTACAAGATAAAGAGAAACACTGATGGTTTGATAAGTAGATATAAAGCAAGGCTTGTTTGTAAAGGTTATGCAAAGAGTTATGGCATCAATTATGAGGAGACATTTTCTCCTGTTGCGAAGATATCAATGATAACAACATTAATAAGTGTTGCTGCAAGCAAGGTATGGAATCTTTATCAGTTAGATATAAAAATTGCATTTCTCAATGATGATTTAAAAGAAGATGTGTACATGGAGCAATGAGTAGGTTATGAAGATCGCAAGAAGCCTACACATGCATGTAAACTCTTGAAAGCATTATATGGTCTTAAACAGGCTCCAAGGGCTTGGAATTTTACATTGGTAAAGTTTCTTGAAAAGCAAGGATACAGGTGTTCAAATGCAAATACTTCTTTGTATGTTGAGATTCAAGGATCAATGATTTTTTATATCTCAATTTATGTGGATGAATTGATTATAACAGGAAATGATGAAGGTGAAATAGCCAAGATCAAAACAGAGCTTGGATCTGAATTTAAAATTTCAGATTTAGGAGAATTGATGTACATTCTTGGAATTGAAGTTATGAAGAAATAAGATGGTGTATATCTTCTACAAAGGAAGTATATTTTAGATTTTTTAAACAAATATGGCATGGATCATTGCAATAGTATCAGTAATCGGATGGAATCCAATGTGAAGTAGAGCATTGAAGATGGTGAACCTTTAGAAGATCCACTTATCTACAGGTCTTTGATTGGTTCTCTTAATATGCAACTTTAACAAGGCTTCTACTACTCCTTCCTAAGTGGCCTTGTTCTGCATCATGGAACTTTGGACAAGAATAACATCGTTATCTTCATGTGTGCTCTTGGAAGGACCAAGACTTGGTGCTATTTCTAGTTCATTAACTGGAGAACTTTCTAGTTCAACTGTGATCCATTGCTGGCTCAGCCAAACCTGAAGAAGCCCACTTCTTAGATTTAAGTTGAATGAATGGTCTAATATCCAATCTTGACCCAAAAAAAGAGGTTTCGAGAGGTCTGCATCTTGACACACTAGTGCTTTAACTTTCTAGACCTCTTGAATGAAGATGGGAAGCTCCAACTTGCCCATGCAAGGGGTTTCCACACCATGTGGTATCTTGGTGCCTCATAAGCATCTTGCCTAGGTTGATCTATACCTTTTCTTCTTAACTTCATACGTCGGATGCGTTCTAGGACTTCTGCTTGAGTCTAGTGTGTTTTTCTTCTTCTTTGCACTTCTTGGCTATGTTGAGTTGATTTAACATTTCTTCCATGAGGGGTTCCTAATATAACTTCACTCTACCTCCACTAATGTAACTACGTAGGATATCACCTTTTAGATTGGCAAACTAGAGAGCTCCACTTGTTGATATTCTGTTAATAATCAGGGGCCCATAGCCACACTTTTTTAATTTCATGGCATGCTGCTTCAATGTATAGACCAAGTCTAAGTCTCCTAGTTTCAAACCCTTATCTTTCACATGTGCACCAAAATAAGCCCTCTATCTTCTCTTGGCTATGTGAATCCCGGTGATTGCTCTTAATCTAGTTTCGCTTAGTCTTTCTAAGTCCAAAACTATAGAGGAGGGCTCATGGCTTGGCCATTGATGCTCTTATGCCACTATTAAAGTAGGTATCAAAAAGTCTAGTGACAAAACTACATTTTAACCAAACACGATCTGAAAGGGGGTGGCATTGAGTGCTGTTTTATAGGCCACTGTGTATGCCCAAACAACATGATGTAACTGTTTTTCCCAATCAGAATGTTTATTATTCACCAACTTCATAAGCATAATGCATAAGATCTTATTTTTGCTTTTTACTTGTTCATTTTCTTGTGGGTGATACGGGGCCAACTTCTTGTGAATAAGCATGAATTCTTCTAATAAGTATTCAATGACCATGTTCTAGAAATGGGTACACAATCATTGAGCAGTTCTATTGGCAAAGCATTCTTGTAAACACATTTTCGAATAGAAATTTAGTTGTAGTCTATGCATCATTCTTTCTAGTGGCTTTTACTTCTACCCATTTGGTTAGATAATCCATGGCAACAATAATATACTCAACGTGTGAACTCTTAGATGGGGGATTAATAGGACTAACAAAGTCATGCATGTCCTCCCATCATGGGTCTTAGTGGCATCTCATCCTTACATATCAGATACTGAGTTTGCTAAGAAATCTTGTAGTACTTCAAATAGGTATGTGCATCCATGTGGAGAGTTGGCCACCAAAGTCCTATTGATCACCCAGACTAGTCCAAAATGTCCTCTTGATACACCTTGGTGAGTCATTTCCAAGATCTTAAGATATTCACTCTCATGGATACACAATCTTAGATATCCGCCTCTTCCACACTTGTATAAGTTATCTCCAATAAGAGTGTAGTCTAGTGCTTCTTGCTCCAAACTTTTTTGTCATCCCAATGTCATCTCTTGAGGGAAAGTCTTCATCCTCAAAAATTTTACCAAAGATTCACTCCAATTTGTTGTTAGTGATACTTGCTACAAAGTGGCCTATTCTATTGGCAATTTAACACCATAGATCAAGCATTCCTTGCACATCCTATGGACATTTGCTTCCATCATTGCAGAATATATTCCTAATCTCTGTAGAGTCTATAGGGTTTGATGCTAGAATGATGTTGCTTCAATGCAGCTATATGTTCTATTTGCAAGCATTTTGCATATTCATCTTCTTCCACATAGCAAGTCAATATGCCTTGGTTGGTGTGCTTATACACACTACCTGCCATTATGTGATATTTTTGAGACCTCTCTACTTCTTTATCTTTGAATTTTAGTACAGGATGCTTCGGTCCAAATGCTAGAATAGGCATGATAGTTTTGGCCTACTTAGGTACTACTTCTAGGTTGAATAAATAAGCATCAAGAAGTTCATCTGACACTCCTTGATGGGAATCTCTTGAGGTTAGTCTAGAAAGATGATCCACTCTCAGGTGGGTTTTTCCTTTCCTCACAATTACCTCAAAGTCATATTCCATTGTTACGAGAAACCATCTTACTAACTTGGTAGTATTACAAGGTTTATTCACTAGATAGAGTAGCACTTGATAGTTTGAAAAAAATTCAACTTATTTGCAAGCAAATAATGTCCAAAATTTTTAATTGCATAGACCATGCCTATTCCTTCTTTTTTCGTGGTGATAAAATTTTGCTCTGCTACATTTAACTGCCTACTTTCATAAGTGATTAGAGGATCAATAATCCCGTTACCCATCGGTTGTGTGAGCGCACATCCTATGGCATAGTTGGAGGCATCCACATGGACATGGAAAGGCTTACTCCAATCACATATAGTCAAGATTGTTGCTAAACACATTCATTTTTTGAGCTCATCAAAAGAGTTCTCACACTCCTCCATCCACTCAAAATTAGTTAGAAGGTTTTAGAAAGGTTTTGCAATGATTGAATACATGTGGATAAAATGTCTATAATAACAACAATGTCCCATGAAAGCTTGTACTTACTTCACATTCTTGTCTGTGTAACTTGGCGATGGCTTTTACTTTATCCTCATATGTTTGATTCCATTCTTTGACACTATATGTCCTAGGATATTACTTTGCTTGACCATGAAAACACACTTTTTTGGGTTCAACAAGACTCGATATTGTCCACATTTGTCAAAGATTTGTTTCAACTTATGGATGTGTGTTTGCCTAATGGTGGAATGAGTGCATAAATACCATCAACATAGACCTCTAAGTTCTTACTAGGTATTCTTTGAACACATGACACACTAGCGTTTAAAAGGTAGCAATGGCATTGGTTAGCCCAAATGGCATCACCCTCAATGTAAAAATACCCCATTCCATGGCAAAAGCCATCTCATGTTGGTCTTCTTGGGCAATAGCTACTTGATTGTAGCCCTAAAATCCATCAAGGAAGCTATAAACTTCCTTGCTTGCTACACGTTCCAACAAATGTTCCGTGACAAGAAGCGTATAGCTATCTTTGATAGTGTCCACATTAACTTTATTCAAGTTAATGCACATGCATAGTTTTTTATTCTTTTTTGGGCACTACCAAAATGGGGTATTTCCATCCGATATGCTAATATACATAGATAAATATAGCTTCTAGCAAATGATCTATTTCCTCTTTGATCTTTGCCACATAATTATCATTACAAGTGTAGGGTTTCTGCTTCTTTGGCTTGGCATCTAAGGATATGGGAATTCTATGTGAGGAGATATCTGGGTCTACTCCTTTAAAGTCTTAATAAGTCCATGCAAACACATCTATATACTCTCTTAACAATGCTATCAAATCTTTCTCTTCTTCTTTGGTCAGGTCGTGTCCTATGTACATGCATCATTCTTCATCCTCTTATATGGTCACAATAATTTTCTTAGCCATATCTTTGTTGTCGTATGCCTCTCGTGTGAGTGCTTCCCTATTAGGCATCCTGATTATGATGTTTTGATCTTCTATTTCATATTTCTTGAACTTATTTGGGACTTCAAAGAGGGTCTCTTCCTCTATTGGCTTAGTTTCATGTTTCTCTCCCTTCTTTCTCTTGGTGAAGCTTAAAGTCTCTTCATTTTTTTATCTTTCCTATTTCTAAGTTCCAATTTTTATTAAATAGAGATATTCTTCCTTCAAAGTATAGAAGGGCTCCATGAGGATAGACTCCTCATCCTCATCACTATCTTCCTTGGGTTCACTTGTGCCCATTTCACACTCTTCAATAACTGCCTCAAACATAATTGGTTCTATTGTGAAAGTTGAAATGTCATAGCCATCTTCATCACAGTGTGGGGTCCACTATTGTTCATTCATAGCTACATCCATTATGGCTAGAATTTGTGCCCAATCGTGGGGTTCAAATTCCTCATCTAGGCTTTAGGGGTGCATAGGTTGGGTCTTGAACTGATCTTGAGTGCTTCTCTGCACATATTTCTTGTTATTATTATCTCTTGCAATTTCATTCATGTTGGGCTGAGTGCCAGTTTACCACACTGCTTCCATAAGGAGGTGGTAGCAATGGCAACACTTATTGCTCGGCACTCTATCTACTCTATGGTTGATTTATATTTAGGATATGAACAATTTGAGCTTGTTATTGAAGGTGGAGATATTACCACAATGAAGATCCCTCTAGCTTTAGTACATATGTGCACTTTGCCACAAGGAGCTACAAACAGAGTAGCACATATGATGAACGCTATGAATATGTTCTTGCATGATTTCATTCCAAATGTGACAGTGCTTTTCATAGATGATATTCCCCTTAAGGTATGTGAGGAAAAGCTAAAAGATGAAACCTTAGACTCTTTAGGATGTAGAAATTTTTTTACTGACCACATCTCTCATTGCAAATGAATATTTAAAATATTTGAAGAGGTTGGTCTAAAATTTTCTATTGAGAAATCTGTTTTTGTTGTCAATGTAGTACTGGTCATTGGACATCTATGTGGTCACTATGGTCGGAGGCCATATCCATTAAAATTTGATGTCATAAATAAGATTTCTGAGACTTGTAGCAAGTTTAGTGAAGTGAGAAGATTTCTAGGATCTTGTGTCTTCTAGAAGGATACTTGTGGAGGTCATTCGTGCTTCGTCGTTGCATAGGGTTGAGATACTTCCCCCATCAGTGGTATGAGAGAATTTTGGCATCTTGGAGACATCAAATAGAAGGAAGAAGACCTCTTGGAGTCGGTGGTTGAAGATTTGCATCAACAAAAGCTTCTTGGAGGTAGCTCACATCAAGGGGGAGCTATTCTACTCAAATTTTGAAGAGCACAAGGTGTCCATCTAAGGAAAGCTTTGGATTGAGGTAACCTCAGAGTTTCATTTGCATTTTACACACATTGGATCATTAGCCAAGGGCTAGGTCAAGTAGCAAAGACTATATATGGGAGACTTCAACACTCAAATTGAAAAGCTAGACAAGGGGAACTATCAACCATGGAGATTTAGGGTCTCCAACTACCTTATGGGCAAGGGCCTTTGGGGATTGATTACTGGAAGTGAACCAAGACCTAAGTTGGATGAGAATCCAACCAATGACCAGAGAAGGGCCTTTAGGGAATGGAATGAAAGAGACAAGAGGGTTATCTTTATCCTTTCCCAACACATTAGCAATAGCATGATTGGCCATATCCAAGACTTGGATTCAAGCATGAAGGTATGGGAGACACTTGAGAGGCTTTATTGAACAAGCACCAAAGCAAGGAAGATCCAACTCAAGAATGAGCTCAACAACCTTAGGAAGAGCTCAGGAAGTAGCATAAATGACTACATACTTAAGGTTAAGGAATTGTTAGATGCATTGGGATCCATTGAAAGCCACATAGATGATGACGATCTTGTGGCTTGTTCTCTCTATGGTTTGAGAGATGATGAGAAGTGGAAAACCTTTACCACTTAAGTATATGTAAGGGATAATCTTCTTGATTTTGAGCAATTGGTATATGTATATATATATGTATATGTATATGTATATGTATATGTATATGTATATGTATATGTATATGTATATGTATATGTATATGTATATGTATATGTATATGTATGTGTATATGTATATGTATATGTATATGTATATGTATATATTTGTGTATACGTACATGTATATGTATATTTAGATGTGTATGTGTATGTATACACACACACACACTATATATATATACACACACACACTATATATACACACACACACACACACACACATATATATATATATCTATATATATATATATATATATATATATATATATATATATATATATATATATATATATATATATATATATATATATATATATATATATATATATATATATATATATATATATGTGTGTGTGTGTGTGTGTGTGTGTGTGTGTACATGTACATCTACATGTATATGTATATGTTTCTCTACATATGCATATACATATACATATACATATACATATACATATACATATACATATACATATACATATACATTTACATATACATATACATATACATATACATATACATATACATATACATATACATATACATATACATATACATATACATATACATATACATATACATATACATATACATATACATATACATATACATATACATATACATATACATATACATATACATATACATATACATATACATATACATATACATATACATATACATATACATATACATATACATATACATATACATATACATATACATATACATATACATATACATATACATATACATATACATATGCATATACATATACATATACATGTATATGTATATGTTTCTCTACATATGCATATACATATACATATACATATACATATACATATACATATACATATACATATACATATACATATCATATACATATACATATACATATACATATACATATACATATACATATACATATACATATACATATACATATACATATACATATACATATACATATACATATACATATACATATACATATACATATACATATACATATACATATACATATACATATACATATACATATACATATACATATACATATACATATACATATACATATACATATACATATACATATACATATACATATACATATACATATACATATACATATACATATACATATACATATACATATACATATACATATACATATACATATACATATACATATACATATACATATACATATACATATACATATACATATACATATACATATACATATACATATACATATACATATACATATACATATACATATACATATACATATACATATACATATACATATACATATACATATACATATACATATACATATACATATACATATACATATACATATACATATACATATACATATACATATACATATACATATACATATACATATACATATACATATACATATACATATACACATACATATACATATACATATACATATACATATACATATACACATACATATACATATACATATACATATACATATACACATACATATACATATACATATACATATACATATACATATACATATACATATACATATACAT
>CM035406.1:171995519-172000519 GCA_020310875.1 Ceratopteris richardii
GCAATGTCTGATGAAAAAATTAAGCCTTAAATGAGCATTGTGAAACTAGAGAGTTACTTCCCTAGCAAAAAACAATCACTTATTCAGTGACTTCACACTTAATTTAGTTCAGGTCTGAAAACTTTCAACCCCCTATGTGCATAGTCACCTGCAATTATCCTTGAAAGACAACATAGGGGAAAGCACTACAAAAGTGTGTCACAGTTCTCCAAGCATTGAGTGAGTTGACCCAACCAACCATCGTGGTATCATGCCCTTGACACAAAACTGGGGATTTATGAAACATATGGAGAGCAACATCGATCATTGAGTTAGTCACCAAGACTTTCAATCGGTATACAGCCAAGCAGCAGTAAAAAGTCAATTATATTATTCAAGTGACAACAAGGGCAATGGACACAATCCCTAGCTAGAACATTTACATATTTCAACCATGTGATGACGCTATTTTCTACTAAACAGTAGAACACATACAAGTATGACTGAATTTTTGTCAATCCTACAGTACCCAAAGTTTAGACATGTTGAATGAAAGCACCCAAGGAAGTGACCGTTCATCATGCAGATTAAGACATAGTGTTGAACAAACTACAGTCATCCACAAAACATCGAGTGGTTTGTAAGTTACGATTATCCCTCTAACCCCAAAAAAAACATTCCACTTGTTCGATGCTTCCTGATAAAATCTGATTCGGAGGTTCCTTAGATCATTTTTTTCAGCATTCCAATGAGTTCCCGCAAATGTGAGCTTCCCCAACCGTGGGAAGCATTCTCCACCTACCAGGCTCAAGTTAAAAATAGTGATGAAAGTTCAATCATAAGCACATGTACATGCAAGGCAAGAATGGTAAGAACATTACATCCTGTACTACCATAATTAGAAGACCTCATGGGATTAGTTAATACATTAGGGCTGGGATTTAAGCAGAGCATCAACAAACGTCTCCAACAGCATGTGTGGGTAATGGTGTTACCAAACAAACAATGATTGCATGAAAAAAAAATTGAGTCAATCATTCAAGCGTTCGTCTTTTGTTCATTGGGGTTAGGGAGAGACTTTTCAACCAATGTGTAAAATGCCGGGCCCTATATATTACCCTTAAGCGAGCAGACAACTTTATGTGCCATTGCTACAATAGGTATTTATTCGACAAACACAACGCTCCTTCAACAAAGTGAAGGCCTCTAACAAATGCATGTGATAAGGCAAAGTGCCAAAAAATGTTAGAAACCTCCAATGATCATATTCAAAAGATATGAAGCAGAGAACTAATGATTATTACCAACAGTGCTACCTGAGCAGACATTCATGACTAGCAACCCGACAACTTATTTGCCAAGAATACATTTGAAACACAAAAGAGCAATGACAAAGTTTTGTTAAATTGCTTCTTTCAACAGAGATCAGGAAAGAAACAAGCAAAATCATGAAGTTAGTGTGTGTGACATAGGAGCCCTCATCCCCATGCATCCTACCATCTAAGAGATTTTCGGGTTCCAATCGTCGAGCAAGGGAAAGTAGTCCTAGATTTTTAGGAGGTTCAAATTAGCTTTTCTGAACCTAGACAAATGCATGCCCTGGTTTAAGCATCGGATCATCTACAGCTTTACTAAATAGGAATCTGGCTCGACAACACTCAGCCTGTTTGGTAAAACAATCATAGAATAGACCCTCAAGTTTGTCCTTTTTTTGCTTTCGGTCATGCACGGGTGTGTATTAAGAGGAGTCCTTATACATTCTCAAAAGGAAGCGAAGAGGCATGCAGTCCGAGCGCCCCCCTTGCACAGTAGATCACTTATAATCCTGATGGGAGCTTTATCAAGCATAACTCCTAGAGATCTCCACACCAACACTACATTCATGTCTATTATAGACCGATGCGCAAGAATAAGTTTATGTTGAGCATCCATAAGAAGAAGAGAGGGTAGAAACATAGATTTAAGTTCAAACATTCTCCAAAATCTCCATTGACTTGCCTTTAGACCTCTTACATCATCCTGCAATCACTAATTAGTGTCACATCTTGGTAGCACATTTTGAATCCCTACCTGCCATAGATAGCTCTTTACTAATGAGTGGAAGATGACGGACATAGAGCAGGCATAAATACATAATGGTGTGACAAATAGACCCATGAAGCCGTGCTTAGTGATTGAACCAGCAAGTGTATCACCTAGTAATAATGAAAGATATGGACCTTCCCTCAAGGGACAAAGAGCCGACAATCTTTTAATTTGAGATTTTTTTTTTTTTTACCTCGGCTATGCGAGCATCCATGTATGTCATCACCAGCCCAAGAATATCTAAGTTTGGACTCATTAGACCGTGAACTTTTCACCATATACACAATGGGCAAGCCAAGTAATGTTGCAGCCTCCAATCTTTGGAACTGTTGAACCCCCACATTGTTGTAACATCGAGAATGTCATGGTGAAGGCCCAACACGGCCTGTTGTGCCCCCCCCCCAAAACAATAAACCTGCATATCCAAATGACCAAGATACAAATCTCATAACAGAGTGCTTCAAGTTCCATACATATAACATTACAATCAATAGAAGCAGCATATATAAAAAAAAAGGCAAAATATGACCATTAGAGAGCGGCAGCATGGTTTAGATGATACATCCATCTATAATACGAAATGTAGGAGAATTGTGTAGACTTCTCCCTTCCCTGTGCAACAACCGATGCCATGAGCCTTGTAGACACAGAGCTCCCATTGATTTCTATAAATCATTCGCCTACGGCAGCTTAGAGCATGAAGATATGGTTGTCAGATCCCAGATCATGTTCATGACCATCGATCCTAACAACAGAGTCTCGACATAATGCACGGAAGCTAATCAGAATTGGGCCTGTGAAGAAACCAGCATACCAGGCACACGAACAGACTCTGGATACTTCGGAGAACTCCAGCAGACACTAGTCTGCACTGAGGTTTACGATGCAGACATTTGAGCAAGCGTGACCATCAAACTTGTCTCTTGATAAGAACATCGAGCAAGGAGCAGTAGTCTTCGAGTGGAGCAGACCACCACACCACAATCTCAACAAACTGAAGGATCCAATGATGACTTAGCACAGATGTCACCTGAAGCCACTTCTTCAGCACCTCATAAGGCATCCAGCCTCTTGAAATTTATGGTGGTGCATCACAGGACAGCTCAGTGGCAGATCATTTTGAAGCGAAAATCCGTAGCAGGGGAATCTCGGTGAAGCTGGACCTCAAGAGAGGATGCGAAAAAAAAAGGGCGGCACGCTTGGAGCTCGACCCTTACAGATAAAGAGGAAAGAGGGGGAGCACGCTTGGAGCTCAACCCTGACAGATGGAGCAAAAGGCGAGGGGGAGCTAGGAGCAGCTCAACCCCAAGGCAACCCACCGAGGGATTCAAGCAAAAGCAAAATAGAGCCGATGAAAGCCCTGCATGGTACATCCGCCAAAGCCAAGAGGGCAGAGCAAGAGAAACGTCAGCCCGACAGGAGGAGCAAATGGGGATGAAAATCTGCCCAACTAAGATTGGCCTTCGCAGATTACTTCGGGGAGAACACACACAATAGGGGGGAGCTCACTTGGAGCTCAACCCCGACAGAGAAAGGTTGAACAGAGGGGGAGCTCTCTTGGAGCTCAACTCCGTCATGGAGGCACAACAGGAATGGGGAAGCTCACACGGAGCTCCACACCAAGCGCACACGATGGGATATGATGAGGGAGAAAGAGGATGTGACTCTTCCAACTACCTCCTCCTGCGAAATAACTGCAAAGGAGAGGGAAGATGCTTTAAGTTCCCCTCCACCCCATACGCGTTAGACAAAAACCCGTACACAAGAGAGAGGGAAGCATTGAAGGCATTAAACGACTTTTAAGTCCATGTTCAAATAACAAATGGGTTTGCTCAACGTTTGAAAGCTCATACAGATGATGGAATGGAATCTCGTGGGTAATTGCAAAAAATACTCCAATATTTTGTTTTACTAAAAATGAAGAGAGGGAGGGGAAAGAGAAGAAGCACTACCCATCCCACTTTCCAAGGAAATCACTACAAGAGAAGTGATAGAAGTGGATAGTGATGCCCATTGTGTGTGTGTAGAGGTGTGTGTATATGAGAGAGGGAGAGAGAGAGAAGGGGGTAAGGGGGTGTTCTTGTGCATCAAACAAAATGAACTAAAAACTACCTTACAAAAACAAGAAAATGAGGAACTAATGGCCCAATGGAAGGGTGAAAGTGCCATGCCAACACACATAACCTAAAAGTATAAGCAAAAAAGTTGCAAATCAATATCTTACCACATGCTCTTGAGCACTCCAAGTGATGAAAGGCCGTTCTCCCCGGCACCGGCGCCAAATTTGTTGTTGTAGTATTCCCTTGGGAGCCAAGACCCACACCACCTTGCATGGAAGCAAGAAGGAAGGCCCAAGAAAGACTCTCCTTTCATCCACCCCATTCTCCATCATGTTCAAGCCATTGGCCATCAGCCCGCAGCTATGCCACATGCTTGAAAATATGGAGCAATGGGAGTCAAGGATCCTAGTCACATATGTAAAATACAAGATAATTGCAACACTCTACTTACACACATAGGAAATGCTAGCATGCACACACACCTCACTCTCACACACTCCAAGACTAAATACACATATGTACAAAGCCTTAAGAGAAAGGAGAGTTCTTCCATTGAAAGGATTTTACATGAGAGCACGACCAAAAGCTCCCCCATTACAAGAAATGAGCCTTTATATATAGGCTAGGCACATTCTCCCATGTGCTCTTTTTGACTAGTCAAAAAGGAGGACATGCTCATATCTCTCTAAATCTTAGAAAATATTCCCCAACAACCCACTCTCCCACTCTCTTCAAGAAAGAAATATTGGCGTGGGAAAACTTCTACGTGGGTTTTATAAATGTGTGCCAAAAAGATGCTTTATTTGAGAGGATCAAAACCATAGTCTAAAGCAAATATCAAAAAAAGGGCTAAGGAGAGTGTTCATATGGACATCT
>CM035406.1:172003019-172005519 GCA_020310875.1 Ceratopteris richardii
ATATATATGTATATGTATAGGATGGATATGTATATGGATATGTATATGGATATGTATATGTATATGTATATTTATATTTATATGTATACGTATATTTATATGTATATGGATATGTATATGTATATGTATATTTATATTTATATGTATACGTATATTTATATGTATATGTATATGTATATGTATATGTATATGTATATATATGTATATGTATATATATATATATATATATATATATATATATATATATATATATATATATATATATATATATATATATATATATATATATATATATGCATATGTATATGTATATGTATATGTATATGTATATGTATATGTATATGTATATGTATATGCATATGTATATGTATATGTATATGTATATGTATATGTATAGGTATATGTATATGTATATGTATATGTATCCGTCCGTATCATTGTAAAGCCTTGCACTTACTATCATAAAAATTGACACAATAGATGATATCCATACCGGGATCCATAAACCAGTGGCCATTGACATGATTTGAAGCATCTTCATCACGGTTGCACTTAAGGACTTTGCTTTTCTTCTCTTTTCCATGGCCTTTGACTGAGACTGTTTCAACCTGAGTGATTTCCTCTTTTTCTTCATATGCTTCTTCTCTACTTGAGTTTCGGAAAATTCCATAGCAGGAAGATGGGTCTTCTGCATGGAGCCAAGCCAACATGTTTTCATCTTCATATAAATCTGCTCCTTCAAATAGATCTGCTTCTGGGTTGTCCACCACTTCTTCTTCCATACAAATACCAATTGTCTGCATCATGCTAGTATTTCACTGATTGTCTGGTCCTTCTTCTAAAATTATCTGCTACAACTCTTTTCCCTCCTACTTTACCCACATTGTGTCCTTGCCCCAGTCATGCAACACATTGGCATGCCTTAACCAAGGTCTCCCAATTAACAGGGGGAAACTTCCTTCTACCTGTGGCAACCTTAAAACAACAAAGTCCAAGTTAAAGATGGTACCTTGTATTTTGACTGGAACTCCAGGGACCACTCCCATAGGCCTTACTATGCTTTGGTCTGCCATTGTTACAGTGAAGTTGGCAGGTCTTGAAGGGTATATTCCAATCTTTTCCATGGTATATTTAGGCATCAAGTTAATGCAAGAACCACCATCCACAATAACTCCTTGAAACTCATGACCTTTAATAGAGACTGTTAGCCGAGGGCTCTTGTAATCTGTGAGGGGTGCTTCCCCTACATTTTTAGCTTTATGCATAACAGAAGCCTTTGCCACTAAACTTGTTGTGGACATTTCATCAATTATCTGCAAGAGTTCCGACCTGAACTTCCCATCCGTCTTTATTAAATAAAAAATACGAACCTCCTTTTTCATGGACTTGAGTAGCCTGGAAGCTTCTGATGCCTTAAGAGCTTGGGCTCCATTTGACTTATCAAACTCCTCATGAGCCCTGTTGAATGCATGTTCAATGGCATCACTGGTACCTATGAAATTTTCTTTTTGCCTTGTATCTGCACTTGTGGTGGCTTTGTCTCCAGACACACCTTTGTCTCTGTTTAATCCATTAATCATTGATTCTTGACCTATTTCCACTTGAGCCTTCCCCTTGCTTCTTGTCTGCACCGTAAAAGATTCAATTTCTTCTAAATGCACCACCTTGGTAGATGGAGATGGCACATTGACCTGATCTAACACTTCTTCTTTGTGTACAGAAATCATTTGAATATGGGGCCCCGATGAAGAGGCTTGATTCTTAGGACAACAATTTGTATAGTGGTCCGTGGCCTTTGGGCAGTTCCTACAAGGAGGGGCATTTTCTGGGAGAGTGCACCTACTTTGATAGTGCCCACATTCTCCACATCTAAAACAAATAATTGGCCTTCTAGGCCCATTTCCAAAATTACCTTGACTCGGTGCAGCAGCCATCACATTTGTGGATGGTAGGGATCCTCCTTGTGTCCAGTATGTCGTTGCAGGCATTCCCCTTGATTGGCATTCATGGGCCTCATGACCAACTTTCCTACATAATTGGCAAGTCACACTTAACAGAGGACATTCACTTACTATGTGACCTTGCTTGCTGCACATGGAACACCAAAGTCCACTCTTGATGCCACCCCCTTTGAGTTCCTGCAGCTCCTGTCGTAGCTGAGCCAATTCCTCTGCTTGGGCCTCCTCCTCCTTTTGGAGCTTTAGTGCTTCAATCTTCCTTCTCAATTGAGCAACAACATTCTCCTCCTCTTTGTAGGGCTTATTTCTTTTTAAGCCCTCCAGCTCCTTTCTTAGCTGGATCACTCGATCCTCCATTTCTGTACCATATGTTGGTTGGGAAGAAGTTGCTCCATACTGGTGCCTTATCTGCTCCAAGCATGTAGCTGTGTTGATGAACTCCTCTATGGAGGCTGTAGCTAACACAAATTCCTTTATTTTGCATTGGGTGGCCACTGGTGGGGGCTTAGCTAACCATTTCTTAACAAAAAATCATGTGGTGG
>CM035406.1:172010519-172053019 GCA_020310875.1 Ceratopteris richardii
GGAAATGTTGATTATGAGCAACTCTCAGTGGTGGATTGCTTCCTTGCTCTTGTTGTTGTTTTCTTGATGTCGTCTGGTTCTTCCAAAGATGGCTTTCATAGTTTTCATGCCAAGTACTTGTAACCCATCATGGATGGTGGGTAAATGCATTAGTGCATGGGTTGAACAAAATATGTGCCTTGTGCATGGCCTTGTAATGTGGCCCTATGTATGCATACTTGGAAAATGCATGGGAAGAAGTATGGTGCAAGAGATTGGATCTTGAGCTAAGTGCTCAAGGGTGTGCTGACGAAGAGGCTTCCTAATCTAGCATGTTGCCAAAGTAGGTTGTGCTTACCATGGTGAAAGGTCAGTCGATTTTTGTCTCTTCGTGTTGTATGCCCATCACGGTGATTGACGATTGGCTTGTCTTTCTGGTTGATGAACGTCCTTGCTGATGTTTCACCGATGAGTGTTGTCGAGCGCATGGACCTGTTCTCTTTTTTCTTTTTGGAATAATTACAAAACCAGAAGAAGGTGGTTAGGATCAATAAAATATATTACATATGTCAAGTGTGTCTCATGTGCTTGGGATTTCTCAATAGTGTCTATGCATGTCCGTGTAATGTGGCCCTATATTGATGCATACTTTGGAAATGCATGACCTGCATGGTGCAAAAGAGAGGGTTATGCCAAAGGCACATGGTTGTTGTTGGTCGAGGCTTTTGATGTTACTTGCATACTTGATGCATGCTTTGATCGGAGGTGTCGATTGGATCTCAAAATGATGTAATCCTCGTGATTGGAAACCATTTGAGAATAGGATTTGGCCCTGTAGAGATCGCCTCAGGCCACTTCATCTTTGGATACTTTCCAAACTTTGGTATCCAGTGTGGTTGGCTCTTTGGTTTTGTGGATGTTGCTCGTGCTTTTGGCTTCCAAACCCATATCCTTGATGATTGCCTGCTTACTCTTGCAGAAGGGTTGACTTTATCTTTTTTTGGTCTTTGTGCTCTGTTCTTACCCTTTTCTTTGCTTGGCTTCTTTGTTGAGACCTTTTGCATGGTGGGGAGCCTAGGCCATAGCATGTGTAAGAGCGCCTTGGGCACCCACATATGTGATTGTCCTTGTTGAACTGCAACAAATTTTTAGGCACCCAAATGTGTCGTATGCCTTCTCGTTGAGCTGGTCCTAGTGGTTTGTGTTGGGAATTGAACTCACAACCTCCTGGTTAAGAGTGCGATTGGGCTAACCACTTGCCCCAAAAGCCATGGTTGAGGATTACTTCCTAATCCTCTCTCTTAAGGCATGGTTCAACCATCTCCTACTAGGATTATGTGACATTCCTTCCCCCTTAGACTGAGCATTGTCCTCAATGCTCACTTATGGACCCTTCTTGGACCCACTTTCCATGCATGAGCGCTTCCACCAACCTCAAACTCCAGCACATGGACCAAATTTGGACCTATCCCACCCTCCGTGGGTGCCCAAATGCCCATGCGCCTTCATCCAAGGCCAGTTTCACACTCACCACGGATAAGCGCTTTTTCCAAGTGCCCACGAATGAGGCGCGAACCTCCGTCTCGCCCAATTTCTCAACTAGGCTCTGATACCAATGTTGGGAATTGAACTCACAACCTCCTGGTTAAGAGTGCGATTGGGCTAACCTCTTGCCCCAAAAGCCATGGTTGAGGATTACTTCCTAATCCTCTCTCTTAAGGCATGGTTCAACCATCTCCTACTAGGATTATGTGACAGTTTGGTTCTTGTCTTCACATGGTTAGCTTGCCTGGGTGGGAATTGTGTTGGCAAGGCTGGTGGTTGCTCTCCTTTTCGTACCCAGATCTGTTTCATTCCCGGAACTACTTTCTTCTTGAAATCTCTTTGTCTATTTGATATAGCCATTGTCTTGTATTGTTTTGCTTGCCTCTCTGGTTGAACCACTATGAATGCTTTACTCCTTGAAAGAGAAGGAAGGTTTGCGTGCCTTTGCAACTGTTCTTCCATGATTGAGTCCTTATGGATCATCGAGCTTGGGACACATACATCTTTTTTGCTAAGATTAGTCCTGGAAAAACTAAGAGAATGTGTGACATTTGGATTTGTGCGCATGCAATTCTCTAATTCTAATGTGATGCATTGTTCATGTACCCAAACTTGAAGAAGTTGACTTCTTAGGTTCAAGTTGACTGCATGGTCATAAATCCAATCTTGACCTAGGACAAGTGGCTCTGTAAGGTCTGCATCATGACACACTAGCATTTTGACTTTTATTGGAACATCTTGAAGGTAGATGGGAAGCTCCACCTTGCCCAAACAAGGGGTTTCCACACCTCCCAATCCTATGAGATATGCTTCTATGGGCTTGATGTCCACTTGCAGGTCTTGGCAGTATGAAAGTCTAACTGCATTAGTTGCTGCACCTTAGTCAACCAATGCTCTCACAGTCCTTACACTCTTTCCTTGTCCTATTATTCGAGAAGTAGTTAGGTCTGAGTTTTGGCACATGTCCATGTGATATTTTGGAGCTTTTGTGTTGACATCTAGGCCTAGTTGCCATAACTTATTCCTTCTGATGCGCTCTCTAGCCTCTGCTTGTGCTTCTTCTCTAACCTTTAACTCCTCTTCTTTTCGCTTCTTAGCAGTGTTGAGTCTCATTAGCATTTCCTCTGTAAGACGTTCTTGATATAACTTGACTCGACAACCACTTCAAGATATTACCTTCTAAAGTGGCTGTTGGAACTCAAGGTCAAGCATAAAACATGGAAGCAGATCAAAGAAGTGGACATAGAAGAAGAGAGAGCAAGTAGGGAGCTCCAAGAAGTGTATGTCAAATTTTCAGAAGAATCCCCTACAAAAATAATGATTTTTATCACTAAAAACCATTGTAAATACCATTATCTATTTTTATAACTCCATTTTGTTCAAGCCGAGGAGTCCTCGAGCTTGAGGACTATTAGAAGTACCATCGTACCAATTTTCATAATTTTTAGACTTCGTTTGAGCCCTCAAATAAGCCCTGGAACCTAATTTTTAACTAGGCCGGACACTAGGTCTGGACAGGGCCAAAACTACTCAAAAAACTATAAAAAAATCTACAGAGCTCATTTTTGAGGTGAGCTTGTTTAGAGAATAGAGCTTTTGTAAGAGAACTCTTTTGCAATCGAAGCTTTCCATTGTTCCTTTCTTTGATCTTACTTTGTGCGCGTGTGTGTGTATGTGTGTGCATGTTTGTGTGCTTTCACTCACGCACTTGTGCCTTCACCTACTCGTGGTCATCATACCGGTCCTCACGTATCCGTGGATTGACAAGTAAAGGAGGTGGTGCTTACGCTTGAGCTACACCAAATTTTGGCGCCGTTGTCGGGGAGAGAGCTTCGAGGACGAGTGTTGTGATGGTAAGATCGTAGATTTGCGACGTTGGAAGGTAAAAAAACTGTCATTTTTGTTCATTTTCTGATTTTTCTTCTTCATCTTCACCATCATCACCATCTCCATCTTCTTCCATCTTCTTCTTCATAGAAATTTCTTGTTTTTTAGTGCATTTTCATCATTTTCATGCCATCTTTCATGCATTATTGTGCGAGCAGGAGTTAGGAAGTGCAAGAGAGTGCAAGCGCTGTGTTTTTTCATGATTTTCTGCACATATGGAGCTCGCCATTGCTCGGCGCTCAGGAATTCGAAGTTCCTGCCAAAAAACACGATTCTGTGATGAAAATCGCGATTCTGTGAAAATTCAAATTTTTTTTTGAAAATCGCGATTCTCTGTTTCCCGCCTAAAAGCCTTTTGAAAAGAACACGATTCTGTGGTCATTCTCAGAATCGCGATTTTGTGGTTGTGCTCAAAATCGCGATTCTCTAAATTTTTGGAAACCACGATCCTCTGAGACAAAATCGCGATTCTCTAGAACACGATTCTCTAAGACACGATTCTCTAAAACACGATTTTCAAAAACACGATTCTCTGTTGGCAATCGTAATTTTCATGTCAAAAACACGATTCTGAGAAAACACGATTTTGTGGTTGTGCTCAAAATCACGATTCTCTAAATTTTGAAAACCACGATTCTCTGAGACAAAATCGCGATTCTCTAGAACACGATTCTCTAAAACACGATTTTGTAAACCACGATTTTGTGAACCACGATTCTGTGAAAACACGATTCTCTGCTCAAAATCGTGATTCTCACAAATCACAATTTTTAGCAAAAACACGATTTTGTGAAAAGATGATTCTGTGAAAACACGATTCTCTGCTCAAAATCACGATTCTCAAAAACACGATTCTCTGCTCAAAATCGCGATTCTCACAAATCACGATTTTCAGCCAAAAACACAATTTTGTGAAAACACGATTCTCAAGGTACACAATCGCGATTCTCTGATTTCACACAATCGTGATTCTCTGATTTCACACAATCGCGAATCTCTGGAGATTTACAGCATCGTGATTCTCTTGAAGTTCACAAAATTGCGATTCTCTTGATTTCACAAAATCGCGATTTTTTCCAAAAGGTACTGTTTGCCTGTTTTGACCCCCACGAGCCTGATTTGACATAACTTTTTCATCCAAAGTCAATTTTTTGAGCTCTATAGCTCGTTGGAAAGCTCGTTTCGAATAGGGTTTAGATAGGATAATTTGAAGTTGACCTTCAAGTGGGACCTGGAACCCAAGGGGACTCCAAAGGATTTTTGAACCATACCAAGGGGAAATTTTGGACTCTTAGCCAAAGCTTATGAACTTGAGATCTGGTAGACACCTAGGCAAGGATAGACAAAGCATTAGATCTTCTCAGTCCAGTGTCAACCATACAGCTAAGTCTTGGGCACAACAACTAAGTGGTCATCCTTACGGACTAAGTTCAGACACAAGTGACTCAAAAATGTCTTTTAACATGGGGAAACCTACAGGTGGCTCAGGGACTGCCCATCTACAAACACCAGAAGGTCCCTATAAGACGCAGTTGGAAT
This sequence comes from Ceratopteris richardii, assembly GCA_020310875.1. NCBI lineage: Eukaryota > Viridiplantae > Streptophyta > Polypodiopsida > Polypodiales > Pteridaceae > Ceratopteris > Ceratopteris richardii. The sequence continues at coordinate 172,015,470 of CM035406.1, forward strand.
ATATTCGGACCAACCAATTAGGTGCTCGCATCTATGGCCTGAGGCGATCAGTGGTCCAACTCAAAAATCCTTATCAATCCTTTGGACTTGAACACCCGGTGGTCAAGTTCGAAGAGGGTTCATACATTGATAAGGAAGGAACCATGTATGTGGTTACCAACCAACCAGATAGGACCAATGAGTTTGGAAATATCATTCATGAGAATGGGATAGGAGACCTAGAACAAGGAAATGTAGGACAAGGACCCCAGACTCCTAGAGGCAAGTCAGTTTTGACCAGAGTGATCACTCCAGACTGGATCCCTCAAGACAACAAAAGCATAGAACTATTCTTGAATAGAGAAACAAAGGAAGCCTTTTGGAGATTCAACCAGATCAACCTAGCCAATTGGGCATAGTCATCATCTACGAGTTCAAGGATCCAGAGATACCAGGCAAAGTTGTTGTTGGAAGCAGCCAGAGGCACAGACGCCACGGAAGCATGTAAAGAAGGAGCAGGGAGCCAGGAGGATCGATTTTTCAAACAAATACATTTCTTATTAATTCTCCAAACATTCAACAGTGATTATTATCACTAATTGTAACATATGTATCATAGAAAACCCCAGTTTGTAATCTATAGCTCCATTTTGTGCAAGCCGAGGAGTCCTCGAGCTTGAGGAGCTTAGGTAGAATGCTCGTACCAATTTTCGTTATTTTTAGACATCGTTTACCCTTCCAAATAGCCTCTAGGACCTATTTTTTAACTAGGCCGGTCACTAGATGTGAAACCGGTCAAAACTAGTCTAGAAACTATAAAAAGAGCTAGAGAGCTCATTTTTGAGGTTGGTTCATTTTGGTTAGTGTGAGCATAGAGCTAGTTTGAGCTTGTAAGAGCATTCTTGAGTAATAGAGCTAATTTCCACCTTCCATTGTGTCTTGCTTGTCTCTTCATTGTGTGTGTGTATGTGTGTGTGCATCTTTGTGCTTCTCACCTTCACTCTCACATCATCTCACGTTCACGATCTTCATATCACTCCTACCTCTCCCACGGATTGACATTAAGGAGGTGAAGCTTCTTAACGTGGTACTTACCATTGTGCTAGAGCAACACCAAATTTGGCGCCGTTGCCGGGGATCGAGTCTAGGACGAATGTGTGATGGTAAGAGTATAGCAAGAAGAGGCGTTGGAAGGTAAAAATTTCAGTTTTTGTTGTTGTTTTTACTTAGTTTTTAGTGTTTTTCACCTCCCCCACGCTCCATCTTCATCATCGCATCATCATCTCCATTTCCAAAAAAAATCAGAAAATTCACCATATCCACCCATTCACCTCATTTCCCCTCATTTGTGCATGCGAGAGAGCGAGAGAGAGTTTTTGCACTTGTTTGTGCTTGTGTTTTCTTGAGTTTTCTTGCAGGTACAGAGCTTCAGAGCATCAGGAAAGCTTCCAGAAGGTAAAAAATGTACTTTCTGTCAGAGATTTCCGAGTGTGGCGGACCATCGCGATGGTCTGCAATTTTCGGATTTTGAGGTAGGCGACCACACCACGAGGTAGGCGATCCTTGCGCACACACGGCACCATAGTTGCATTTCAAAAATTCATTGTTTGGTGGACCATCGCGATTGGCTCAGACCATCGCGATTGTGTCGCACCATCGCGATTGGCTCACGCCATCGCGACGGCTCGGCCGGACCATCGCGACGGTTCGCTTTTTCGGACCATCGCGACGGTTCACTTGAGCCATCGCGACGGTCCACTCGGACCATCGCGACTGTCCAGTTGACCCCGCACCATCACGATTGGCCCACGCCATCGCCACGACAGTGCCACGTGTCACGATAGACCATCGCGACGGTTCATTTTTTGGACCATCGTGACAGGCCAAAATCGGACCATCGCGATTGGCTCAAGCCATCGCATCGCGGACCATCGCGACGGTTCACTTCGGACCATCGCGATTGTCCACCGTTGACCGTTGACCGCACCATCGCGATTGTCCGCCTGATCACGCCATCGCGATTGTTCATTTTTCGGACCATCGCGACGGTCCATTTCCACGCCATCGCGATCGTTCATTTCGGACCATCGCGACGGTTCGCCTTTTCGCGCCATCGCGATTGTTCATTTCGGACCATCGCGACGGTTCATTTCCACGCCATCGCGATTGTTCATTTCGAGCCATCGCGACGGTTCGCTTTTTCGGGCCATCGCGATTGTCCAAATCCCACGCCATCGTGACGGTTCGCTTCGCTTGGACCATCGCGACGGTTCACTTTTTCGCGCCATTGCGATTGTTCGCCTTTTCGGGCCATCGCGACGGTTCGCTTGGACCATCGCGACGGTCCCAGACCATCGCGATTGCCCACCCCCATCGCAACTTTTGGACTCCAATTTTTGACCAATTTTGAGGGTATTTTTGAGAAATTTTTGGACCATTAGACTCATAGGAGACCCCTTAGTCTATATTAGAAGAAAAGTTTGATCGTCAGTTTTTACCCCCCAGGGCCTGAACGCGTATAACTTTTTCATCCGAAGTCCGTTTTTTGAGCTTAATAGCTCGTTAGAAAGCTCCTGACGAGTACATCTATTTTTGGATATGCTATTTTGAGGTTCACCTAGTTTGGGACTAGGAAGCCAGGGGGCACACATTGAAAATTTGGGCAAAAAGAGAAGGGACATAAAAGGTGTATAGGCTCAAGTGTTTAATCATCTTGTGAATTGGTCTAACATTGGAATTTTCCAGGTCTAGCAAGGGCAATCCAAGGCAAGCAAGCAAGGTAGTGAAGACAGCAGAGCTTGGGAAGCACGGCTTCTTGGGCAACAGGACATCAGAGCAATCAGAAAAGCCGACTCGAGGTTGGAAAATTACTCAACCCCCTCAGTCAATTCTTAGCTTAGGCTAAACGGTAGTTGTGGATTAACGACGATAGGAACGCCTCAAGTTCAATATATTCAATTCTTCCAAGTTTAAGACTTAAAGTAAAGGTGTGTGTGACGCGAAAAAAACCTAAAGGAAAGAACCTAAGTCTGACGGAACGGAAACTTAAAATCATCACGAAAGTCGAATTCCTGACGCATAAGTTAAGACAAGAATCCAAAGAAAAATTAAAAAGAACCAAGAATTAATCACAAAGAACCATTGACGATCTAAGGGTGTAATTGAGCGTGCAAGGAAGGAAATTAATGAACCTTAGATCGGGCAAACATATAGGTAAGTCGGACAGAAGAAGCCTTAGATCATCAGAGGCTAGTGTAAGAACCACAGCTCGATCTTGGGCTCAGCAGTTGAATAGTAGTTATCCTTACGAGTTGAGCTCAGAATCAAGTGAATCAGAAATGGCATTTAGCACAGACAGACCAGACGAAGGGTCGAATGTAGCATACCTAGAAAAACCCGAAGGACCCTATAGAACGCAACTAGAGTTTCTCCGAACCAACCGATTAGGTGCTCGCATCTATGAGGATGGTTTGCAAAGGCAAGTGGTGCAACTGCACAACCCTGATCAACCCATTGGATTGGAAAGACCAGTGGTGAAATTTGAGAGAGACGCTTACATAGACAAAGAAGGAACCATGTACGTCCTAATACGCAGCCAAACGATACTAATGAGTTTGGCACAATTCAATTAGAGACGGAAGTGAAATTTCAAGGAAAAGAACCGTTAGAAGAACCTAGAACACCTAGAGGGAAATCCGTATTAACAAGAGTACTCATCCCAGAGTGGATCCCTCAAGATAACAGGAGCACCGAGTTGTTTGTAAATAAAGAGACAGACGAAGCCTTTTGGAGGTACAGAAAGGAAGACCCCAGTGAGGTAGGCATCATTACAATCTATGAATTCAAGGACCCAAATACACCTGGAAAGGTTGTATACCTGGATGAGACTTCAGAAAGAGTCTTCGTGGTGCCTGAGCGCGCTAAAAACACATACACTTGGAGAGGTGAATTGATATTCCCTCCATCCAGAACAAACATGAATGCAAATCAACAAGGGGCAGGAACATCCTCAACCCATGGAAATCAAAGAGAAGGAAATAAAGAGAGACCGGAAGTGAGCTTCAATCACCCCATAGGGAGAGAGAGAACAACCACGAACACCAATAGCGCGGATAGACAAAGAAATCATGGAATACCAGGTGGTAGAGATGATTTTCCTCTACCTAGACCACGTGAACACACAAGAGTATTGAGACCCACACAATTAGTAAAATCAATGAAAAATTACTTTGATGGGACAGGAGATCCCTATGACCACGTCGCAGAATTCAAGCAAGTACTGAGGGCAGAACAAGTTGAAGACATGTTCACGCAGTACAACGCATTTGGACTAACGTTAAAGAATACCGCTTTAACTTGGTTCCAACCACTGCAACAAAGGCAATTTAGAGACATCCATCACTTTTTAGAGTCATTCATCACTGAATTCTCTAAAAGTGGGATTAGACATGACACGTCTTCATTGATTCATAGCTTTAAACAGACCCCTCAGGAAACAGTAAGACTGGCAGGACGTAGGTTTAGACAATATGTCGAACGCTGTCCAATGCAAGAGCTACCCTCACAAGCTAAACAAGTATCACTGTTCCTAGATGGCTTGTTGAGCGCTAAACTACGCTCCTATGTGTACCTAAAAGAACCCAGAACGCTAGAAGAGTGTGTAAGAATATGTATAGACATTGAGGATAACCTAGGAGAGGAATTAGAGCTCTCAAAGGTCTATAAGGACTCAGATTGTTCTTCTCTAGCATCCACAAAATTGTCTAATTCGATAGAGGACCTAGCAGAAAAAGTGGCCCAAAAACTAGGAGTTTCTGGTAAACAGGTGCCCAAGCTACCTACAAATGTACGTTGTTACGCTTGTGGTAGAAATCATTTGGCAAACATGTGTCCCAATGCACCTCAACCTCAAGCCAACCCTAGTGGCCAATATTGCACAATTGAGAGAAGATACACGAATCATACAGCTCAGGACTGCCCATACAACAAACAAACCGTGAGACAGAACTACCCACAAACATACCAGCAGCCAGGTAGGTATCAAGGCCAATACAAGGCTCAGCCTTATTACTATAGGCCTCCTCAGAACTACCCATACCAGGCTCAACAGAGACCTCAACCCGTCTTAGCTCAGCAGCCACCCCCACCAGCGAATGTCATCTCAGTCAAATACGCTGCTGCAGAAGAGAACCTAAGTAGGGCCTTAGTGCCTTCTTCACCCCTGATCACCGAAAGTGACCCGAACTCAAACAGTTTTGACTCTACTCATGTAACTAGTCCACCCGCTTATTACACGGAGTCACCAGAACATGTGGAGACATATCATTATGATAGTCCACCAATGGAACCTAGTTGGGAGCCAGATTATACTAATGTGATGTACGCAAACCCAAACCCACGGCCCCAATTGAGACAACAGAGACCGCAGGGCCCTAGAGGACCATGCTTTAGGTGCCAAGGAGATCACTTCATTAAGGATTGTCCACACCCCCCAATAGCAAGGCAATCACAGTACTATAGCATCCAAGGCTTTTGTGCCGATTGTGGCAAAGAGCACATAATCAAAGATTGTCCTAAGAACCCAGTTAACGCTTCGAATGTGACACCGATCAACGTGGTAGGTATTGTAAATAACGCAGATGGATCCAATACTACGTACGTGCCTATCCAAGCTATAACCAGAGCCCAGGCGCTCTTACAAAACCAACAGCATAATCAAGAGAAAGTAGCCGAAACTAGTGAAGTAGCAGAATCTAGCAGTAAAAAGACAAAATCTTGGAAAGATTCTAGGGAAAGAATCAAGAGAAAGTGGAGTAAAAAGATAAGTGAGCTGGAAGGAAGTTTAAGAGAATCTAGAGCCAAAATACAAGAATTGGCTTCACAAGAATTAAATCAAGAAAACCCAGCTCAAAAATCAGGATCGGTTTTAGCGGAACCCATACCAGAAGATCTAGACATGATGTTTCGTGCATATCAGGCTAGATTAAAAGAGGGACCTCAAGTCACGGAAATGAGTAAAAACTACCCTCGAGCTGATCTAGAAATTGAGAGAACTAAACTTTGCATGAAAATGGTAGAACTAGCACAAGCTCTGTTTGAAGCCTCTAGATATCTTAATTGGAATAACATGGCAAAACCGGAATTACACTTCCAAGGAATAATGGAGAGGCTAGAGCACTTGATAGAAAGCAAAGAGAAAAAGGATCAGTCTAGGAACCCTACTGTTCCAGAGACACAGGAAAGGAATGCACCATCCTTATCTCAAGTACCCAATACAGAAAGTCAAGATAACCTATCTTCCATACATAGGTACTCACATGAATTTTTGAGAGAAATCCAAGAAGAGAAATGGAGAAAAGAACAAGGAACTCATCCTCCTATTCAAGAAATAGACGACTTGCAGGAACAATTTCCCCAAGACATCCCCTCTATATATGATGATGTAGAGGTGGAACAACTGAGTGAACCCACAGGATTTGAATCTAATTCTTTACAAGAATTACCTCAGTTCACAGGACCTTGGGAAGCTAAGTCTATTAGTATGAGAGCACCCACGATAATAGTGAGGAATGAAGAATCAGTGATCCCTAGGAACACGGAAGTGATCAAGAACACGAAAGTACAATGTAATCTCACTTTGGAGGAATTGATAAAGGTAAAACCAGAATTGTGGAAGCATGTAGCAAATCAATTCCCGGAGTTAGCTACCACACCCTCTCAGATAGGATCACATAAGAAGGTACCAGAGATACCCGTGGAAAAAATTGGAGACGTAAGCGAAGGAGAGGAAGGTAACACATATCTTCCAATAACCTATCAAGGCTACACCACGAAAGCCATCTTAGATTCAGGAGCAGGAGTAGCCATCGCTACCACCGCTTTATGGAAACGTTGGGGTAAGCCAGCACTCAGACCCACCAGGATGAAACTACAAATGGCTGATGGACACATAGAGAAACCATTAGGCTTACTAGAAGGCATATCTCTCACCACTTGTGGTGTAGAATTTGAGCATACCTTTGCCATTTGTGACTTTGCGAAAAACCGTGCTTATGAGATGATATTGGGACGACCATTCATGCGTTAGTTGCAAATTGTACAAGATTGGGGAACTAATTCTTTGTACTTGCAACATTTAGGAGTGACTACCAAAGTCAACCTTAAAGACTATTCACATCGAGATGTACCCCCAATACAATGGAATACCATCCATAAGACACCAGTAGAGACGGAATCCGTGCACTCATCAGAATCAGATCCTTCTTGGTTGCATGAGGATACCCATTTATGGATGTGTAAAGTAGCCAAACAAGAGGAAGAACGATTAGAAGCAAGGACCTTAGGTGCAGAACAACATCCACGAACCCTTCAAGATCCAGCATATGCACCTGTAGTATTCCCAGACGAAGAATTTGAACCCCATGGTTGGGCAGAAATACTAGCAACCATGGATGTAGCCATCAATGAAGAACAATGGACACCCCACTGTGACGAGGATGGCTATGACATTTTAGTTTTCACGATAGAGCCAATCATGTGCGATGCAATCTTAGAAGAGTGTGAACCAGACACTGATGCATTTGAGGACGCAAGCGATTTTGATTTAGAATCAATTATCATGGACCCACCCTTTGCATCAGAGGAAGAATATTTCTACGAAGTAGAGACTCACACTCAGGGACACGAGGAAATTACGAACGAGGTAAGGTTAGCCACAGAAGTGACTACTAAGAGTGAAGGCAAGAAAAGGAAGAAGAAAGAAACCTTGTCAGAAAAAGAAGAATCTTTGTTTGAAGTACCCGAGAACTTCAAGAAATATGAAATCGAAGATAGAAGAATTATGGTACGGATGCCTAATAGAAAAGCGAATGATGGACAAGTATATGATAACCGAGAGAAAACCAAGAAAATAATAGTTGCCATAGAAGGAGAAGAAGAAAAGTGCACATATATAGGGCATGATTTGACGACTGAAGAAGAAGAAGAGTTAGTTGCCCTATTGCGCGAATATAGAGATGTTTTTGCTTGGAGTTACAAAGATTTGAAAGGAGTAGATCCGGATATATGTTCTCATAGAATCCCTATGACTCCAGATGCAAAACCGACAAAACAAAAACCTTACACGTACAATGATAACTACGCTGCGAAGATTAAAGAGGAGATAGATCGCTTGATAGAAGCAGGATTCATTTACGAAATTGAGCATACCGAATGGGTATCCCCCATTGTGGTTGTGCCCAAGAAGAATGGAAAATTGCGTGTGTGTATTAACCTTAAAAAAGTTAATGCCGCCACAATTAGAGATAGTTATCCTCTTCCTATCACAGAACACCTATTGGAAAGAGTTGCGGGCAAGGAAGTTTACAGCTTTCTTGATGGATTCTCAGGCTATAATCAAGTAGCCATTGCTCCAGAAGATCAACACAAGACGGCTTTTGCCACAGAATGGGGCATATTTGCATTTCGTGTAATGCCATTTGGCTTAACAAATGCACCCGCTACTTTCCAGCGACTCATGTGTCATGTTTTTAAGGAATTCTTACGCAAGAGCTTGGAAGTTTATGTCGATGACTTATGTGCTCATTCAAATGTAAGACAGACACATATCCCAGAGTTAAGACAAATATTTGACAAGTGTCGAGAATATCAGGTTTGTTTGAACCCAGAAAAATGCGTTTTCATGGTCAGACAAGGCAAAATTCTAGGACACATTGTGTCAAAAAATGGAATCTCTACGGATGAAGAAAAGGTGAAGGTAATTGCAGAATTACCTAGACCAACTAATGTGAAAGAGGTACAGGCATTTATGGGCCATTGCGGTTATTATAGGAGATTCATACACATGTATGCAATCATAGCCAAGCCTTTGTACTCTCTTTTAACCAACTTTGAGTGGACAACTGAATGTGAAAATTCATTCAATGAACTTAAACGACGCTTGTGCTCAGCACCTATATTGACCACCCCAGATTGGAGTAAGCCATTCCATGTGCATGTGGATGCATCCAATTACGCCATAGGATGTGTGTTAGCACAACCCACGAATGAAGGTAACATAGATCTTCCCATAGCTTACGCGAGCAGACAATTGAACACAGCCGAAAGAAATTACACCACGACGGAACGAGAAGGATTAGGGATGATCTACGCTGTAAAGAAGTTTAGGCACTACTTGTTGGCCACCAAATTCAAGTTCTTTACAGATCATCAAGCCCTATTATATTTAGTCAACAAACCATGTAACACAGGACGATTAATATGTTGGTTTCTATTACTCATGGAGTATGATTTTGAAGTAGTAGTTAGGAAAGGAAAGACGCATCTTAGAGCTGACCACCTCTCAAGATTAACCTCAGGAGAAGCTCCTCAAGGAGTAGCGGATGATCTACCAGATGCATACTTGTTTAACCTTGAGATAGCACCAGAATGGGCTAAGCCTTTAGTCCCTATTCTGACATACGGACCCAAGAATCCTAGAATAAAGATCAAAGAAGGAGAGATTACCAAGTCTCAGAGATACCAAATAATGGCAGGAAGCATATATAAACAAGATAATCAAAAGATTCTTGCTTGTTGTGTAGATGAATCAGAACATGCGAATTGGTTGCAATTAGCACACTTAGGTGCACTAAAGCAACATCATTCAAAACATAGAACACTACAGACTCTGCAGAGATTGGGAGTATATTGGCCTACGATGGAAGCAGATGTCTACAAGTTGTGTAAGGAATGCAACATGTGTTGTGAAAGACCACCAGTAGAACATGCTACACTATATCACGTGTCTCTCACACCAGACTGGAGTGAACCTTTGGTGACCTACTCGAGGACGAACACATTCCCTCAAGGAATGACCTTAGCTCGACAACGCAGTCTAGAGCAGGAAGCTCAAGACTACTCCCTTATTGGTGATAATTTGTACAAAAGAGGACGAGATGGATATTTAAGACAATGTGTTCATGAGAGCGATTATCTTAGCATACTAGAGACTGCACACCAAGGTGTTGCAGGAGGTCATTTTGGACCCGATAGGATAATCAAAGCCATCCTCTTTGCAGGATTATGGTGGCCCACTCTTCACATGGATGCACATACCTATGTAAAGAGATGTGATGTGTGCCAAAGAACTCAGTTCCCTACTCGCAGAGACGAAATGCCATTGAAACCCATGATGGGCGGACGTGCATTTTCTAAGTGGGGTATAGACTTTGTAGGACCCATTAACCCCCCTGCAAAAGGTACACATGCGGAATACATTATTGTTGCCACAGATTATCTAACCAAATGGGTAGAGGCGAAAGCCACAAAAAAGAATGATGCTCACACGACTGCAAAATTCTTATTTGAAAATGTCTTTACAAGATATGGACTGCCTATAGAGTTAGTGAGCGATCGAGGCACTCACTTTCTAAACCAAGTCATTGAATATTTGTTACAGGATTTTATGGTGATTCACAAGAAATCTGCACCATATCATCCTCAGGCCAATGGTCAAGCTGAAAGCACTAACAAGATACTTTGTACTGTACTGACGAAACTCGTGAACAATAAACGTTCAGATTGGGACAAACAGCTACACCACGCTGTTTGGGCATATCGTGTGGCCTACAAGACCGTACTCAATGCAACTCCCTTTCAGATGGTTTTTGGTCAGAATGCAGTGCTTCCTTTGGACTTCTTGATACCGACCCTTAAGGTTGCACAAGAACATCAGTGGACCGGCCATGAATTATCAGCGAGAATAATGGACTTGGAACGATTAGGAGAAACAAGGCTGAAAGCAGCAGCAGGAATATACGCAGCGAAGAAGCAACAGAAAGCATATTTTGATGCGCATGTGAAAGATAAAGGCCTAAAAGAAGGAGATTTAGTTCTAGTATATACGCTCAAACAACACGCACGCAAGTTAGAAAAGCGAGGTTATGGACCTATGATCATTAACAGACTCTCGACTAGTGGAGCAGTACAGTTAGCCACTTTAGAAGGAGATATAATGCCTAATTACATTAGTGGCTGTAGAGTCAAACTATATCAAGAACCTCTTACTGAGGATATGCTTAGACGACTCACGTTGGCAAAGAAGCGCAAGGAGGAAGAAAATAGAATACGAGCGGAAGCTCAGGCAGAAGCCATAGAACGCATTAAGCGCATGAAGCTAAGAAGACAAGGACTAGGGAGAGAACATTATAACCATCTGGAGACATCACCCAGATACCCCATGGCCATGTGTCAAGTAAAGTCAACCACTCATCCTAGCATAGTGGACAGGAGACCATTCATTACAGTTAGGCTAGAGCACGGTAACCATAGCCAAGAACTCAGGGCTTTAATTGACTCAGGTGCTGCGACTAGTGCGATTAGATGGTCCCACTATAAGGATTCAGGAATAGAAATGCGGCCAATTGAGGCATACCTCATAGGCCTAGGAGGCATGGAAACCCCTTGCATGGGTGAGGTGGACATTCCTATCCTCGTTAAGGATGTGACTATGACAGTGAAGCTATTAGTGTGCCATGATGACGACCTGATAGAACCCCTAATCTTTGGCCAAGATTGGCTCTACGATCACTCAGTGGACCTAAATCTTAGACAAGGCTCCTTACAGATTGGAACCTTAGAACAGAAGCGAGTGATACCGCTTGACTTCCCTAACGGCATTCCGCTTGACGGTTGTGACCCTAGACCCTATGAAACGCATGCGACGGAAGACAGGAAGATTTTTGGGCAGACCAGTCACGTTACGTCTACACCAACCCACTCGGGCTTGGCTATAGATAATTGTCAATCAGAAGGACGACCGATGATCTTCCCTGGGACTTCCTGCAAACTAGAAGAGACAGTTACCCAACTGCAAGGGCAGAAGGGCACAATCAGAGGTCAGGTGGGTCGCATCAGCGGCCAAATGAGCACGACACCCTGCGGTGCTCATCCTTCCAAACTTGTTGCGGACTGGCCTAGATTAAAGTTAAATAAGGCATCACTTCCTAATGGGCAGGTCACGCAAGTGTTGGATCTCCCTTCTTTTCCAAAGCAGAGTGTCCATCCGACCTCTCAACCTCAACAACAACAGAGTCAACCACGACAAAGGAACCCAGACCGACGACAGTATCAGAGGAAACAACATGGAAAGCAATTTAGGCCACCCAAAGGAAGCGGCACCAGACAAATATGGGTGCCAAAAGGACAAAAAGCACCGAAGAACTCCAACCAAGCAGAGATCGACAAGAAAAAGGCCGAACAGAAACAGAATCGATATCCACCATCCCCTCGACCTTCTTCTACAGGTCCGAGCATTCGACAGATTTGGATCGCCAAGAAGTACCTTACCCATAGACCCACGCCCACGCAGATTTGGGTACCCAAACCATGTATCATAGCTCAACCCATAAGCCATGTAATATATAACCCCCACAACTCATTTCATCCCTCGATACCACCACACCCGACACCACCCTTTGCCCCTCAACAGAAACCCACCACCCAATCCAAGATCCTTAGGAAATGGATACCGAAACGTGTCCAACCGTCTCCCCCTAACCCCATGTCTGATAAAACTACCCCCCCGACTAACATACAACCTTGTACTAAATCACTAACCTTTAAACCTTGTATAAATTCACCCACCATCATCACACATCACTCGTAATCTCATCTCATCAAGAAATGTATGCATGATCTGAAACGTATAGGTGTCTAGAGACCTGCACTAGTGCTGCAAGAAACATTGCATCCATCACATCACAGCACTTGGCTACACGGGTTACGCATCAGTTATGGAAAGGGATTGCGGTCTCACTTTAATGGGATCATGATTAATTTCCATGCTAATGTGTTAATCTTTTGTAGCAGATCTGTCTCATTAGCGCATCCGTCGCCATGCAAACCGACGAAGGAACATCAGGAGCAGGCCCCAGTGTAGCGGCTGTGCCCCTCAACGTGCTACGAGCAGAGTCCCACCCGACTGCTCCACCACCGGAATTTCAGGGATTTCCAGGGCCCATGCCTATCGACAACCCAACCATGGGCTACACTGAAAAGATACACAGGAACTCTCATTGGTTTCAGGGCCTTGCAAGACCCCTTGCGGACGCGGACTTTATATTTGAATCCTCTCTGACATTTGATGACCGCACATGGGGAAAATACCAGTTTTTCTCCAGAGAGTTCGAAGCCCTACAGAGCACCCAGGATTTAACTCATGTTTGGGCCAGAGCAGGCTTCACAGAGTATTTCAGTGATCCTCTGCCCAAACCGGATTTTTACAGGTGCTATTATTTAATCACTACATTGCTGGCCTCGGAGAATAAGGACATCCCAGGAACCTTCATATTGCCTACTCTAGTGGATGATCCACCTTACAAGAGATTTTATCTCTCTAAGGACTTAATCAGAGCAGCCATCAAGATTCATGGAACCCACACACCCACAGATCGAGAGAGATTAATTCCAGAACCGATGAAACGTGGGGACGTCACAAAGTGGGAGGAGATTTCGGCCATTACACCTGAGTTGTCAAAGCCACTACGGATATGCATGCAACATTTCGCATTTCCAGCTCAGGACAGATTTACCATGCCCCATAAACGAATCTGGTTCGGATTATATTTGGCATGCACGGGACCTCAAACTGTTGATCTGGCAAGCTGGATCATAGATCAAATGTACCTGGCACAGCACAGATGGGAGCGTAAAAAAGTGCTTAACGGATGTTGTGCACTCACAAGAATTGTGTATATGTGCTTGGCTTATGACTTGCCCATCGAGCGTGCATTAACAGGAGAGGAATTGAAGGCATTCAAGGGCACAACGAAGAAAGCCAAGAAGCCCAGTAGGACACGGGCAGGTAAGCGCATGCGAGGCACCATCCCTTGCCTCCAAGTGCCAGAGTCGCCATCACCACAACCCTCTCCAGAGCGTCCACAGACAGAAGCTGCTCCCACTGTACAACCTATTCGCATACGGTCGTCCAGACCAGTGATTACGAAGGCCACCACTAGTACCGCTGCACCTCAGGTAGCTGCCACTTCAGAACCCACCACCACCACATCAGAAGCTCCCACCACTATTGGTGCGGAAGCGTTTTCTTTCCCGATACCACATATGGAGGCCGACCCCATAAACACGACATTTGATTTTGAGATGCCTGATGCATTCTCAAACGAATTCCAGTATTCAGAAGCACAACTGTTCTCCCAGGAATACGAACGTCCCAGCTACCCGACCACACCACGAGATTTGCCACAGGGACAAGCTGTGTCAAGCTCTGAAGAAGAGAGAACCGAAACAGACAATGAGGAAGGCGACGATGAAGCCAGCCAGGGCTCACATGACGAACAGACAGAGGGCCAAGGCCAACAAACCGACACACACGGCGACACCAGCACATATGAAGATGAAACTTTCGAAGCCGCAGCGTACACACTGGCTATAAAGAAATTATATCGTACCATGGAGAAAGTCTGGGCACGAAAGAAGTTAACTGAAGAGGAGAGCCAGACATTAATTGAACAGGAACTCATCTCCGGAGGATTCGAAGACGCATACATCAGAGGGTTCAGAGAGTTAGTCCAATCAGTAGGCTCCCATGAAGCACTCAGGTTTTTACAAAGGAAGCAACTACCACAGTTTGACCCCCGTCGAGTGCGACTACTTTCAAAACCCGGAGAATATATTCGCGTACCAACAGGAGCTCAGTCTTCAGCACAAGCCAGGGAGGCACACCTCGCCCCCGAAAGTTCATTGACCGCAGAACCCATCCTTGTAGATTCCCCACCACGTACTACCATTGTACGTACCACTACTATCCTCGAAATAACATCCACCCCTTCTACTCCTCTCTCACCTCATCTTTCACCAACCCATCCCGTATCCCCCGCACACCCACCTGCTTCCCCCACATCCACAAGTGTACAAGGCAACATAGCCACAACCTTTTCCTTACCCATTCATACCACCATGCCCACACCCAACCCTCCGCATCCATATGTTAACCCCTTCACCCCTTCATCTTTCCCCGCGTATCCCCCACCGCTAACACCCCCATTCCCCTTCCTAACCCCACTAACCTTCTCACCAGTCTCACCTCCCCACCCTACCATAACCCC
Source organism: Ceratopteris richardii (assembly GCA_020310875.1). NCBI lineage: Eukaryota > Viridiplantae > Streptophyta > Polypodiopsida > Polypodiales > Pteridaceae > Ceratopteris > Ceratopteris richardii. The sequence continues at coordinate 172,030,553 of CM035406.1, forward strand.
TATTTCCCCGTTTCACCAAGCTGCTCCAACCATTCCCCCTGTAAACTACACTACATTCGCAAATCCCGTATTCACACCTACACAACCACCCACAATCACACCACTTTTCACAGTCACAACACTAAACATGTCCAATGGCATGGACATATCACCATCCACCTCACCACCACCCACTCCACTCACAACACCCTCATATTTAGGCACGTCACAATTTTCCACAATCACCACTGCATCCACTGTCCCAACCCCATTTCCCATTCCCACTGCATCTACTCCCACTACATCCTCATTTAGCACTTCACTACTACTATCGCCCACCATAGACACCGCATTTCAACACATGTTCACATGCATGACGCAAGTCCGCGATGAGTTTGCATCACTCGGCACCAACTATCAACAGCTGCAGAAAACGACGAATGAATTACAAACGCAGCTTAATTCGTTATCAATTGAGAACGCCTCACTGAACAGCCGATACCAAGATTTACGAGAGGCCTATCACAAATTAGAACTAGAAAGTGAGGAGAAAACAAAAGAGGCCACCGCGGATTTGGATAACCTACTTCGAGCCCAGACCGTCCGCAATGCAACGCTCACTAGAAATATGGGCTTACTAAGAAGACACTTAGCCGCAGCAAAAGAGGAGAACCAGAGACTCCAAGAGCAGAATAGAGAGAACTTGGAAGCGGCACTGGACCACCCAGAACAACCACTAAGTCCGAGCAAATTCAAAGCAATCCCATCCGAATCGATGCGGATGTTGCTAGATGATCATGTGCGATTGCTCGAGGACTATGATCGTATGAATGAAGAGCATCAAAAGTTAAAGGAAGATCACAAACTGCTACAACTCAGAGAACCAGCAACACAAAAAGTACAAGTAGCAGCAGAATTACCAGCGCCTGCGGACCCTGCCCCTGAAATTTTAGAGGAACTCAACGCACTTCGGGCCCAGGTAACAAATCTTGAATCTAGAATTGCAGTCTATGAAGCACCACCAAGGCCAGACTCCCCACCTGAGCTACCAGCTGAGGAAGAAACCGTCACTATCCCGGTGGAGGAGACATTCGAAGAGGCATATGAACCGATACCCATCCCAGGCGGACGTGTCACGGCCGAAGGCCAGATGACCTATGAATTACCTACCCCCGCGTGGATGAAGACAGTTGAAGAACTCAGAACGACACACTCGACCAGAGTAGAGGCACAGCTACATGCCATGGCCATAATTGAAGAGAGAATTTTACAGTCACCATTCTTTGCTCAATTGGCCCCGCGACGCTACATATCTGGGCATGAGCTCCAATATAAACCGTACTTCATGTTAATGGCCGAATACCAGTTAGCCATAGAGAAAGAAACAGGTATGAAACCAACGCATGCCACTCAATTCGAGCCAGAGGACTTGCCACCAAGGGCGCAGAGAGGTGAAATCCTTCAACCAGACTGGCGCAGAGATTTATTGCAAAACTATCCCGAGATGATGAGCACATGGGTAAAAGCGCCGCTGCATTTAAAATTTAACCCATGCTGGGGACCAGTCCCACGACGCCGCTCTTGGACTGCCTTCGCCATTAAAGTACAGAACAATAAGCAGTGCCAAGACTGGCTGAACTATCCATATTTCAGGCCACCAATCGAGTTACCCACAGTAGGCTACATGATGGCGACGATCCGCCACTGGCTCCCTAGATTAAAACATATGGATGATGTTGCCGCGCACATGACTGTCAAAATCTTTGACATGATGCAGATGGTCTTTAAAGTCTTCCGACGCGTCAAGGCTCCCCATGTAAACACCCCGGGCTTTGAGCATGGCAACTTTGATTTAGTCTATGACATGAGCACAACGCCATCTCTACGGGTGTGTTACGCCTGGCACTGCAGGATCAAATATCTACCGGCATGTTACAAGCAGACATTCGAAGAAATGTTCACCACCGGCTTTTGGGAGTACCATTCAGAGGTATTTATAAGCAGGCCCACACACTTATTGCAATTATTCGCCTATGAATGAATGGTGTACTCCACACATTATCAGCTCCCACCACCAGACGAGCCACAACCTATCGACTGGGAGAAACTCGAGGCTGATCTAGCCCGAGACATTCGTATATCAGAGCACACGCTCGCTCAAGACCTCCTACAGAACTACATCCGGCAGACCTCACAACAAGGTTCTGTCAGGGACGACAGAAGCGAGAGGGAGGGGGGTGTTGGAAGCAGCAAGAGGCACAGACGCCACGGAAGCATGTAAAGAAGGAGCAGGGAGCCAGGAGGATCGATTTTTCAAACAAATACATTTCTTATTAATTCTCCAAACATTCAACAGTGATTATTATCACTAATTGTAACATATGTATCATAGAAAACCCCATTTTGTAATCTATAGCTCCATTTTGTGCAAGCCGAGGAGTCCTCGAGCTTGAGGAGCTTAGGTAGAATGCTCGTACCAATTTTCGTTATTTTTAGACATCGTTTACCCTTCCAAATAGCCTCTAGGACCTATTTTTTAACTAGGCCGGTCACTAGATGTGAAACCGGTCAAAACTAGTCTAGAAACTATAAAAAGAGCTAGAGAGCTCATTTTTGAGGTTGGTTCATTTTGGTTAGTGTGAGCATAGAGCTAGTTTGAGCTTGTAAGAGCATTCTTGAGTAATAGAGCTAATTTCCACCTTCCATTGTGTCTTGCTTGTCTCTTCATTGTGTGTGTGTATGTGTGTGTGCATCTTTGTGCTTCTCACCTTCACTCTCACATCATCTCACGTTCACGATCTTCATATCACTCCTACCTCTCCCACGGATTGACATTAAGGAGGTGAAGCTTCTTAACGTGGTACTTACCATTGTGCTAGAGCAACAGTTGTCTACCTGGATAACACGTCAGAGAAAATTTTCTTGGTAACAGAACATGATAGACATGCATATACTTGGAAGAATGAATTGATTTTCCTTCCACCAAGATCCAATGTTTCCCATGGCCTCCAAGGAGTAGGATCATCCCAAGCTCATGAAGCCTAGAGAGAAAGAACTAGAGAGAGACATGAGGTAAGTTTTGCACACACGGTGGGCAGAAATAGAGCAGGATTTGAAAATGAAAGACCTGAAAGAGAGAGACATCAAGCACATAGGCAACAAAGAGATGAACATGATTTTCCATTGCCTAGACCCCGAGAGCACACAAGAACCCTTAGACCCACTCAAGTGATCAAGGCAATGAAGAATTATCTTGACGGGTCAAGAGATTCTTATGATCATATGGCTGAGTTCAAACAAGTGTTAAGAGCTGAAGAGGTTGAGGATTTATTCACCCAATACGAGGCATTTGGTTTGACTCTTAAGGGCACTGCCTTGGCTTGGTTTCAACCATTGAGTAGTCGCAACTATCGTGACATAGGTCAGTTGCTAGACGAATTCATTGTAGAATTTTCCAAGAGTGGTATCAGGCATAACACATCATCTTTAATCCACAGTTTCAAGTAGACACCCCAAGAAACAGTACGACTAGCAGGTAGAAGGTTCAGACAATACCTAGAAAGATGCCGTGCTCCAGAGTTACCCACACCAGCCAAACAAGTGGCTTTGTTCTTAGATGGCTTATTGAGCACAAAGTTGAGATCATATGTGTATTTGAAAGAGCCCAAATCCATAGAAGAGTGTGTGCGGACGTGCATTGACATAGAAGATAACTTGGGTGAGGAGTTAGGATTGTCCAAACTCTATAAGGATTCTGATAGTTCTACTAGTCATACTTCAAAATTCTCCACGGAAATAGATGAGATAGCTGAGCAAGTTGCCAAGAAGCTAGGTGTCCAAAATAGACAAACACAAAGATTCACCTCATTGAACCGATGTTATACCTGCGGAGGCGACCACATGGCTAACGTATGCCCAATGCAAAACCAAAACATTAGAGAAAGGAATGCTCCATATTGCACTATTGAGAGAAAATACACGAACCACACGGCTCAAGATTGTCCCTACAATAGGCAGGCTGTTAGACAAACTTATCAGCAACCTTACCAATAAGGTAGGTATCAGAACCAATACCAACAGCCATATTATCGACCATAACAACAATATCAGGCACAATATAGGCCACAACCAGTCTTGGGAAACCAACCACCAGCTCCTGCAAACGTGATTCCAGTCAAGTATGCAGTGTAGAGAGGAAAATCCAAATAGAGCATTGGTGCCAGTGACCCCATTGATCTTAGAGAATGACTCTCATGCTCATAGTTCAGACTATTCCCATAAAGTAGTCCACATGCGTATTACACGGAGTCACTTGAACATAGTGAGATTTACCCGTATCAATATGAGGCACCACCTATGGAACAAAATTGGGAGCCTCAATACTCCAATGTCATGTACACAAATGCGAACCCTAGGCCCCAATTAAGACAAGTAAGATCACCAGCCCCTAGAGGACCATGTTTTAGATGTCAGGGCAACCATTTTCTTCGTGATTGTCCCCACCCACCATCTCCGAGTCAAGGACAGACTATCACAATACAGGCTTTTTGTCCGGATTGTGGCAAAGACCATCTCCCTAGAGATTGTCCAAGAAACCCCTCTAGTGCGCCCAAGATTACACCTATTAATGTGGTAGGCTTAGTGGCGGATTCAAGTTCAAGTTGTAGTAATGTGGCTCCTATACAAGCTGTCACTAGAGCACAAGCCTTAAAACAGGATAAACCAGCAGAGCAATTGGAGTCGAGTGAATCGGGAGAACCTAGTAAGAGGAAAACAAGAACATGGAAAGATACTAGAGAGAAGGCTAATCGCAAGTGGAATAAAAAGTTATCGAAACTAGAGAAAGCTTAGACATCGCATCTCAAAACCCCTCGCATGTCGACACTCTATCCATTCTGATGGGGGAAGTATCTCAACCCCTAAGCAACGATGAAGCGCGAATGACCTCCACAGGTATCCTTCTTTGACCTCTGCACACCAAAAATGCTCTTACTCAGAGCTTATGCAGAGAACTCCAGTGAGCTTTTGTAGACCTGTAGTAGACACCAAGGGCTTTCCAACAAAACAAATTTCACTTGAAATGGATGCTTACACAAAGAGAAACAATGTCTACAACATGAGCTAGTTGAATGCTCACAACTGCTAGTCAAGCAGAGACCTCACTTCACTCCAGCAAACTTTTCTCAGAGATTATACAGAGAATGAATCTCAAACTTATGTCAACTTTAGAGGACTCTAATAGCTACACAATGACACCAAAATCATAGCAAATGGATACATAGAGAAGGAGAACCAGCCCTTACAACAGAGAGCAAAATATTTCCAACAGAGCCTACACAAAGAGAGAGATATCAATCACACAACTTCACTAAAATGAATGTTGCTCCCAGCTTACTCAGAGAATGCTCCAGAAAATTGGTAAGCATAAAGTAGACTCTTATAGCTATCCAATGAGACAAGAATTACATCAAATGGATACCATATGAGGGAGAACCAATGCTAACAACTCAGGGGTAGAGAGTTGCAACACTGCCTGCGCACACACATAGATATGCCTACTAAAAGAAAACAAACAAGCAAGCAAGGGGGTTGCTTAAGCAAGGGGCTTGCTTATCACAACTCCAGCACTTAGTGCTCACTTTACATGAGCTAAAACTCCAAGAAGATGGCCCAAAAGAAGTCGGGATACATGCTCCTTTTATAGTGAGAGGTGTGCCCCTAAAATCTAGGAACTACCTTTCCAAATCAGCCTCCTAACTTGGAGGAATTAGTTGAGATGACTTGGGGAGTGGTTGAGTGACTTTTCTTGATGGAATCTCGTGGCTTTTGGCTTCCTTTGATTGCTCCACATGTCCATAAAAGATTCCCCACGAATTTTTAGCTTGAAGCTTGACTTTTAACACTCCCCCTCAAGCTTCAATTCTTCATCCTCATCCAAGCTCCTTCATGTTGATGCATTGCTTGAATTTTGAAATCTTCATCCCATCCAAAGCCTTTGTAAACATGTCCGCAACTTGGTCCTTAGTACCAATATGATGTACTGAAACTTCCTTGGATATCACCTTTTCCCTTATGAAGTGATAGTGCACTTCAATATGCTTGGTTCTAGCATGATAGACAGGGTTCGATGCTAGATGAATGCTACTCATGTTGTCACAAAAAATTGGATATGTGTCAACTTGCAAATTAAGCTCCATAAATAACTTCTTAATCCACATTAGCTCACATGTGACTTGAGCCAAAGCTCTATACTCAGCCTCGGTGGAAGATAATGCCACCGTGGGTTGCTTCTTTGAAATCCATGAGATGATCTTGCTACCTAGCATGACTAGGTAACCACTTGTACTCCTTCTATCTTCCTTCGAACCGGCCCAATCGGCATCGGAATAAGCTTTGACCTGCATATCATCATCAAATGAGTAGAACAATCCTTCATTTATAGTGGCTTTGAGATATCGCAACATTCTTCTTGCAGCTTGCAAGTGTGTAGTCCTTGGACTATGCATAAATTGTGATAACACTCCAACTCCATATGCTATGTCAGGCCTGGTTATTGTGGCATAATTGAAAGAGCCTACAATAGATCGATACAAAGTTACATCCTCTAATGGCTCTCCATCAATGGATCTTAGCTTTACATTAACTTCCATGGGATTTGAAATAGGCTTGCAATGTAGCATCCCAAACCTCTCAAGTAGGTCTAGAATATACTTCCTTTGTATGAGCATAATACCTTCTTCTTTGTATACAACTTCAATGCCAAGAAAATACCTAAGATCTCCAAGATCAGAGATCCTAAACTCCTTTCCAAGCTTTGCCTTGATCTCCTCAATGCCCTTTGTATCATTACCTGTAATGATAAGATCATCTACATACACACACATGTAGACCACAAGTTCTCCTCTTTGTTTGATGAAGAGAGATGGATCCGCCTTGCATTGATTGTAACCACATTTGATCAAATAGTCCACCAATCTTTGGTTCCAAGCCCTTGGAGCTTGCTTTAGGCCATAAAGTGCCTTCTTCAACCTACAAACATGATGTGGAAACTCTTTATGAACAAAACCTAGTGGTTGCTCCATGTATACCTCTTCTTCCAAGTCTCCATTGAGAAAGGCATTCTTGATATCCAATTGGAAGAGCTTCCATCCTTTGCTAGCAGCCATTGCAATGAGTGTCCTAATGGTGCTCATCTTTGCCACGGGGCTGAATGTCTCTTCAAAGTCCACTCCATAGGTTTGTGCAAAACCCTTGGCCACCAATCTTGCTTTGAACCTAGAAATAGATCCATCTGAATTCCTCTTTACTTTATACACCCACTTATTACCTATTACCTTCATGTTCTCCTTCTTGGGCACTAGAGTCCATGTTTGATTTTCCTCAAGTGCGTCGATCTCTTCTTGCATTGCCTCTTTCCATTCGGTGTACCTGCTTGCATCTTCATAGCAATCGGGCTCATGATCTTCTACTACTTTGTTCATATATGCATAATGTGTTGCCATGTATGAATCATAAGTAAACCTTTGAGTTGGATACTTTACTCTAGAAGACTTCCTTTCTTCACCTTTTGGAGGAATAAACCTCCTCTGCCTTGGGAACTTGATCTCTTTCTTTGACGTGGCTTCTTTCTCCATCATGTGTCCTTCATCATCTTCAACTTCATTACCTTCTTCATCCAACTCCACCAATGTTGCTTTGCCTTTGTTGATTGATTGTGCTTCATAGCTTGATGAAGGTCTCCCCCTCCATGGTGAGTTCATGCTTGAACTATCTTCATTGATGGAACACCTTGGGCCGCTTAGCTCTAGGTCGATTTGTTCTTCATCATGTCCATGCTTTTCTTCTTCATAGTCCTGCATACAATCATACTTCTTATACCAAGGGAGTAGCTCATCAAATGCTACATCCCTTGATATCCTCAAGTCCTTTGTATTTGGGTTGAAGCACCTGTAACCTTTATGATCATTTGAATATCCTAGAAACACACACTTTTCTGCCTTTGGTTGTAGCTTGTGCCTCAATTCACTTGGCACATGTACATAACAAGTACATCCAAATATCTTCAAGTGGGAAAGATCAGGTTTCTTACCATAATAGGCTTGATATGGTGTCAAGCCATGGATCCCTGAGGTAGGAGCCCTATTCATTAGATACACGGCGGTATTTGCTGCATCACTCCAAAACATGTTAGGTACATTCATCTCATTAAGCATTGCTCTAGCGATCTCGGCAATGTATCTATTCTTTCTCTCTGCTACTCCATTTTGTTGGGGTGTGTACCTGCATGTTACTTGCCTCTTGATGCCTTGATCCATTAAAAAATCAGAAAACTCATTTGAGAAATATTCTCCCCCTCCATCGGACCTTAGCTTCTTGATATATGTACCTTTTTCCTTCTCTACCATTGCCTTGAATGCTTTGAAACATGTAAACACATCTGATTTGTTTTTGATGAAATAAACCCAAACCATCCTTGTGCAATCATCTATAAAAGTAACAAAGTACTTGTTACCTCCAATGGATTGCTCTTTCGTTGGCCCCCACACATCTGTATGTATCAACTCCAATGGATGTTGGCTTATGTAGCCACTCTTCTTGAATGGAAGTCTCGCTTGCTTCCCTAGTTGACAAGATTCACATAAATGCTTCATACCTTGTCCTTGGAAGTTGGGAAGACCTTCAACCAGCCTCTTGAATTGCATTTCCTTCATTCTTTGTATGTTGATGTGACCTATCCTCTTGTGCCACAAGTCCAACTCCGAAATCCTCTTGTTTCCATATGTGAAGTAGACATGTTGAGTAGAATGAGAATTTACCTCCAAAGTGAAGAGTCTCCCTTGCTTCTTTCCTCTTGCTATGACCTTGTAACCTTGCTTAGGGTTCTCCACAAAGCATCCACCTTTGTTGAACCTTACTTGATAGCCTCTTTCAACCATTTGCCCAACGGACACCAAGTTCTTTGTGATGGTAGGTACATGCAAGACATCCTTGAGACATCTTCCTTCCTCCTTGTCATCCAAAGCTACATCTCCAACATGGGAGATCTCATGGGCTGTATCATCACCTGTTTCTACATGTCCTTTACCTTTGGGAACATGTAGATTAGTAAACCAAGAAGCATTGCAACTCATATGGTTGCTACATCCACTATCAATATACCAAGTGTTATCTACTTTGCTTGAATTCCCATTCATGTGCATCATCAAGAGATTGTCATTTTCTGAACTTGTAGAAGCATAATTACCTTGGCCTTTGTATGAAGAACCTTGATTATAGTTCCTTTGGTTTCCTCCTTGGTAGCAATCTCTAGCATAGTGGCCAAACTTGCCACATATGTAACATCCTTCGCCATCTTGATTCCTGTTTTGTTGATGTCGTCCTCCTCTTCCTCTTGATCTTCCTCTCCCTCTTTGTGATGAGGTGCCTTGGTCATGTCCTTGATTTCTTGAGTGGCCTTGCCTTCCTCCAAACCTTCCTTTGCCCCTTCCTTGTCCTTGTCTTCCTTTGCCCCTTTGATTACCTGCATAGAAAACTTGTGCATCTTTGCTTTTAGTTGAACTTCCACCTATGTTCATTTCTTCGGTGACCATGAGAGCAACCAATTGCTCAAAATCGGGAAGATTATCCCTTACATAAACTGAAGTGGTAAAGGGTTTCCACTTCTCATCATCTCTCAAACCATTGAGAGTATAAGCCACAAGATCGTCATCGTCTACGTGGCTTCCAATGGATCCCAATGCATCTGATAACTCCTTGACCTTAAGTATGTAGTCATTTATGCTACTCCCTGAGCTCTTCCTAAGGTTGTTGAGCTCATTCTTGAGTTGGATCTTCCTTGCTTTGGTGCTTGTTGAATAAAGCCTTTCAAGTGTCTCCCATACCTTCATGCTTGAATCCAGGTCTTGGATATGGCCGATCATGCTATTGCTAATGTGTTGGGAAAGAATAAAGATAACCCTCTTGTCTCTTTCATTCCATTCCCTAAAGGCCCTTCTCTGGTCATTGGTTGGATTCTCATCCAACCTAGGTCTTGGTTCACTTCCACTAATCAACCCCCAAAGGCCCTTGCCCATAAGATAGTTGGAGACCCTAAATCTCCATGGTTGATAGTTACCTTTGTCTAGCTTTTCAATTTGAGTGTTGAAGTCTCCCATATCTAGTCTTTGATACTTGACCTAGCCCTTGGCTAATGCTCCAATGTGTGTAAAATGAAAATGAGGCTCTGAGGTTACCTCAATCCAAAGCTTTCCTTAGATGGACACCTTGTGCTCTTGCAAATTTGAGTAGAATAGCTCCCCCTTGATGTGAGCTACCTCCAAGAAGCTTTTGTTGATGCAACTCTTCAACCACCAACTCCAAGAGGTCTTCTTGCTTGTATGTGATACCTCCAAGATGCCCAAATGCTCTGATACCACTAATGGGGGAAGTATCTCAACCCCTAAGCAACGATGAAGCGCGAATGACCTCCACAGGTATCCTTCTTTGACCTCTGCACACCAAAAATGCTCTTACTCAGAGCTTATGCAGAGAACTCCAGTGAGCTTTTGTAGACCTGTAGTAGACACCAAGGGCTTTCCAACAAAACAAATTTCACTTGAAATGGATGCTTACACAAAGAGAAACAATGTCTACAACATGAGCTAGTTGAATGCTCACAACTGCTAGTCAAGCAGAGACCTCACTTCACTCCAGCAAACTTTTCTCAGAGATTATACAGAGAATGAATCTCAAACTTATGTCAACTTTAGAGGACTCTAATAGCTACACAATGACACCAAAATCATAGCAAATGGATACATAGAGAAGGAGAACCAGCCCTTACAACAGAGAGCAAAATATTTCCAACAGAGCCTACACAAAGAGAGAGATATCAATCACACAACTTCACTAAAATGAATGTTGCTCCCAGCTTACTCAGAGAATGCTCCAGAAAATTGGTAAGCATAAAGTAGACTCTTATAGCTATCCAATGAGACAAGAATTACATCAAATGGATACCATATGAGGGAGAACCAATGCTAACAACTCAGGGGTAGAGAGTTGCAACACTGCCTGCGCACACACATAGATATGCCTACTAAAAGAAAACAAACAAGCAAGCAAGGGGGTTGCTTAAGCAAGGGGCTTGCTTATCACAACTCCAGCACTTAGTGCTCACTTTACATGAGCTAAAACTCCAAGAAGATGGCCCAAAAGAAGTCGGGATACATGCTCCTTTTATAGTGAGAGGTGTGCCCCTAAAATCTAGGAACTACCTTTCCAAATCAGCCTCCTAACTTGGAGGAATTAGTTGAGATGACTTGGGGAGTGGTTGAGTGACTTTTCTTGATGGAATCTCGTGGCTTTTGGCTTCCTTTGATTGCTCCACATGTCCATAAAAGATTCCCCACGAATTTTTAGCTTGAAGCTTGACTTTTAACACATTCCACCTCATCCCACCCCACCACCCATTGTAAATAGACCGCAACCAGGGTCTGTTTTGGCAGATCCAACCCCAGAAGGCTTGGACATGATGTTCAAGGCCTACCAGGCTCGACTTGAAGAAGGGTCAACAACTGCAAAGCTAGACAAGAGTTACCCTAGAGCAGATTTAGAGATTGAACGGATGAAAATGTGCATGAAAATGGTAAAACAAGCTCAAACTATACTCGAGACTAGTCAAAAGTTCAATCAGACAAACTCTGTAAAACCGGATTTGCATTTCCAAGGCTTACTAGAAAGATTAGAACAATTGGTAAACAAACCACAAGTTTCTTTACCTCCACAGGCTCAACTAGTTATTGAAAGAGGAAGCTCACCACCAATGGGAGGTTATGTTCCTAATTCCACAGATGCTCGAATACCTCCTTCAATTCAACAGTACTCTCAAGAGTTCTTGCAGGAAATACAAGAAGAGAAATGGGCCAAGGAGAAGGGTAATTCCCCTCCTATTCCTGAGATTGATGATCTTCATGATCAATTTCCCCAAGACATTCCATCTATTTACGGAGATGAAGCAGAACAACAAGAAGATGAAAGGTTAGATTTTGAATCTAATACCTTAGAGGAACTGCCTCAATTTCCAGGCCCATGGGAATCTGAATCTCTTCAGATCAGAGCTCCCACAATACTGGTCAGACATGAAGACTCAGTGGTCCCAAGGAACACTGATGTCGTGAAGAACACTAAGGTTCAATGTCATCTCATTGTAGAAGAGCTGCTCAAAGCAAAACCCGAGCTATGGAATCATGTGAAGGATCAGGTTCCAGAACTTGATTTCAATATGCCAAAAGCAGGCTCTACGCAAAAAGTGCCAGAGATACCTCTAGACAAAATAGGGGACATGTGTGAGGGTGAAGAAGGTAATACTTATCTTCCAATCACTTACCAAGGTTACATAACCAAAGCAATCATAGATTCAGGTGCTGGTGTTGCTATTGCGACCACCTCCTTGTGGAAGCAATGGGGCAAGCCCACATTAAGACCAACTAGAATGAAGCTTCAAATGGCTGATGGTCATTTTGAAAGACCTCTAGGATTGCTAGAAGGGATAGCTCTAACCACTTGTGGTGTAGAGTTTGAGCACACATTTGCTATATGTGACATTGAGAAAAATAATGTCTATGAGATGATCCTAGGAAGACCCTTTCGAGGACAATTGCAAATAGTACAGGATTGGGGAACCAACTCCTTGTACTTGCAGCACTTAGGGGTCACCACCAAGGTCAATTTGAAGGATTACTCCTTCAGAGATGTACCACCCCTACAGTGGAATCCTATCCACAAAGCAAAAGAAGATTCAATCTCTGTGCATTCTGAAAGTTCACCTGATCCATCATGGCTGCATGAAGATACTCATTTGTGGATGTGCAAGGTCGCAGAGGAAGAGGAAAAATGCTTGAAGGCGCGAGAAGAAGGAACTTCACCAGGAGATAGAACAATTAAAGACCCAGCTTATACACTGATGATCTTTCCAGATGAGGAATTTGAGCCTCATGGCTGGCCAGAAATCTTAGCTACCATGGACATTGCTGTTAATGAAGAACAATGGACACCTCATTGTGATGAGGAGGGTTATGATATTTCAGTGTTCATGTGTCAGCCCTTGCTAGAAGAATGTGACCCTAGTGATGTCATAGAAGAAGAAGAGAATGACGATGATCTAGAGTCCATTGTGACGGATAGTTGCTTTAACTCAGAGCAGCACTATCTAGAAGATATAGGAGTGTTCACCCAGAAAGAAGAAGAACCTCTCACAAGTATTAAAACGGTAAATTCAAAGGATGGAAGTGAGAGCAGTCAAAAGAAAAAGAAAAGAAAAGTAGTGAAACCAAAAGAGGAGGAATCATTGTTTGAAGTACCCAAAAACTTTAAGAAATATGAAGTTGACGACCGCAAAATTTTGGTATGCATGCCTAAGAGAGAGGCCATCATAGGAGAATCATATGATAATAAAGAAAAGACCAAGAAAATTGTAGTGACCATTGAAGAGAACGAAGAGAGATGCACATACATAGGAGATGACCTAAGTGCAAGAGAAGAAATGGAGCTCGTAGCTCTATTAAGGGAATATAGGGATGTGTTTGCATGGAACTATAGAGACTTGAAAGGGGTAGATCCAAGAATTTGTTCTCATACTATCCCCATGACTGCTGATGCCAAGCCCACCAAACAGAAGCCCTACACATATAATGATACATATGCAGCCAAAATAAAAGAAGAAATTGATAGGTTGATTGAAGCTGGATTCATCTATGAGATTGAGCATACTGAATGGGTGTCCCCCATTGTAGTGGTACCCAAGAAGAACGGGAAGTTGCGAGTGTGTATTAACCTTAAAAAAATTAATGCCGCTTCGATCAGAGATAGTTATCCACTTCCAATCACAGAACACCTATTGGAGCGTGTTGCAGGCAAGGAAGTTTATAGCTTCCTTGATGGATTTTCAGGTTACAATCAAGTAGCCATTGCCCCAGAAGATCAACACAAAACAGCTTTTGCCACAGAGTGGGGAATCTTTGCATTTCGTGTTATGCCATTCGGGCTCACAAATGCACCTGCAACATTCCAACGGCTCATGTGTCATGTCTTCAAAGAGTTCTTGCAAAAGAGCTTAGAAGTATATGTGGATGATTTATGTGCTCATTCCCAAGAAAGAAGATTTCACATCCCTGAACTCAGACAAATCTTTAACAAGTGTAGAGAATATTGAGTGTGTCTGAACCCAGAAAAGTGTGTGTTCATGGTGTGTCAAGGTAAAATCTTAGGTCATATTGTTTCTAAGAATGGAATCTCAACAGATGAAGATAAGGTACGAGCCATAGCGGAGCTATAACGGCCAAGGAATGTTAAAGAGGTACAAGCCTTTATGGGCCACTGTGGATATTACCATAGGTTTATCCACATGTACGCGATCATAGCTAGACCCCTTTATGCCTTGTTGTCTAATTTTGAGTGGAACGACGAATGCGAGAATTCTTTCAATGAACTGAAGAAATATTTGTGCATAGCACCAATACTTACCACTCCTGATTGGAATAAACCATTCCATGTCCATGTGGATGCATCCAATTATGCCATAGGATGTGTGCTAGCACAACCCACCGGTGAAGGAAATTTAGATTTACCCATAGCATATGCTAGCAGACAGCTAACCGCAGCGGAACAAAACTATACCACAACTGAGTGAGAGGGCTTAGGCATGGTATATGCTGTGAAGAAGTTTAGACACTATTTATTGGCCTTGCAATACTGGACGCTTAGTAAGATGCTTCCTCTTACTAATGGAATATGACTTTGAAGTTGTTCTCAGGAAAGGTAGAACCCACCTTCGGGCAGATCACCTTTCTCGCATCAGTTCAGGAGAGTCACCGCAAGGAGTGTCTGACGAATTACCCGATGCTTATCTATTCAATTTAGAAGTTGTTCCTAAATGGGCAAATAAGTTGGTACCAGTCCTAACCTTCAGCCCTGCAAATAAGAATGTGAAAACATCACAAGAAGAAATTGTAAAATCACATAAATATCACATATTGGCAGGAAGCATGTACAAAGAAGATACTGAGGGTGCATTAGCTTGTTGTGTCGAGGATGATGAACATAGTAGTCGGTTGCAGCAAGCTCATGAAGGATTGCTAGGAAATCACTATTCTAAACAACAAACATTGCAGAATCTGAAGCGTTTAGGAGTGTATTGGCCTAGCATACACAAAGAAATACATGAGTGGATTAAGAATTGTCCAATGTGCAGAGAGAGACCCCCAGTGGAGAATGCGACCCTTTATCAAGTGTCATTAATTCCAGATTGGAGTGCTCCATTTGTAGAGTTTATGAGGTCGGGAAGATTACCCAAAGAGGTTAGTCTAGCAAGAAGACGAAGCATGGAGCAAGAGGCTCAAAGCTATGCCTTAGTAGGAGAGAACCTATACCAAAGAGGCAAAGATGGTTATCTAAGACTGTGCGTTCATGAATCAGACTATTTAAAGGTCTTAGAGACTGCACACAGCGGTGTTGCAGGTGGACACTTTGGTCCTGATCGAGTAATCAAGACCATTCTATTCTCAAGACTTTGGTGGCCAACTCTTCATATGGATGCACATACCTATGTGAAGAAATGTGACACATGCCAACGTGCGCAATATCCTATCAGAAAAGTCGAGATGCCTTTGAGGCCCATGATGGGAGGACGTGCATTCTCAAAGTGGGGTATAGACTTTGTAGGTCCTATTAACCCCCCAGCTAGAAACTCCCATGCAGAGTACATCATTGTAGCCACAGATTACCTTACAAAATGGGTAGAAGTCAAAGCCACAACAAAGAATGATGCTCATACGACGGCTAAGTTCTTATTCGAGAATGTGTTCACTAGATATGTACTACCAATAGAGTTAGTAAGTGATAGAGGCACCCACTTCTTAAATGAAGTCATTGAAAATCTTCTCCAAGAATTCTTGGTGATACATAAGAAGTCTGCCCCCTATCATCCCCAAGCTAACGGACAGGCCGAGAGCACAAATAAGATCCTATGTAATGTCTTGACTAAATTGGTAAATAATAAACGCTCTGATTGGGACAAACAACTTCATCATGCTGTTTGGGCTTACCGAGTTGCCTACAAAATAGTACTCAATGCCACCCCATTTCAGATGGTCTTTGGACAGAATGCTGTGCTACCTTTAGATTTCCTAATTCGAGCATTAAAAGTAGCACAAGAGCATGAGTGGAATGGACATGAATTGTCCTCTAGGATCTTTGATCTAGAACGCTTAGGTTAGACAAGGCTACGTGCGGCGGCATGTATCTATGCTGCAAAGAAAAGGCAAAAGGCATACTTTGATGCACACATCAAGGATAAGGGACTGAAAGAGGGAGATCTAGTGTTGGTTTACACACTAAAGCAACATGCTCGTAAGTTGGAAAAAAGAGGATACGGACCCATGATCATTAATAGAATTTCCACTAGTGGTGCAGTTCAGTTGGCCACTCTAGAAGGAGATATCTTGCCAAACTATATTAGTGGATGTAGAGTCAAGTTATACCAAGAACCTCTTACAGAGGATATGCTTACGAGACTGAACACGACTAAGAAGCGAAAAGAAGACGAGTTAAGAGTGAGAGAAGAAGCACAGGCAGAGGCCAGAGAGCGTATTAGGCAAAATACGTTAAGGCGACTAGGCCTAGATGTCAACTTGAAAGCCCCAAAATATCACATGGATATGTGCCAAAAATCAAGCATAGGGACTTCTCAAGTCAGTGACCGAAGACCCTTTGTGACCATAGAGGTCGGACAAGGGAAGGGTGCAAGGACGGTGAAAGCATTGATTGACTCAGGTGCAGCAAGTAGTGTAGTTAGACTTTCCTACTGCCAAGACTTGCAGTTGAACATCAATCCCATAGAAGCTTATCTCATAGGATTGGGAGGTGTGGAAACCCCTTGTTTGGGCGAGGTGGAACTCCCCATCTACCTTCAAGATGTTCCAATGAAAGTCAAAGCGCTAGTGTGTCAAGATGAGAACCTTACAG
The DNA here is from genome assembly GCA_020310875.1 of Ceratopteris richardii. Classification (NCBI taxonomy): domain Eukaryota; kingdom Viridiplantae; phylum Streptophyta; class Polypodiopsida; order Polypodiales; family Pteridaceae; genus Ceratopteris; species Ceratopteris richardii. The sequence continues at coordinate 172,047,533 of CM035406.1, forward strand.
AACCACTTGTCTTAGGACAAGATTGGATTTATGAAAATGCAGTCAACTTGAACCTAAGAAGTCAACTTCTTCAAGTTTGGGTCTAGGGACAATGCTTTACATTAGAACTAGAAAATGGCATACTCACAAATCCAGATGTCACATCTTGCAGTTCTCCTAGGACTAATCTTAGCAAAAGAGATGTATGCATCAAAAGATCTATGTCGCAGGAGAACTCAATCATGGAAGAACATGCTCAAAGACAAGTGGACTCCTCCTCTGGTGCAAGGACTAATGCCGCCACTACAACTCAACCAACAAGGCAAGCACAACAGGACAGGACCACTGCTATATCAAATAGACAATGGGATTTCCAAAGGAAAGTAGTGCTGGGCATGAAGAAGATCTGGATACGAAAAGGAGAGCAGCCATCACCCTTGGCCCCAAAAACCCCATCCAGGCAAGTCAACCAGGCCAGAAGACGAAGGAAGAAGATCAGACAAGCTCAACCACAAGATCTCCGACAAATATGGATACCTAAGAAATTAGTTGCAGCTCAACAAGGGCGATTACACATGTGGGTACCCAGGAAGCTCTTACGTCTGCAACAACCTATGCTCTCCCATACGTGAAAAGTCTCAACAAAGAAGCCAAGGCGAAGCAAAGGTCAGAACCAAACACCAAGAACAACAGTAGACCAAGTAACCTCTTCAACGCGAGTCAAGCGACGAGCCACAGAGGTATGGGTATGGAAGCCAAAAGCACCGGTAGGCCTCACAGAACCAAAGAGCCAACCACGAAGGATCAAACCCTCAAGAAACCATCCAAACATGAAGCAACCAAAGGAGATTGCTACACAGTCGAAGACCGTTCTCAAATGGATCCCTATAAGGAGGAATGATCAGCTGCCATCTCGAGATACAATGGATACCTCCAACAAAGATGGCGTCAACATCTGCAAATGACATTAAGCCTCGACGAGCGACAACCATGTGCTCCCGGCACAACCCTGTCTTTTGCACCATTCAGGCCATGCATTTCCAAAGTATGCATTAACATAGGGCCACATTACATGGTCGTGCATAGACACAAGAGTCCCATGCACAAGAGCACATTGACATATGTCAATTATTTTTTCTAATACTAACATCTCTCTTCTTGTGTGTGACATTGTTTCAAAAAGAAAAAAAAAAGAGAGTCAAAACTTGTTCCCAGGTTTCGCTCATGGAACATGAATGAGACATGCTTAGTTGAAGATGGAACTATTGATTACTGGGCATTTATTAGTTTGGATAGAAGTGTGTCTCGACTAGCAGGTGTGAAGAACTTGAAGGTCCGCAACTTGAGTGATGCTTAACTACTGCATGTACTATAATCTACAGGGAGATATCGGCAAGAGGTAGTTTGGTATCCTGAGAATTCTTGTCCGTATACCGGGTGAGAAGACTTCTGCTTATGGTGAGCTAAAGAAAATGTGTGAAACTAAGCTTGGTGTAGTTACCCAATATTGTTTGCTAAGGAATATAAAGAGATTCAATTCTCAGTATTTGGCAAATGTTGCTTGAAAAAAGGAGACAGGACCAGGCGCTCAAAAAAATTCATCGATGGACCATCAACACAGACATTCATCGACAAGGTTCCATCACATACCGGGTGTACAACACGAAGAGATGAACATCGGTCGAACCTTCACAATGGTAAGTATCTTTACTTTGGCAGCACCATCACCATGATAGATTAGGAAACCTCTTCGTCGGCATACCCTTGAGCACTTAGCTCAAGACCCCCAATTTTTGCACCATACTTCTTTCGATGCATTTTCCAAGTAAGCATGCATAGGGCTACATTACAAGGCCGTGCACAAGGCACATATTTTCCTCAACCCATGCACGAACACACTTACTCATCATCCATTAGGGGTTATGAGTACTTGGCATGACTACTATGAACATCATCCTTGGACGATCTGAGGTCATCAATGGAGACTCACAACGACACAGTCATGTTGGAATCCAAGGCTAAAGCACATACCAAGGGACTACAACTTGCAAAGGCTCGCAGTGACAAATGAAGAACCGGAGAACCAACCTTGCCATTCTAGTTCATCCGAATGGACACTCCCTCTCAAAGCAACCTAGAATAACCATTACAACAAGGGTCTGTCAGGGACGATAGACTCGAGAGGGGGGGGAGTGTTGGAACTCAAGGTCAAGCATAAAACATGGAAGTAGATCAAAGAAGTGTACATAGAAGAAGAGAGAGCAAGTAGGGAGCTCCAAGAGGTGTATGTCAAATTTTCAGAAGAATCCCCTATAAAAATAGTGATTTTCATCACTAAAAACCATTGTAAATACCATTATCTATTTTTATAACTCCATTTTTTTCAAGCCAAGGAGTCCTCGAGCTTGAGGAGTATTAGAAGTACCATCGTACCACTTTTCATAATTTTTAGATTTCGTTTGAGCCCTCGAACATACTCTACACCACAAGTGGTTAGAGTTATCCCTTCAAGCAATCCTAGAGGTCTATCAAAATGATCGTCTGCCATTTGAAGCTTCATTCTAGTTGGTCTTAATGTCGGTTTGCCCCATCGCTTCCACAAGGAGGTGGTCTCAATAGCAACACCAACACCTGAATCTACGATTGCTTTGGTTGTGTAACCTTGATAGGTGATCGGAAGATAAGTATTACCTTCTTCACCTTCACTCATGTCTCCTATCTTGTCTAGAGGTATCTCTAGAACTTTTTGCTTAGAGTTCGCTTTTGGCATATTGGAATCAAGTTCTGGAACCTGATCCTTCACATGATTCCATAGCTCAGGTTTTGCTTTGAGCAGATCTTCCACAGTGAGATGACATTGAACCTTAGTGTTCTTCACGACGTCAGTGTTTCTTGGAACAACTGAGTCTTCATTCCTTACCAATATTGTGGGAGCTCTGATCTGAAGAGATTCAGATTCCCATGGGCCTGTGAATTGTGGCAACTCTTGTAAAGAATTAGATTCAAAATCTAATCTCTCATCCTCTTGTTGCTCTGTTTGGTCTCCATAGATAGAAGGAATGTCTTGGGAAATTGATCGTGAAGATCATCAATTTCAAGAATAGGAGGGGGATTACCCTTCTCCTTGGCCCATTTCTCTTCTTGTATTTCCCGCAAGAACTCGTGAGAGTACTGTTGAATTGAAAGAGGTGCTCCCTCATCTATGGAATCAGGAACATAAGCTTTCCTTGGCTGTGAGCTTTCTCTTTCAACAACTGGTTGAGCCTGTAGAGGTAAAGAAACTTGGGGCTTGTTTACCAATTGATCTAATCTTTCTAGTAAGCCTTGGAAATGCAAATCCGGTTTGACAAAGTTTGTCTGATTGAACGATTGATTGGTTTCAAGCATATCCTGAGCTATCTCTACCATCTTCATGCACATTTTTGTCCGTTCAATCTCTAAATCTGCTCTCGGGTAACTCTTGTCTAGGTTTGCAGGAGTTGGCCCTTCTTGAAGTCGAGCTTGGTAGGATTTGAGCATCATGTCCAAGCCTTCTGGGGTTGGATCTGTAAGAACAGACCCTGGTTGGGGTTTATTTACAATGGGTTGTGGGGTGGGATGAGGTGGAGTGGATAGAGCTTCGGCATCTGAGGGGCTTTGAGATGCAATGTCTTCTATTTTTGTTTTTGCGTCTTTTAGGCTTTCTTCTAGTTCAGATAACTTTTTGTTCCACTTGCGATTAGCTTTCTCTCTTTCATCCTTCCAAGTTCTTGTTTTCCTCTCACTTGGCTCTCCTGATTCACTCGACTCTAATTGCTCAACTAGTTTTTCTTGTTGTACAGCTTGTGCCCTAGTAACTACCTGTATAGGAGCCACATTATTGCTGCTTGAACTTGAATCTACCACTAAGCCGACTACATTAATGGTTGTAACCTTGGATGCACTAGAGGGGTTCCTAGGACAATCTCTCGGGAGATGTTCTTTTCCGCACTCAAGACAAAAGCCTTGTATTGTGATGTTTTGTCCTTGTCCTGGAGTCGGTGAGTGGGGGCATTCACCAATGAAATGGTCACCCTGACATCTAAAACATGGTCCTTTAGGGGCTTGTGGTCTTGCTTGTCTTGATTGGGGCCTAGGGTTGGGGTTTGTGTACATGACATTGGAGTATTCTGGCTCCCAATTTTGTTCCATAGATGGTGCCTCATATTGGTGTGAATAATTCTCACTATGCTCAGGTGACTCTATGTAATAACCATGTGGACTATCTTCATGGGAGTAGTCTGAACCATGAGCATGAGAGTCATTTTCTGGGACTAAAGGGGTCACTGGCACCAATGCTCTATTAAGGTTCTCCTCTGCCACTGCATACTTAACTGGAATCACATTGGCAGGAGCTGGTGGTTGGTTTCCTAGGACAGGTAGTGGCCTGTATGGTGCATGATATTGTTACTGTGGCCTGTAATATGGCTGTTGGTATTGGTTCTGATACCTACCTTGTTGGTAAGGTTGCAGATAACTTGTTCTGACAGCATGCCTATTGTATGGACACTCTTGAGCCATATGATTTGTATATTTTCTCTCAATGGTGCAATACAGAGCATTAGGGTTCCCTTGGGGTTGAGTCGTCATCGGGCAAACATTAGCCATGTGGTCTCCTCCGCATGTATAGCATCGCTTCAATGGGGTGACCCTTGGCATTGTTCTATTTTGAACTCCTAGCCTTTTGGCCACCTGCTCAACTATTTCATCTATCTCAGTGGAGGTTCTCGAGGTATGACTAGTAGAACTGTCAAAGTCCTTATAGAGTTTGGACAGTCCTAACTCCTCACCCAAGTTGTCCTCTATGTCAATGCATATCCGCACACACTCTTCTATGGATCTAGGCTCTTTCAAGTACACATATGACCTTAACTTTGTGCTCAGTAAGCCATCTAAAAACAAGGCCACTTGTTTGGCTGATGTGGGTAATTCTGGCACAGGGCATCTTTCCAAGTATTGTCTAAACCTTCTTCCTGCAAGTCGCACTGTTTCTTGGGGTGTCTGCTTAAAGTTGTGGATCAAGGATGATGTGTTATGCCTGATACCACTCTTGAAAAACTCTACAATGAATTCTTCTAGTAGTTGGCCTATGTCTCGATAGTTGCGGCTATTTAGGGGTTGAAACCAAGCTAAGGCAGTACCTTTAAGAGTCAAACCAAATGCCTCAAACTGAGTGAACAAGTCCTCGACCTGTTCAGCTCTTAACACTTGCTTGAACTCGGCCACATGATCATAAGGGTCTCCTGACCCATCAAAATAGTTCTTCATTGTCTTAACCACTTGAGAGGGTCTAAGGGTTCTTGAGTGCTCTCGTGGTCTAGGCAATGGGAAATCATGATCATCTCTTTGATGCCTATGAACTCTATGTCTCTCCCTTTCAGGTCTTTCCGTTCCATATCCTGATCTGTCTCTACCCACAGTGTTCGCAAAGCTTACCTCAGGTCTCTCTCTAGTTCTTTCCCTCTGGATTTCATGAGCCTTGGATGATCT
>CM035406.1:172060519-172133019 GCA_020310875.1 Ceratopteris richardii
GTGCTATTTGAAGGGGTAAACGGTGTCTAAAAATAACCAAAATTGATATGCTCGTTCTACCTAAGCTCCTCAAGCTCGAGGACTCCTCGGCTTGCACAAAATGGAGCTATGGATTACAAAAAGGTTTTTTCTATGTTACATATGTTACAATAGTGATGAAAATCACTGTTGGAGGTTTTTTGAAGAATATTTATAAAACATAATCTTTTGATAAATTGATTCGACTGACTCCCTGCTCTGTCTTTACATGCTTCTGCGTCTTCTATGCCTCTGACTGCTGCCAACACCCCCCTCCCTCTCGCTTCTGTCGTCCTCGACAGAACCTTGTTGTGCGGTGTGTCGGATGTAGTTCTGTAGTAGTTCCTGAGCGAGGGTGTGTTCTAATATTCGAATGCCTCGGGCCAAATCTGCCTCGAGTTTCTCCCAATCAATGTTGGAAAGATGGATGGATGATTGTTGGAAGCAGCCAGAGGCACAGACGACACGGAAGCATGTAACGATAGAGCAGGGAGCCAGTCGAATCGTTTTTCAAAGAATTATGTTTTCAAATACTTTCCAAAAACCTCCAACAGTGATTTTTATCACTATTGTAACATATGTAACATAGAAAACCCCATTTTGTAATCCATAGCTCCATTTTGTGCAAGCCGAGGAGTCCTCAAGCTTGAGGAGCTTAGGTAGAACAAGCGTATCAATTTTCGTTATTTTTAGACATCGTTTACCCTTCCAAATAGCATCTAGGACCTAATTTTTAACTATGCCGGTCACTAGATGTGAAACCGGTCAAAACTAGTCTAGAAACTATAAAAAGAGCTAGAGAGCTCATTTTTGAGGGTGGTTAGTGTTGGCTAGTGTGAGCTTAGAGCTTAGAGTGTTCTTGAGTAATAGAGCTAATTTCCCACCTTCCATTGTGGCTTGCTTGTCTCTTCGTAGTGTGTGTGCATGTGTGTGTGCATTTCTATGCTTCTCACCTTCACTCTCACTTCATCTCGCATTCACGAGCTTCATATCACTCCTATCTCTTCTGCGGATTGACATTAAGGAGGTGGAGCTTCTTAACGTGGTTCTCACCATTGTGCTAGAGCAACACCAAATTTGGCGCCGTTGCCGGGGATCGAGTCTAGGACGAATGTGTGATGGTAAGAGTATAGCAAGAAGTGGCGTTGGAAGGTAAAAATTTCAGTTCTTGTTGTTGTTTTTACTTAGTTTTTAGTGTTTTTTACCTCCCCCACACTCCATCTTCATCACCGCATCATCATCTTCATCTCCAAAAAAATCAGAAAATTCACCATATCCACCCATTCCCCTCATTTCCCCTCATTTGTGCATGCGAGAGAGTGAGAGAGAGCTTTTGTGCTTGTGTGTACTTTGGCTTTCTTGAGTTTTCTTGCAGGTACAGAGCTCCAGTGCATCAGGAAAGCTTGGAAAAGGTAAAAACTTTAGTTTCTGTCAGAAATTTCCGACTGTGTCAGACCATCGCGATGGTCTGCAAAGTTCGGAATTTGGAGAAGGGGACCACACCAGCGTGAAGAGCACACCTGCGCCTACAGGAATCCATAGCTGCATCTGCAAAATTCACATTTTGGTGGACCATCGCGACGGTCTCAGACCATCGCGATTGTGTCATTCCATCGCGATTGGCTCACGCCATCGCGACGGCTCGGCCGGACCATCGCGATGGTCTCACGCCATCGCGACGGTTCATTTGGACCATCGCGACGGTTCGCGGACCATCGCGATTGCTCGGTTGACCCCACACCATCGCGATTGGCTCACGCCATCGCGCCGACGGTGCCACGTGGCAAGTTGGACCATCGCGACGGCTCGCACCCTTGCACCATCGCGACAACCCGAAATTTTGGACCATCGCGATTGGCTCACGCCATCGCGCCCAGACCATCGCGATTGGCTCAAGCCATCGCATCTGTGACCATCGCGACGGTTCACTTTGGACCATCGCGATTGTTCACGTTGACCGTTGACTGACGCCATCGCGATTGTCCGCCTGATCGAGCCATCGCGATTGTCCACTTTCACGCCATCGTGACGGTTCACACTCACGCCATCGCGATTGTCCACCCTCACGCCATCGTGACGGTTCACACTCACGCCATCGCGATTGTCCACTTTCATGCCATCGCGACGGTTCACACTCACGCCATCGCGATTGTCCACTTTCACGCCATCGCGACGGTTCACACTCACGCCATCGCGACGGTCCCAGACCATCGCGATCATCTCAGACCATCGCGATTGTGCACCCCCATCGCAAATTTTAGGGTTTCATTTTTTGGCCAATTTTGGGGCTAGTTTTGGGAAATTTTTGGGTGATTAAACTCATAGGAGACCCCTTAGCTCATATTTGGAGAAAAACTTGTTTGTCAGTTTTTACCCCCCAAGGCCTGAACAGTCATAACTTTTTCATCCGAAGTCCATTTTTTGAGCTTAATAGCTCGTTAGAAAGCTCTCTACGAGTACTACGTGACCTCAACTATTTTTTTCTTAAAGGATACGTCTATTTTTAGACAAGCTATTTTGAGGTTGACCTAGTTTGGGACTAGAAAGCCAGGGGGCAAACATTGAAAAGTTGGGCAAAAGGGAAGGGACTTAAAAGGTGTATATACTCAAGTGCTCGATCATCCAACTATGAATTGGTCTAATATTGGATTTTTCCAGGTCTAGCAAGGGCAATCAAAGACAACCAAAGCAAGGCAGTGAAGGGCATAAAGCTTGGGAAGCGCGGCTTCTTGGGCATCAGAGCAACCAGAAAAGCTGACTCGAGGTTGGAAGATTACTCAACCCCCTCAGTCAATTCTTAGCTTAGGATAAACGGTAGCTTTTGTGGATTAAAGACGATAGGAACGCCTCAAGTTCAAGATATTTAATTCCTTCAAGTCAAAGACTACAAGTAAAGGTGTGTGACACGAAAACCTAAAGGAAAGAACCTAAGTCTGACGGAACGAGAACTCAAAATTATAACGGAAAGTCGAATTCCTGATGCATACATTAAGACAAGAATCTAAAGAAATCTAAAAAGAATCAAGACAGTAATAACAAAGAATCTGTGACGATCTGAGCGTGTACTGAGAGTGCAAGGAACAAAATTAATGAACCTTAGATCGGGCAAACATATAGGTAAGTCAGACCGACAAAGCCTTAGATCATCAGAGGCAAGTGTAAGAACTACTGCACGATCGTGGGCTCAACAATTGAACACTAGTTATCCCTACGAGAGCTCAGACACTAGCGAATCAGAAATGGCATTTAGCACAGAAAAACCAGAAGGAGGGTCGAATGTAGCCTATTTAGAAAAACCTGAAGGACCCTATAGAACGCAACTAGAGTTTCTCCGAACCAACCGATTAGGTGCTCGCATCTATGAGGATGGTTTGCGAAGGCAAGTGGTGCAAATGCACAACCCCGATCAACCCATTGGATTGGAACATCCAGTGGTGAAATTTGAGAGAGACGCGTACATAGACAAAGAAGGAACAATGTACATCTTAAGTACGTAGCCAAACAATACCAACGAGTTTGGCGTGATTCAACCAGAGACGGAAGTAAAATCTCAAGGAAAAGAACCATTAGAAGAGCCTAGAACACCTAGAGGGAAATCTGTACTGACACGAGTACTAATCCCAGAATGGATCCCTCAGGACAACAGAAGCATAGAGTTGTTTGTAAATAAAGAAACTGATGAAGCCTTTTGGAGATACAAGACCGAAATACTTAGTGAGGTAGGTATCATCACTATATACGAGTTCAAGGACCCGGATACACCTGGAAAGGTTGTATACCTGGATGAGACTTCAGAAAGAGTCTTTGTGGTGCCTGACCGCACTAAAAACACATACACATGGAGAGGTGAATTGGTATTCCCTCCATCTAGGACGAACATGAATAAACGTCAACAAGGGGCAAGAACATCCTCAGCCCATGGAAATCAAAGAGAGGGAAATAAAGAGAGACCGGAAGTAAGCTTTAATCATCCCATAGGGAGAGATAGAACAACCACAGACACTAATAGAGCAGATAGACAAAGAGATCATGGAATACCAGGTTGTAGAGATGATTTTCCTCTACCTAGACCACGTGAACACGCAAGAATATTGAGACCCACACAGTTAGTAAAATCAATGAAGAATTACTTTGATGGGACAGGAGATCCCTATGACCACGTCGCAGAATTCAAGCAAGTACTAAGAGCAGAACAAGTCGAAGACATGTTCACGCAATACAACGCATTTGGACTAACGTTAAAGAACACCGCTTTAACTTGGTTCCAACCATTGCAACAAAGGCAATTTAGAGACATCCATCACTTTTTAGAGTCATTCATCACTGAATTCTCTAAAAGTGGGATTAGACATGACACGTCTTCGTTGATTCATAGCTTTAAACAGACCCCTCAGGAAACAGTTAGACTGGCAGGACGTAGGTTTAGACAATATGTTGAACGATGTCCAATGCAAGAGCTACCCTCACAAGCTAAGCAAGTGTCATTGTTTCTAGATGGCTTGTTGAGCTCTAAACTACGCTCCTACGTGTACCTAAAAGAACCCAGAACGCTAGAGCAATGTGTGAGAATTTGTATAGACATTGAGGACAACTTAGGAGATGAGTTGGAACTCTCAAAGGTCTATAAGGACTCAGACTGTTCATCTCTAGCATCCACAAAATTGTCTAGCTCGATAGAAGACCTTGCAGAAAAAGTGGCCCAGAAACTAGGAGTTTCTAGTAAACCTAGGGTGCTAATGAACAAACGTTGTTACACCTGTGGTGGTGACCATATGGCAAATGTGTGTCCCAATGCAACACAACCTCAAGCCAACCCTAGTGGCCAATACTGTACAATTGAGAGAAGATACACGAATCATACGGCTCAGGACTCCCCATACAACAAACAGACCGTGAGACAGAACTACCCGCAAGCATACCCGCAGCCAGGTAGGTATCAAGGCCAATACAATGCTCAACCTTATTACTATAGGCCTCCTCAGAACTACCCATACCAGGCTCAACAGAGACCTCAACCTGTCTTAGCTCAGCAGCCACCCCCACCAGCGAATGTCATCTCAGTCAAATACACTCCTGCAGAAGAGAATCTAAGTAGGGCCTTAGTGCCTTCTTCACCTTTGATCACAGAGGGAGACCCGAATTCGAACAGTTTTGACTCTACGCATGTAGATAGTCCACCCGCATATTACACGGAGTCACCAGAACACGTAGAAACATATCATTATGATAGTCCACCAGTGGAACCTAGTTGGGAGCCCGACTACGCTCAGGTGATGTACACAAACCCAAATCCACGGTCCCAATTGAGACAACAAAGACCACAGGGCCCTAGAGGACCATGCTTTAGGTGCCAAGGAGATCACTTCATAAAGGATTGTCCACACCCCCCGATAGCAGGACAATCATAGTACTATAACATCCAAGGCTTTTGTGCCGATTGTGGCAAAGAGCACATAATCAAAGATTGTCCTAAGAACCCTGTTAATGCCTCGAATGTGACACCGATCAATGTGATAGGTATTGTAAATAACGCAGATGGATCCAACCCTACATACGTGCCTATCCAAGCTATAACAAGAGCCTAGGCGCTCTTACAGAACCAAAAGCTTAATCAAGAGAAAGTAGCCGGAACTAGTGAAGTTGCAGAATCTAGCAGTAAAAAGACAAAATCTTGGAAAGATTCTAGAGAAAGAATTAAGAGAAAATGGAGTAAAAAGATAATTGAGTTGGAAGGAAGTTTGAAGGAATCTAGAGCCAAAATCCTAGAATTGACTTCACAGGACTTGAATCAAGAGAATCCAGCTCAGAAATTAGGATCAGTTTTAGCGGAACCCATACTAGAAAATCTAGACATGATGTTTTGTGCATATCAGGCTAGATTAAAAGAAGGACCTCAAGTAGCTGAAATGAGCAAAAACTACCCATGAGCTGATCTAGAAATTGAGAGAACTAAACTTTGCATGAAGATGGTAGAACTAGCACAAGCTTTGTTTTGAAGCCTCTAGATATCTCAATTGGAATAACATGGCAAAACCGGAACTACACTTTCAAGGACTAATGGAGAGGCTAGAATACTTGATTGAAAGCAAAGAGAAAAAGGATCAGCCTAGGAACCCTATTGTCCCAGAGACACAGGAAAGGAATGCACCATCCCTGTCTGAAGTACCCAACTCAGAAAGTCAAGACAATTTTTCTTCCATACATAAATATTCACATGAATTCTTGAGACAAATACAAGAAGAGAAGTGGAGAAAGGAACAAGGAACCCATCCTCCTATTCAAGAAATAGATGACTTGCAAGAGCAATTTCCCCAAGACATTCCCTCTATTTACGATGATGTAGAGGAAGAACAACTGAGTGAACACACAGGATTTGAATCTAATTCTTTACAAAAATTACCCCAGGTCACAGGACCTTGGGAAGCAAAGTCTATTAGTATGAGAGCACCCACGATAATAGTGAGGAATGAAGAATCAGTAATCCCTAGAAACACGGAAGTGATCAAGAATACCAAAGTACAATGTAATCTCACTCTAGAGGAGTTGTTAAAGGTAAAACCAGAATTGTGGAAACATGTAGCAAATCAATTCCCGGAACTTGCTACTACTCCCTCACAAATAGGATCACAAAATAAGGTACCAGAAATACCCGTAGAAAAGATTGGAGATGTAAGCGAAGGAGAGGATGGTAACACTTATCTTCCGATAACCCATCAGGGCTACACCACGAAAGCCATCCTAGATTCAGGAGCCGGAGTAGCCATAGCTACCACCGCTTTATGGAAACGTTGGGGTAAGCCAGCATTGAGACCCACCAGGATGAAGCTACAAATGGCTGACGGACACATAGAAAAACCATTAGGCTTACTAGAAGGCATATCTCTCACCACTTGTGGTGTAGAATTTGAGCATACCTTTGCCATTTGTGACTTTGCAAAAAACCATGCTTATGAGATGATATTGGGACGACCATTCATGCGTCAGTTGCAAATTGTACAAGATTGGGGAACTAATTCTTTGTACTTGCAACATTTAGGGGTGACTACCAAAGTCAATCTTAAAGACTATTCACATCGAGATGTACCCCCAATACAATGGAATACCATCCATAAGACACCAGTAGAGACGAAATCCGTGCACTCATTAGAATCAGATCCTTCTTGGTTGCATGAGGATACTCATTTATGGATGTGTAAAGTAGCCAAACAAGAGGAAGAAAGATTAGGAGCAAGGACCTTAGGTGCAGAACAACATCCACGAACCCTTCAAGATCCAGCCTACGCACCTGTAGTATTCCCAGACGAAGAGTTTGAACCCCATGGTTGGGCAGAAATCCGAGCAACCATGGATGTAGCCATCAATGAAGAACAATGGACACCCCACTGTGACGAGGATGGCTATGACATTTCAGTTTTCACGATAGAGCCAATCATGTGCGATGCAATTTTAGAAGAGTGTGAACCTAACATTGATGCATTTGAGGATGTGAGTGATTTCGATTTAGAATCAATTATCATGGACTCTCCATTTGCATCAGAGGAAGAATATTTTTTCAAAGTAGAGACTCACACTCAGAGACACGAGGAAATTACGAATGAGGTGAGGTTAGCCACTCAAGTGACTACTAAGAGTGAAGGCAAGAAAAGAAAGAAGAAGGAAACCATGTCAGAAAAAGAAGAATCTTTATTTGAAGTACCCGATAACTTCAAGAAATATGAAATCGAAGATAGAAGAATCATGGTACAAATGCCTAATAGAAAAGCGAATGACGGACAAGTATATGATAACCGAGAGAAAACCAAGAAAATAATAGTTGCCAGTGAAGGAGAAGAAGAAAAATGTACATACATAGGGCATGATTTGACAACTGAAGAAGAAGAAGAGCTAGTTGCCCTATTGCGCGAATATAGAGATGTTTTTGCTTAGAGTTACAAAGATTTGAAAGGAGTAGATCCAGATATATGTTCTCATAGAATCCCTATGACTCCAGATGCAAAACCGACAAAACAGAAACCTTACACGTACAATGATAACTACGCTGCAAAGATTAAAGAGGAGATAGATCGCTTGATAGAAGCAGGATTCATTTACGAAATTGAGCATACCGAATGGGTATCCCCTATTGTGGTAGTGCCCAAGAAGAATGGAAAATTGCGTGTGTGTATTAACCTTAAAAAAGTTAATGCCGCAATGATTAGAGATAGTTATCCTCTTCCTATCACGGAACATCTATTGGAAAGAGTTGCGGGCAAGGAAGTTTACAGCTTTCTTGATGGATTTTCAGGCTATAATCAAGTAGCCATTGCTCCAGAAGATCAACACAAGACGGCATTTGCCACTGAATGGGGCATATTTGCATTTCGTGTGATGCCATTTGGCTTAACAAATGCACCCGCCACTTTCCAGCGACTCATGTGTCATGTTTTTAAGGAATTCTTACGCAAGAGTTTGGAAGTATATGTCGATGACATATGTGCTCATTCTAATATCAGGCAGACGCATATCCCAGAGTTAAGACAAATATTTGACAAATGTCGAGAATATTAGGTTTGTTTGAACCCAGAAAAATGCGTTTTCATGGTCAGACAAGGCAAAATTCTAGGACACATTGTGTCAAAAAATGGAATCTCTATGGATGAAGAAAAGGTGAAGGTAATTGCAGATTTACCTAGACCAACTAATGTGAAAGAGGTACAAGCATTTATGGGCCATTGCGGTTATTATAGGAGATTCATACATATGTATGCAATCATAGCCAAGCCTTTGTACTCTCTTGTAACCAATTTTGAATGGACAGATGAATGTGAAAATTCATTCAATGAACTTAAACGACGCTTGTGCTCAGCACCTATATTGACAACCCCATATTGGAGTAAGCCATTCCATGTACATGTGGATGCATCCAATTATGCCATAGGATGTGTGATAGCACAACCCACGAATGAAGGTAACATAGATCTCCCCATAGCTTACGCGAGCAGACAATTGAACGCAGCAGAAAGAAATTACACCACGACGGAACGAGAAGGATTAGGGATGATCTACGCAGTAAAGAAGTTTAGGCACTACTTGTTGGCCAACAAGTTCAAGTTCTTTACAGATCATCAAGCACTATTGTATTTAGTCAACAAACCATGTAACACAGGACGACTAATACGTTGGTTTCTATTACTCATGGAGTATGATTTTGAAGTCATAGTCAGGAAAGGAAAGACACATCTTAGAGCTGACCACCTTTCGAGATTAACCTCAGGAGAAGCCCCTCAAGGAGTAGTGGATGAGTTACCAGATGCATATTTGTTTAACCTTGAGATAGCACCAGAATGGGCTAAGCCTATAGTCCCCATTCTGACATACGGACCCAAGAATCCTAGGATAAAGATCAAAGAGGGAGAGATTACCAAGTCTCAGAGATACCAAATAATGGCAGGAAGCATATATAAACAGGATAATCAAAAGATTCTTGCTTGTTTTGTAGATGAATCAGAACATGCGAATTGGTTGCAATTAGCACACATAGGTGCATTAAAGCAACATCATTCAAAACATCGAACATTACAGACTCTGCATAGGCTAGGAGTATATTGGCCTACGATGGAAGCAGATGTCTACAAGTTGTGTAAAGAATGCCATGTTTGTTGTGAAAGACCACCAGTAGAACATGCTACGTTGTATCATGTGTCTCTCACACCAGACTGGAGTGAACAATTAGTGACATACTTGAGGACGAAGACATTCCCTCAAGGAATGACCTTAGCTCGACAACGCAGTCTAGAGCAGGAAGCTCACGACTATTCACTTATTGGCGATAACCTTTACAAAAGAGGACGAGATGGATATCTAAGACAATGTGTTCATGAAAGCGATTATCTGAGCATACTAGAGACTGCACACCAAGGTGTTGCAGGAGGTCATTTTGGACCCGATAGGATAATCAAAGCCATCCTCTTTGCAGGATTATGGTGGCCCACTCTTCACATGGACGCTCATACCTATGTCAAGAGATGTGATGTGTGCCAAAGAACTCAGTTTCCTACTCGCAGAGATGAAATGCCATTGAAACCCATGATGGGAGGACGTGCATTTTCTAAGTGGGGTATAGACTTTGTAGGACCCATTAACCCCCCTGCAAAAGGTACACATGCGGAATACATTATTGTTGCCACAGATTATCTTACGAAATGGGTAGAGGCAAAAGCCACGAAAAAGAATGATGCACACACAACTGCAAAATTCTTACTTGAGAATGTCTTTACAAGATATGGATTGCCTATAGAGTTAGTGAGCGATCGAGGCACTCACTTTCTAAACCAAGTCATTGAATATTTGTTACAGGATTTTATGGTGATTCACAAGAAATCCGCACCATATCATCCTCAGGCCAATGGTCAGGCTGAAAGCACTAATAAGATCCTTTGTAACGTACTAACAAAACTCGTGAACAACAAACGTTCAGATTGGGACAAACAATTACACCACGTTGTTTGGGCATATCGAGTGGCCTACAAGACCGTACTCAATGCAACTCCCTTTCAGATGGTTTTTGGTCAGAATGCTGTGCTTCCTTTGGACTTCTTGATACCGACCCTTAAGGTTGCACAAGAACATCAGTGGACCGGCCATGAATTATCAGCGAGGATAATGGACTTGGAACGATTAGGAGAAACCAGGCTAAAGGGAGCAGCAGGAATATATGCAGCGAAGAAGCGACAGAAAGCATATTTTGATGCACATGTGAAAGATAAAGGCTTAAAAGAAGGAGATTTAGTTCTAGTATATACGCTGAAACAACACGCACGTAAGTTAGAAAAGCGAGGTTATGGACCTATGATCATTAACAGACTCTCAACAAGTGGAGCAGTACAATTAGCCACTTTAGAAGGAGATATAATGCCTAATTACATTAGTGGCTGTAGAGTCAAGTTATATCAAGAACCTCTTACTGAGGATATGCTTAGACGACTCACGTTGGCAAAGAAGCGTAAGGAGGAAGAAAATAGAATACGAGCGGAACCTCAGGCAGAAGCAATAGAACGTATTAAACGCATGAAGTTAAGAAGACAAGGACTAGGGAGAGAACATTATAACCATCTGGAAACTACACCCAGATATCCCATGGCCATGTGTCAAGTAAAGTCAACCACTCATCCTAGTATAGTGGACAGGAGACCATTCATTACAGTCAGGCTAGAGCACGGCAACCCTTGCCAAGAGCTCAGGGCTTTAATTGACTCAGGTGCTGCGACTAGTGCGATTAGATGGTCCCACTATAAGGATTCAGGAATAGAAATGCGGCCAATTGAGGCATACCTCATAGGGCTAGGAGGCATGGAAACCCCTTGCATGGGTGAGGTGGACCTTCCTATCCTCATTAAGGATATGACCACGACAGCGAAGCTACTAGTGTGCCATGATGACGACCTGATAGAACCCCTAATCCTTGGCCAAGATTGTCTATACGATCACTCAGTGGACCTAAATCTTAGACAAGGCTCCTTACAGATTGGAACCTTAGAACAGAAGCGAGTGATACCGCTTGACTTCCCTAACGGCATTCCGATTGAGGTTTGTAACCCTAGACCCTATGAAACGCATGTGAAGGAAGACCGGAAGATCTTGGGTCAGACCAATCACGTTACGTCTACTCCAACCCACTCGGGCTTGGCTAGGGACAATTGTCAATCAGAAGAACGACAGGAGATCTTCCCTGGTGCTTCCTGCAAACTAGAAGGGGCAGCTACCCAACCGCTAGGGCAGATGAACACAATCAGCAGTCAGGCGGGTTGCATCAGCCGCCAAATGAGCACAACACCCTGCGGTGCTCATCCTTCCAAACTTGCTGCGGACTGGCCTAGATTAAAGATAAAGAACGAATCACTTCCTAATGGGCAGGTCACGCAAGTGTTGGATCTCCCTTCTTTTCCAAAGCAGAGCGTCCATTAGACCTCTCAAACCCAACCTCGAAGGAGTCAACCACAACAGAGGAACCCAGACCGACGACACCACCAGACAAGGCAAGGAAAGCAGCAGTATCAACATCACAGAACAAGTGGCACAAAACAAATATGGGTGCCAAAAGGACAGCAACCACAGGCTATTGGCAACACTGCAGACAAGAACAGGACAAAGTTTCAAAAGAAGCAGAGTCAGTATCCAAAGTCCCCTCGATCTTCTTCTACAAGTACCAATACTCGACACATTTCGATCGCCAAGAAGTATCTTCTCAATCGACCCACACCCATGCAGATTTGGGTACCCAAACAATGTATTATAGCCCAACTCTCTAGCCATGTAATATATACCCCTCCAAAATCTTTTCATCCTTTAATACCACCAAACCCGATACCACTTTTTGTCCCTCAGAAGAAACACACCACCCACTCCAAGACCCTTAGGAAATGGATACCTAAACGTATCCAAACGTCTTCTTGTACCCCATTATCTAACAATTCTCCCATCCCGTTTAAACTCCACCCTTGTAATAATTCACCCTCAACCAAACCTTGTATGAATTCATACACCAAAACCCCACATCATGCATAATAAAAGCTCATCAAGAAATGTATGCATAATCTGAACCATGTAGGCGTCTAGAGACCTGCATTAGCTCTGCAAAAAGATCATTGCATCAATCACTTCACGACACTTGGCTACACGGGTTACACATCGGTTATGGAAAAGGATTGCGGTCTCACCTTAATGGGATCATAATTAATTTCCATACTAATGTGTTAATCTTTTGTAGCAGATCTTTTCCATTAGCTCATCAGTCATCATGCAAACCGAAGCAGGACCATCAGAAGCTGGCCCAAGCACACCAATGGCCACTATTGGAGAATTACTCGCGGAATCTTATCCTACGATGCAACCACCAGAGTTTCAAGGTTTTCCAGGACCCATGCCAATCGACGATCCTCCTAGAGGATATACTGAGAAGATTCATCGTAATTCTCACTGGTTTCAAGGCCTAGCAGGACCATTAGCAGATGTTGATTTCATATTTGAGGCCAATTTGGCATTTGATCTTCGCACATGGGCCAAGTACCAGTTCTTTTCAAGAGAATTTGAAGGACTACAGAATACACAAGATTTAACGCACGTTTGGGCATGAGCGGGATTTACAGAATATTTTAGTGACCCTCTGTCTAAACCCGATTTTTACAGATGTTTTTACTTGGTAACCACCTTAACGGCCTCAGAGAACAAGGATCTACCCGGCACATTCATGTTACCATCCTTGGTAAATGATCCTCCATTCAGAAGGTTTTATTTGTCTAAAGATTTAATTCGCGCAGCTCTGAAAATACATGGAACTCACACTCCGACGGAGAGAGAACGACTAGTCCCAGAGCAGATGAAACGTGGTGACGTAACTAAATGGGAGGATATTTCAGCCATAACCCCTGAGCTTTCCATGCCATTACGGATATGCATGCAGCACTTTGCTTTCCCAGCTCAGGATCGTTTTACCATGCCCCACAAGAGAATCTGGTTTGGTTTATACTTAGCATGTACTGGACCGCAAACAGTTGATCTAGCCAGCTGGATAATTGATCAACTCTATTTGGCACAACATCGATGGGAACGAAAGAAGGTCATCAATGGGTGTTGTGCACTTACAAGGATTATATATATGTGTCTGGCATATGATTTACCCATAGAGCGCGCCATGACCAGTGAGGAACTGAAGGCATTCAAAGGGACCACTAGGAAGGCTAGAAAGTCTAGCAAAGGCAGAGCCGGAAAGCGGATGAGAGGTACTATCCCATGCCTACAAGTCCTAGAATCACCCTCTCCACAACCATCTCCAGAGCAGTCACCAACAGCAGCCACTCCCACGGTACCACCAATTCGTATACGGTTATCAAGACCAGTTACGCCAGAGGGCACCACCAGTACTGTTGCACCCCAAGCAGCCACAACCACAGAACCTATCACCACAGCAGCTCAACTTCCCACCACTATTGGTGTGGAAGCTTTCTCTTTTCCAATACCGCATTTAGAACCAGGACAAGAAGAGCCACTGGACCAAACTTTTGATTTTGAGATGCCTGATGCATTCTCCAATGAGTTCCAGTTTTCAGAAGGACAATTGTTTTCTCAAGAATTTGAAAGGCCTAGCTACCCTACCACACCCAGGGATCAGCCACAAGGACAGATCGTGTCCAGCTCTGATGATGAAAGAACAGCAACCGATGACGACGAAGGAGACGAAAAAGCTAGCCAGGGAACACAGGAATCCCAAGAGCATGAACAGACAGATGGCCAAGGCCAACAAACAGACACACATGGTGATACAAGTACCCATGAGGATGAAACTTACGAAGCAACAGCTTACACACTAGCTATCAAGAAGCTGTATAGAACTATGGAAAAAGTTTGGGCACACAAAAAGCTGACAGAGGAAGAGAGTCAAACAATAATAGAACAAGAACTTGTCACAGGCAGATTCGAAGACGCATACATCAAAGGATTCAAAGAGTTAGTCAAATCAGTAGGCTCCAACGAAGCACTCAGGTACTTGCAAAGAAAGCCACTACCACAGTTTGACCCCCGCAGAGTACGACTACTTTCAAAGCCCGGCGAATACATTCGTGTACCAACCGGAGCACAATCTTCAGAACAAGCCAGGGAGGCACGCCTCGTCCCCGAAAGTTCGTTGGCTGTAGAAACCATCTTTGTAGATTCCCCACCCCGCGCTACAGCTGTACAAACCTCAGTAGTCACTGAAGTACCGACCACCCCAACCGCTCCTCTCTCACCGCCCGTCCCTCCAGCCTCCCCTCTTCACCCTCCTTCCCCCAGACCAACATCTTCATTCGCCGGTGGCGTAGCAGAAATCGTCTTTACGACCACTCACCCCACAATTCCTGCACCCATTAGCCCTAGTCTACCCCCTCCCACACCCACCTTTCTATCCAACCCATTCCTCCATCCATCTTTTCCATCTTTCCCCACAACTCCAAGACCCCTTTTTCCATTCCCACCGCCATTAACCTTCTCCCATGTCTCACCTCCCCGACCCACTGTAACCCCTCTTTCCCCTTTCCACCAAGCTGCTCCAACCAGCCCCCCTGTAAATTACCCCTCAACCTTTGTAAATCCCGTATTTACACCAGCACGAGCACCCACGATCACACCCATATTCACGGTCACCGCACTAGATACATCCACTGACATGGACATCTCACCACCCACTGCACCATCACTCACTTCACTCACGGCACAAACATTTTTAGGCACATCACAATTTTCAACAATCACTACATCATCCACCTTCCCACCCCCATTCCCCATTCCCGTTGCATCTACACCAATTGCATTTTCATTTAGCACCCCATTAATACTATCACCCACTGTAGATAATGCATTCCGACAGATGTTCATGTGTATGACGCAAGTAAGAGATGAGTTCACATCTCTTGGTGATAATTATCAGCAGCTGCAGAGGACAACCAATGACTTACAGTCGTAGCTTAATTTATTGTCCATTGAGAATGCCTCTCTGAACACCCGCTACCAGGAATTACGCGAGGCTTATCACAAATTGGAACTAGAAAGCGAAGAAAAGACCAAGGAAGCCACTGCTGACCTGGATAACTTATTAAGAGCCCAAACAGTCCGCAATGCAACGCTAACACGAAATATGGGCTTACTACGAAGACACCTAGCAGCTGCCAAGGAAGAAAACCAGCGCTTATAGGATCAGAACCGGGAAAACTTAGAAGCAGCGCTCGACCACCCAGACCAACCACTCAGTCCTAGCAGGTTCAAAGCCATTCCTTCAGACTCGATGAGGATGCTGCTAGACGATCATGTAAGATTACTAGATGAATACGACCGCATGAACGAGGAGTTACAGAAACTCAAAGAAGATCACAAATTACTCCAGTTACGAGAACCGGCACACCAAGACATACCAGCACCTGTGGACCCCTCTCCTGACCTCCTCGAGGAACTCAACTCATTACGGGCCCAGGTATCGAACCTTGAATCAAGGATTGCAGTATATGAAGCACCACCAAGGCCAGATTCCCCACCTGAGCTTCCAGCTGAGGAAGAAACGATCACCATCCCGGTGGAGGAAACGTTTGAAGAAGCGTACGAGCCACAACCCATCCCAGGCGGACGCGTCACGGCCGAAGGTCAGATGACGTACGAACTTCCGACCCCCGCGTGGATGAAGACTATTGAGGAACTTGGAACAACGCACTCAGCGAGAGTAGAGGCACAATTACATGCCATGGCGATGATAGAAGAAAGAATTTTACAATCTCCATTCTTTGCTCATTTGGCCCCGCGACGATACATATATGGGCACAAGCTACAGTATAAACCGTATTTCATGTTAATGGCCGAATACCAGTTAGCCATTGAGAAAGAGACAGGTAAAAAACCATCGCATGCAACTCAATTCGAGGCGGATGATTTACCACGAGATGCACAGCAAGGAAGGATCTATCAACCAGAGTGGCGAAAAGATTTACTACAACAGTATCCAGAGATGATGAGTACATGGGTAAAGGCACCTTTGCATTTGAAGTACAATCCGTGTTGGGGACCAGTGCAACGACGCCGCTCCTGGACTGCCTTTGCTATTAAGGTACAAAACAATAAGCAGTGCCAAGACTGGTTGAATTACCCCTATTTTAAGCCACCCATTGAGTTACCAACTGTTGGCTACATGATGGCTACAATTCGCCACTGGCTCCCTAGACTAAAGCATATGGATGATATAGCGGCGCATATGACTGTCAAAATCTTTGACATGATGCAAATGATTTTTAAAGTCTTCCGACGCGTCAAGGCACCACATGTCAACACCCCGGGCTTTGAGCATGGCAATTTCGATCTGGTATATGATATGAATACGACGCCATCGCTACGGGTGTGTTATGCCTGGCACTGCAGAATAAAGTACCTACCGGTGTGCTACAAGCAGACATTCAAAGAGATGTTCACAACCGGCTTCTGGGAATACCATTCAGAGGTATTCATAAGCAGGCCTACATATTTATTACACTTATTTGCCTGTGAATGAATGGTCTATTCCACACACTATCAGCTCCCACCACCGAAAGAACCGCAACCAATCAACTAGGAGAAACTCGAGGTAGACCTGGCCCGAGGCATTCGTATCTCCGAGCACACCCTCGCTCAAGACCTCCTACAGAACTATATCCGGCAGACCTCACAGTAAGGTTCTGTCAGGGACGACAGAAGCGAGAGGGAGGGGGGTGTTGGAAGCAGCCAGAGGCACAGATGACACGGAAGCATGTAACGATAGAGCAGGGAGCCAGTCAAATCGTTTTTCAAAGAATTATGTTTTCAAATACTTTCCAAAAACCTCCAACAGTGATTTTTATCACTATTGTAACATATGTAACATAGAAAACCCCATTTTGTAATCCATAGCTCCATTTTGTGCAAGCCGAGGAGTCCTCGAGCTTGAGGAGCTTAGGTAGAACAAGCGTATCAATTTTCGTTATTTTTAGACATCGTTTACCCTTCCAAATAGCATCTAGGACCTAATTTTTAACTATGCCGGTCACTAGATGTGAAACCGGTCAAAACTAGTCTAGAAACTATAAAAAGAGCTAGAGAGCTCATTTTTGAGGGTGGTTAGTGTTGGCTAGTGTGAGCTTAGAGCTATTTTGAGCTTGTAAGAGTGTTCTTGAGTCATAGAGCTAATTTCCCACCTTCCATTGTGTCTTGCTTGTCTCTTTGTAGTGTGTGTGCATGTGTGTGTGCATTTCTATGCTTCTCACCTTCACTCTCACTTCATCTCGCATTCACGATCTTCATATCACTCCTATCTCTTCCGCGGATTGACATTAAGGAGGTGGAGCTTCTTAACGTGGTTCTCACCATTGTGCTAGAGCAACAATGATCCAAGAGATTGAGTAGGTACTGCTAAGACCTGCTTTGTACCAGCCCCCTTTAGCTTCAGATTTGATTAGTAGACTTCCTTAGCTTCCCAAGGACACCAAGAAATAGCCTATGTCCTTTGGAAATGATGTGTGCAATGATTGAATCAAAACAGATAACTTTGGAAGTTAGAAAGTCAAGAAAACCTTCTATTTTGGTCTTGACACCTGCTCACTATTTTGCTCAGTGTGGCTAGCACAGTAGCAATTGATAAAATTCCTTCTAGGGGTATTTAATTAACTTAGTAAGCTACTATTTGCAAGTGGAATGATGTAAAATGACAAACTATACTCAGAGAAATTGGTTTAGCAAAATTTGGTATACCCCCGACTTTTTAGGACTGTAGCAGAGATAGACTAGTGAGCACCTCGACAACAATTTCTCTGAATTGGATTAATGAAATCACTTCAAACTTTGTTAGCATGTAGATGACTTTGAGCTGAATCCAAAAAGCTTTGAATCACTGAATTTGGTGGAGTATTGACTGAGATATGCCCTTGACAAGTTGACAGACTTTTGAGTATACTAGCAGAGAACACAAAGATGAATGACGTAATTGTATCTATTGATTATCAATTGTGTACAATCCCATTGACATGTCTAGCATTGCCAAATGGTATAGAGAGGTGTAGGCTATGATGTAGTCCTTACACACACTCAAACTCAACAGAATGAGCCTCGGGAATGGAGTGATCTACCCGCGACTTTTTCACATCCAATTTTATAGGAAATGACTTAGGATTTGAATTCAAATTCAAATCTTTGGCTTCCTATGATCAAGCATCTAAAATTTTGGAGATATTCTCTCAATCAAGTGATCTACTTTTCCACAAATCACTTAGGTAGGTGATTAAAAAGATTCTAAGTCAAATTAGACTTTTACAATGAGGTAAAGTGGTAATAAACCACTAGCATATGTTCCTATGGTTCTTCATGCATGTGGAGTCTTCATGACGTCTTCCAAGACAAATGGGTAGGCTTGTGATTTACACCAACAATCAATTGGTTGTGGTTCATCGGGTGGTGGGAGTCGATAATGTGTGGAATAAACCATCTGCTCACAGGCGAATAATTGAAGCAAATGTGTCGGCCTGCTAATGAACACTTCTGAATGGTATTCCCAGAAACCGGTTGTGAACATTTCTTCGAAGGTTTGCTTGTAGCACGCCGGTAGGTATTTAATTCTGCAATGCTAGGCATAACACACCCGTAGCGATGGCATTGTACTCATAACATATGCAAGATCTAGATTGCCATGCTCCAAGCCCCAAGTGTTTACATGAGGAGCCTTAACACGACGGAAGACTTTGAAAACCATTTGCATCATGTCAAAGATTTTGACAGTCATATGCGCTACTATATCGTCCATATGTTTCAAGCGAGGGATCTAGTGGCGAATCGTGGCCATCATGTATCTTATTGTAGGTGGTCCTGTAGGTGGCCTGAAGTATGGGTAGTTTAGCCAATCCTGGCATTGCTTGTTGTTTTGTATCTTAATCGCAAATGCCTTCCAGGAACGGCAAAGTGAAACTAGTCCCCAAAATGAATTGTATTTTAAATGTAGTGGTGCCTTTACCCATGTACTCATCATCTTAGGATATTCTTGTAAAAGATCTTTACGCCAATCTAGTTGATAGATCTTGCCTTGCTGCACATCCAGTGGCAAATCCTCAGGTTCAAATTGAGTAGCGTGAGATGGTTTCTTGTCTGTTTCTTTCTCTATGGCCAACTGATATTCGGCCATTAACATGAAATACGGTTTGTACTGTAACTCATGCCCTGATATGTACCTTTGCAGGGCCAAATGAGCAAAGTAGGGCGACTTTAAAATTCTTTCCTCAATCATTGCCATTGCGTGCAACTGCACCTCTACTCGTGTTGAGTGGGTGGTTCCAAGCTCTTCAATTGTCTTCATCCATGCGGGAGTAGGAAGTTCGTAAGTCGTCTGGCCTTCGGCTGTGACTCGTCCACCTGGGATGGGTTGTGGCTCGTAGGCTTCTTCAAAAGTTTCCTCCACCGGAATAGTTACATTTTCTTCATCAGCTGGGAGCTCTGGTGGGGAATCTGGCCTTGGTGGTGCTTCATATATAGCTATCTGCGATTCAAGAGTAGATACCTGGTCCCGTAATGCGTTGAGTTCCTCTAGGATGTCAGGAGATGGGTCCGCAGGAGCTGGTAGTCCTTGTGTTGCAGGTGCTCTGAGCTGGAGTAGCTTATGATCTTCTTTCAGCTTCTGATATTCTTCGTTCATTTGATCGTATTCATCGAGCAATCTAATGTGATCATCGAGCAACATTTTCATTGATTCGGAGGGCACTGCTTTGAACCGGCTAGGACTTAATGGTTGGTCTAGATGATTGAGAGCAGCTTCTAAATTTTCTCTGTTCTTCTCTTGTAGCCACTGGTTCTCTTCCTTTGCTGCTGCTAGATGTCTTCTGAGTAAGCCCATGTTTCGTGTAAGTGTCACATTGCGAACTGTCTGGGCCCTTAACAAATTGTCAAGATCAGCAGTGGCCTCTTTGGCTTTCTCTTCACTTTCGACTTCCAGTTTGTGGTATGCCTCACAGAGTTTCTTGGTAGCGAGTATTCAATGAGGCATTCTCTATCGACAATGAATTAAGCTGCGACTGTAAGTCGTTGGTTGTCCTCTGCAGCTGCTGATAATTATTTCCAAGAGATGTGAACTCCTCTCTTACTTGAGTCATACAGGTGAGCATTTGTCAAAATGCGTTATCTACAGTGGGTGATAATATTAATGGTGTGCTAAGTGAAGATGCAGTAGGTGTAGATGCAAAGGGAATGGGGAATGGGGGTGGGAAAGTGGATGCTGTGGTGATTGTGGAAAATTGTGGTGTGCTTAAATATTGTGGTGCCACAAATTAAGTGAGGGGTGGTGCAGTAGGTGGTGATATATCCATATCACTGGATGTGGTGTCGAGTGCAGTGACTGTGAATAGTGGTGTGATCGTGGGTAAGTGTGTGGGTGTAAATATAGGATTTACAAAGGTTGAGGAGTAATTTACAGAGGGGGTGTCTTGGACGGTGTCGTCGAGATTTTCTCTCCTCTCTCACTTGTGAAGGCCTACAAAAAAAACATATTTGGTGAAGGTAGCCGGAATTCCTCGAGAAGTCCAGGATGCATCAAGGATGTCAAAGGAAGCTCACATACAAAGTTTCAAAGAAATCAAGAAAGTCCATGGTAGCGGTCAAAGCTGGTCAAAGTTGGGAAATTAGGGCAAAAATTTCATTGTCACCAAATTAGATGAAAATCCATATACTTGTAAAGATTGTCAAAGGCAATCTATAGCCCAAATTTCAGCAGAAAATGGATTTTGTAGCACATTGATATGCTATGTTCATTTTGTAAAAATGTAATTTTTCTAGTTTGACCCTACAAATTCTTGTATAGAAATTTATGTTAGCCATATGGTTTGGCATGTATAAAGATCATATGTGGCTACATATTTGTACAAATTTTCAAGGCCATCAGAGCTTCCTAGAGACCTTAATGCCACCTTGCAAGCTTCCAAATGTAGTCAAACTTGTACAAGGGAGATTCAGATGGGAGTTATTTCTGCATATTCCTGAAGGAGATCTTTAGAAACATAGTCCTACAAAGTTTCATCTTCATCAAAGCCTATTTGGAGGGTCAAAGAGCACAAAGTGCAGTTTTCAGGATCACCGCAGTTTTCTAGTTTAAGCAAATTGAAGGGTTGAAGGGCCACCACATGGCGAAAGCTGATTGAGCCATGTTGTACGATCAAGATGAGCTCATATTCAAGGGTGGAGATGCACTTATGCTTAAAGCAAGGAGGATCCACAAGTTTTTCCATAAAAGAAGATAATTTTTGACAATCAAAGATCAATAATGCAGCTTTTCTCCAAAAATAGTGGCTTATCTTATCTGAATTGATATCAGCACTGATCCGACGGTCCAGATCATCCCCAGATCCAATGGTGGAGAATGAGGGCGCCTAAATTTCACTCCTTTACACTAGATTTGATAGAAAGAACAATTCCAAGCCATTGATTTGATTAATCAAATGGTTGTAATCAAAAGTAGTGATCCTAGAGTTGAGAGTTGATTTCTTTAGATCCAAGGGCCCAAATTCATTCAAAAAACTATATAAACCCCCCTCCAAACTCCTAGAGCATCATTGTTAGGCATCCATAGGGCTCATGCTAGCTTACGGTTTCCTTGAGACGATCACCCTCGGTTGAGCGAGTGAGGATCCAAGGTGAGCTAGTATGAGTATAGAACCTAGTTTCAAATTTAAGTTAGAATTCCAATCTAGGATAGGCTCTTGAAACCAGCATCTCTATCTTGACTCACCCTCGGTGGAGCGTGTGAGTGAGTTAGAGCTGATTTTAATGAGTCTTAGACTTCTTTAGTTAGACGTTACGAGCCTAGACAGACATAGGGTCACTGGAGTGGAACTCACCTTCTTACGTGTGACATTCGGTTGAACTGTCATGGTTTGAGGGTCGGAACCACCTTTGATTAGTAGACTACCTAGCTTGACGTACCACGACGATCTTATACATGTATCTTAATTCCAATCCTTTTAATTCATGTCACTTGTCACTTGTCTCTTGTCTCTTCTCTCAGTCTCTTAAGTATTTTTACATGTCTTCTATTTCTTCTATGTGTGAGAAGGCTCCGCAGTATTGCGTTGAACCAATGAGGATGTTTCTTTGAGCTTGTGAGTAAACTCTATTATCATAATTCACTTGCATGCATATAAACCATACATACCCATACATATTGATTAGTTTCTGAAAGTGTATAAGAAGCTCCAATATTGGACCATTCTTCCTTTTGAAACTGGTTTATGTGTAAGGATTCCATCTATTCACGTCATGCATACATATCATCCAAAGAAGACTATGCATATGAATTAGAATTAGGAAGTGTTTAAGAAGCTCCTTCAATGGACCATTCTTCCTTCCAAATTTGATTCGTGTGTATGGTTCTCTTTCATTCTTATCATTCATGTTCATAAATCTAAATTGCACTCCTACTTTCCCATTCCCATAATCATTTCAACATCTCTCTCTTCTCCATACTCAACATTAATTTCACTTTCATGTCCTTAAACCATCCAACATTCATTAGCTTCATACACCCTGTGTGTGCCACGACCGGACCAGATCCACCCGGATTGCGATCACCTCCACATTTGAACCCGACGTGAAATGCTTCGTGGCATTTGCTTCTGATCTTGTTGGGAGGTTGTGATCCATATCCTTTGTTTCATATTTTTCATCCTCATCATATCATCATCATCAGTCTTGAGTGTTGCACTGGATTTCTCACAGTATCGTGCACATCTTCGTCGTGAAGTAAACGCATTTGTGAGAGATCTAGAGCATCGTGCATCACTTGCTTATTCACATAAGATGGAGGAAGGATTCAAATCCCTTATTGTTGAGAAACAAGGCCAAAGAATAGTCTCTTCTATGTTGAGAGAGAAGGGAAAATTCAATGGCATCAACATCACAAGCTACTTAGATTTGTTTGAAGAGCAAGCTATGATTTTTGGTCTTCCCGAAGATCTTTTGATATCATTCTTTGAACGAATTGTTGATAGCTCTATCATAAACCGTGTCACTCAATATGATAGTCTTCCTTGGAGTGATTTTAGAAAGGAGATGCTCAAAGAATTCTATCTTGAAGATTATAGCCAACATAATCGAGATGGATTCTTACGATGAGTCAATTCTCCAAAGCCTAGTAGCTCTATTACTCACTTACAAAATGAGTATATTAGACGCTATGAACAACTTCCTGATGAGGATAAGATAACTTTGGAACCTGATCTTGTGATCAATTTTCTTAAGCTTCTTCATCCTGAAACTCGTAGGGAAGTTGAACGACGATTAGAAGAGCCAGATAAGCGCTATGGTCTTACTGACAATTGGCAAAAAGTGCGTAAAGTAGTAGAGGCTGTAGCCCATAGACATCAAAGGCAATCCATGCTTTATGAGCAAACTAGTCTTCCTCAAGCTAGCCTTCCACAAACTAAGGAGCAAGTTAGAGAACAATCCCATGCTATGCTTTTTGACTCTACTCCTATTCCTCAAATGATGGAGCCTACTCAAGGTTTTAAAGTAGAGCCAAATAAAAGTGTAGTTGAGCAATCTCAAGTGGAAATTCTCACTAAGCAAATGGAAAGTCTTATTGCTACACAATCCAATTTGGCCAAGACTATAGATGCTTTACAATCTAATTACACCAAAGCTTTCCAAAATCAAATGAACCCAATGACTTTTCAAGAGCCTAATCAACATGTTATAGCTACCAATCAAAATCTACAAGTATCTCCTACTCAAGCATATCAAGTTCCTCCAATGCATAATCCTTCAATGCAAAATCCTCATCCTCATGTGAAAAATCATCAAATGTATCAAAACATGTATCCTCAAGCTTCTCAAATAGCTTTTCAAAATCCTCAAAATCAAAATTTTCAAAATCATCAACCGTATAATATGGAAGCTCCTCTTGCACCTCAAGTACCACATGTTGCTCCCCAAGCTCCTCAAATACATCAATTGCCTTTTCAAAATCCTAATTATCCTGTTCAAGCAATACCTTATCAACAAAATCCTCAATTTCAAAATTTCCCACCACAAGTTAATCAAAATCCTCAAAATCAAAATGGTTTTGTGTGTGGCCCTCGTAGGTGTCCTTGGTGTGATTCGTTAGAGCACTTTTTGAGAGATTGTGAACTATTGAAGGCTGCTAAGGAGCAACGACTAGTAATAGACATAGACAAGAAAATCTGTGACTATCGATCTAGGCTACCTTTGCAAGGAAATTATGGTAAGGGAGGAATGAAAAAACACTATGAAAATATAACCATAATGGATGTAGGAACTAGAGGAGTGAAACTAGAAGCTCTTGATGAACAAGTGGAATCAAGTAAACCCACAAAGGAAGGTGATTTTTCCATAGAGGCTTTAGTAAGAGCACGAGATGAGATTAGGAGAATAACGGCTTGGGAATCACCAATAGAAGATCAATCTCTTATTTCTCACATATCCAATGTAGAAGAAAAACGAAAAAGAGATGAAGCTGAGCCTAGTGAAAGAAGAGTGACACGAAAACAAACCTCAGAGGGAATAGAAACAATCATAGAGCAAGGAGAAACATCACAATCCAAAGATAAAAAACAAGAATCACAACCCAATGAAAAAAAACAAGAGGAGAAACAAAAAGGGAAGAAGGCAAAGCAAAGAAAAACAGAACCAAAGCCTTTAGATAAACAAGAACAATCAAAACAAACTAAAGACCAAACACGAGAACATGAACAAAAACAAGACCCTGAGCAAAAACAAAAGAAACCAAAGAGAAAACCTAAAGCCATCTTAATTTCAGAAATTGAGAGAAAAATAGATCCTATGGAGATTTTAGATGACATTTTGCTTAAGAGTCAAGTGACTATGTCTTTAGAACAAGTTTTCTCTATTGCAAAGCCTGTTTTTAAAGATAACTTTATCGGCCTAATTAAAAGGAAGAGGTTTCCACTTAATCTAGATACTGAGATGCAAGATTCTCTAGATCAAGATCAAGCTATGAATGAAGCCTTAAACTTTGATGAATCTGATGAAGAGGACTTTGATGATGATGAAGTAAATGTTAATAAAAATTTCTTAGGACCTATTCAACCTGACCATGAAAATCATGAAAACAATCCTGAAAGCCACTTTAAAAGAACATTTTGGTCTAGAGGTACATCAGAGATGCATGTTAAAATAGGAAATGATAAGAACACTATCACTGTAAATGCATTAGTAGATTCCGGCTCTGAAATCAATGTGATTTCAAGAGAAGTCTATGATAAGTTTTGATGGCCCATAGATAAAGATTGTGGATGGCGTATGAGAACTGCAGATAATGGTGTAGGTACCCTGTATGGAGCTTGTGCTAGTGTGCTCATATCCATAGGAGGAATCACAGAAGAGTTTCACTTTTTTATTCAAGATAATTGCTCCTATGAAGTTCTCTTAGGTCAACCCTTTATTTGTGAGAGTCGTATGGAAACTAAAGCCATGGATGATGGGTCTATCTATGCTAGATTTAAGTCTAAGGATGGAATGCAATCACTTCAAGTCATGACGGTAGGAGTGAATCATCCTAGGAATCGATTGTCAATTAGAAAGAAACCTACTGTTACTCAGGGTCATGAGCATGCTTGTAGTGATTGTGCACCTCGATTCATGTTTGGAGCTACATATGATCAAAATTTCGGATAGAATCCATTGTTGAGCGGGACAACAGTGGATATTGGTTTGACATCTCGCAGCCAACCAACCTGTTCAATAGTTTGTCACTTTGTTTTCCACATTCTAGATTAGATTTTCTTCATAAGAGTCAATTGTCCAAGTCTTTTATCCAAAAAACCCAAAAAAATTATAAAAACAACAAAATCATGGAACATGATGAGAACATTGAGCATGTGATTGAAACATCTCATTGTTTCTCTACTCTTGAGGAGTTAGAGTTATGTCTTCAACAAAATTCTAATTCCCATATTATTCTTCTTTCTTCCCTTGATGAGTATGCTCTAATCCAAGAGTATGCTCTCAATGTTGACAAGTGCTCAAAATTTAACCAAACACATGATGCCTTAGTTGAAACAAAGTACAAAACTGTAGAAAAAAAATCAAACCCATAGCTCAACCATTACCTCAAGGAAGTAATGAAAAAATTATTGATGTGAAAAATGATCCAACTCTTCGGGATAAGAAAAACATAGGACATACATTCACGGATGAGACAATCAAACAGGTGAAAATTGGTAGAGATGATGACTTTCTTTTGCCAGCAGAGAGAGATAAATTTGAGGGAGTCATACGTAGCCATGGAAAAGCCTTTACTATGTATCCTCATGAGATTGGTTATCTAGATCCTAAGCTAGTTGCACCCATGATAATCTTTACTATTCCACATATTCCATGGAATCTTCGTCCTATACCTGTTCCAAAGGCTCACTTACCTGAGCTAATGAACTACTTAAGAAGAAGATAAACATGAGAATTTTAGAGCCATCTTTTGCACCTTACTCAAACAGATGGTTCACTGTGCCTAAAAAGAATGGGAAACTACGTTTTATTCAAGATCTCCAACCCGTCAATAAAGTCACCATAAGGAATGTAGGAACAGGACCCATTGTAGATGAGTTTGCTGAATCATTTTCAGGACATTCTATCTATTCAATGGGTGATCTATATTCTGGATATGACCAATTCCAATTAGCAATTGATAGTCGTGACATAACCACAATGAAAACTCCTTTAGGCTTAGTGGGAATGTGTACTTTACCTCAAGGAGCGACTAATTCTGTGGCTCATATGATGAGTGCTATGAATATGGTCTTACATGACTTTATCCCTCATATAACTATGCCATTCATTGATGATATTCCAATTAAAGGGAGTGAGGAACGTGTAAAGGACATTACTTTAGATTCATTGGGATGTCGTAAATTTGTTCTTGACCATATCTCTGATTGTGAAAGAATATTTCAACGATTTGAAGAGGTAGGTCTCACATTTTCCATAGAGAAATCTGTTTTTGGTGTCAACGAGGTACTTATTGTTGGACATTTATGTGGCCATTATGGTCGAAAGCCATACCCACAAAAAGTTGATGCCATTAGCAAGATTTCTGAAACATGTAACAACGTGAGTGAGGTACGTAGATTTCTTGGTGCTTGCATCTTTTATGTTATTTGGATCCCTCACTTTGCTCATGTTGCTGATTGTCTTTATGACTTGTTGAGGAAGAAACGAAAATTTATTTGGACTGACAAACACACTCAAGCTATGCGTAAATTGAAGAAATTATTGCTTAAAGCTCCCATCCTTAAGCGTGTAGACTATTCAACTAACAAACCTATTATATTGACTGTTGATACTAGTCCTATTGGTATAGGTTGGGTCATAAGTCAAGATGATAGTGAAGGGAATAGATATGCAATTAGGTTTGGTGCCAAAATTCTACATGAAACACAACGAAAATATCCACAAATCAAACGAGAACTATGGGGTATGGTAACAACTTTGAAAACAGACAAAGAATATTTCATTGGTGCAAATGTCAAAGTTGAGACTGATTGTTTTCCTCTCATTGTAATGATAGCCAATTGTTCATCTCCTGATATAGCCATGCTTAGATGGATCTCATATATTAAGTTCATAAATCCTGAGTTAGTTCATATTTCAGGTAAGTCAAACTCAGTTGCTGATATGTTATCGAGAGCTAGATTTGATGATGATCTTGAAAGTGATCTAATAAAGCATGTGAATTTAGTTGACTATGTTCCACATATATATGAGTATGAGAAATTTCATGAGTCTGAGTACGAAGATGAATGGAGAGACATAGGAAAGTATCTCAGTACACTACAACCATTACCTAGCTGAACTACGAATAGATTCCGTAACATTAGGAAACGAGCTTATAACTTTTTCCTATGTAATGGTTATCTTTGGAGACATGCTAAGGGTAAGGTTAAGAATCCACAACGAGTCCTAGGAAAACGAGGTCTTCAATTGCAAGTAATGAAGGAAATGCATGAGACATTATGGGCCGGTCATAAAGGATTTTTTGGAACATATGAAAAAATTAGAAGTACCTATTATTGGCCTAGGATGTATGTTGACATTAGTAGCTATGTTTCTACATGTTCTACTTGTCAACTTCATTCATCAGTCAAACATAGGGATCCGTTGCATCCTACTTATCCACCTTGTATTCACTACAAGTGGGTAGTAGATCTTGTAACTATGCCTAAAGGTATTGACAAAATGCGTTACATTGTACTTGCAAGAGAAGACTTAACTAATCATGTAGAGGGACGTGCACTACGATCTAAGACCACTTACAATGTTTGCAAATTCTTGCTTGAAGATGTCATAAGTCGCTTTGGGTACATAGAAAAAGTAGTTGCCGATCGTGGAGAGTTAAATGCGAGAGAAGCTAAAGAGTTCTTTGAGCGTCACGGTATTCGTTTGTCTCTCACTACTGCATATAATCCAGAGGCCAATGGTAAAATAGAGAGAGGTGCATCCACCTATTGTGAAAGCCATATCTAAAGCATGTAACGGTGACATCAAACAATGGCCTAGATTCTTACCTTTTGCACTTTGGGCAGATAGAATGACATGCACACATACTACTAGATATATGCCTGCTGAACTCATGTACTGTCAAAAACCATTGTTTCGAATTCAGTCTCATATTTCTGCATGGTCAAATTTGCCTTGGTCTGAAAACATGTCTACTGATGATTTTTTGAGTTTGTGTATTAAACAGTTAGAACAAGGTAAATTAAGACTTGATGATGCTGTTGAAAAATTAAGAGAATCTAGAATGAAGAACAAGCATTATTTTGATAAAACTCATCGATTGCGTCCTAAGCCAATTGAAGTAGGAGATTGGGTGCTCATTTATGATAGTACATCTGACTCTCAATATGATGCACACAAAAAGCTCACTCAACGGTGGTTTGGGCCATACATTGTATCAAAAGTCAACAACAATGGTACGTATGCTCTTTGTGAATTAAATGGTGTTGCACTTAAAACTTTGATTGCAGGTAAAAGGATAAAGCTATTCAAGAAACGTGATAATGACAAGTACATTTTGGATGAGGACATTGAAGAATATGACAACAATGAGGCCGATTCATAAACAGGATTATCCATGTTATAAAAAATAAAAATATAAATAAAAAAAAGGAAAAAAAACATATAAAAATATCATTAATTTTTCAAGTTCATGTTGCTTTGTTTTTTTTCAAGTTCATTCTATTTTTTTTTTCTTTTTTCCATGCTTGTTTCATGCATGTTCTTTTTCAGTCTTTGCATTGCATTGCATTGCATATCCACATCACTTGAGTCAAAAAGGGCAAATGATGATTTCTCTACTTGTGTAAAATTGTATCTTAAGTAGTAACTTATCTACTAAGGAATTGATTATAATCTAGGATTGTGGAAAGATAGGGCATGTAGATTTGGAGGTTTATTTTGGTGACATGACTTTCATATATAAACATGCATATGTATCGTGTATCGAAAGCATAATTGTTGAAATCCTAGCTCCTGCTACTGCATGTTTCTACATCCTTAGTCCATCTCACAGCACTTGTATCGGAGTTTAAACGACTGTTCTCCGTCATAAAAAATGGTTGTACCTTGTATCGGGGTTTAATTTTTCCCCATCATCAAAAAAAAAAAAAAGTTGCTACATGTTACCAAGAAGTTTACACTTTCTTCCACCCCAAAAAAGTGATCGTAACCATAAAGTTGCCGAATCATCATCATCATCAAAAAAAAAAAAAAAAAGAGCAAGCCAAAGGAGGATAAAGAGGCATAGTAGAATAAATCACGGGCTATATAGGCAGATTTATGCATTAGTTAGATTTCCTTGCATGTTATTAGAGAAAGAGCATATTCATATTTATGTAGGAAAGGAGTTGATCTAAAATAAGCTAAAGATGAAAGATGTCTCTTGAAAATCCTAAATCTTTGTTTATAATCATATTTAAGGTAGATTGCTTTATGAAAAAGGTACAAAATTTTCTTCAAGATGAGAGGAACTGATGCTTAAAATGACTCAATACATCCACTTCCACTTCATATTGATGCTTGTTTTTTTTCTTTCTTCTTGCCAATGTTGCTTGTTCATTTGCATATATGTTGCCTATTTTTTCATGCATATTCATGTTGCCTGTTTCAATTCTTTCTTTCATGCAAATTTTGCTTCATGTCACGTTACCTACTTATTCATGCATATAATCAATTTTCCTTCCATGTTTCTTATGTTGCCTATAAAAGAATTTGATGCCTGGAACATTTTGTTTTTCACAGATGCTAGAGTGGCGCTTCCGGAGGAATCGCAGGTTTAGTGGGGGCGAATGTCGTCGAGATTTTCTCTCCTCTCTCACTTGTGAAGGCCTACAAAAAAAACATATTTGGTGAAGGTAGCCGAAATTCCTCGAGAAGTCCAGGATGCATCAAGGATGTCAAAGGAAGCTCACATACAAAGTGTCAAAGAAATCAAGAAAGTCCATGGTAGCGGTCAAAGCTGGTCAAAGTTGGGAAATTAGGGCAAAAATTTCATTGTCACCAAATTAGATGAAAATCCATATACTTGTAAAGATTGTCAAAGGCAGTCTATAGCCCAAATTTCAACAGAAAATGGATTTTGTAGCACATTGATATGCTATGTTCATTTTGTAAAAATGTAATTTTTCTAGTTTGACCCTACAAATTCTTGTATAGAAATTTATGTTAGCCATATGGTTTGGCATGTATAAAGATCATATGTGGCTTCATATTTGTACAGTTTTTCAAGGCCATCAGAGCTTCCTAGAGACCTTAATGCCACCTTGCAAGCTTCCAAATGTAGTCAAACTTGTACAAGGGAGATTCAGATGGGAGTTATTTCTGCATATTCCTGAAGGAGATCTTTGGAAACATAGTCCTACAAAGTTTCATCTTCATCAAAGCCTATTTGGAGGGTCAAAGAGCACAAAGTCCAGTTTTCAGGATCACCGTAGTTTTCTAGTTTAAGCAAATTGAAGGGTTGAAGGGCCACCACATGGCGAAAGCTGATTGAGCCATGTTGTACGATCAAGATGAGCTCATATTCAAGGGTGGAGATGCATTTATGCTTAAAGCAAGGAGGATCCACGAGTTTTTCCATAAAAGAAGATAATTTTTGACAATCAAAGATCAATAATGCAGCTTTTCTCCAAAAATAGTGGCTTATCTTATCCGAATTGATATCAGCACTGATCTGACGGTCCAGATCATCCCCAGATCCAATGGTGGAGAATGAGGGTGCCTAAATTTCACTCCTTTACACTAGATTTGATAGAAAGAACAATTCCAAGCCATTGATTTGATTAATCAAATGGTTGTAATCAAAAGTAGTGATCCTAGAGTTGAGAGTTGATTTCTTTAGATCCAAGGGCCCAAATTCATTCAAAAAACTATATAAACCCCCCTCCAAACTCCTAGAGCATCATTGTTAGGCATCCATAGGGCTCATGCTAGCTTACGGTTTCCTTGAGACGATCACCCTCGGTTGAGCGAGTGAGGATCCAAGGTGAGCTAGTATGAGTATAGAACCTAGTTTCAAATTTAAGTTAGAATTCCAATCTAGGATAGGCTCTTGAAACCAGCATCTCTATCTTGACTCACCCTCGGTGGAGCGTGTGAGTGAGTTAGAGCTGATTTTAATGAGTCTTAGACTTCTTTAGTTAGACGTTACGAGCCTAGACAGACATAGGGTCACTGGAGTGGAACTCACCTTCTTACGTGTGACATTCGGTTGAACTGTCATGGTTTGAGGGTCGGAACCACCTTTGATCAGTAGACTGCCTAGCTTGACGTACCACGACGATCTTATACATGTATCTTAATTCCAATCCTTTTTTTTATGTGTAAGGATTTCATCTATTCACGTCATGCATACATATCATCCAAAGAAGACTATGCATATGAATTAGAATTAGGAAGTGTTTAAGAAGCTCCTTCAATGGACCATTCTTCCTTCCAAATTTGATTCGTGTGTATGGTTCTCTTTCATTCTTATCATTCATGTTCATAAATCTAAATTGCACTCCTACTTTCCCATTCCCATAATCATTTCAACATCTCTCTCTTCTCCATACTCAACATTAATTTCACTTTCATGTCCTTAAACCATCCAACATTCATTAGCTTCATACACCCTGTGTGTGCCACGACCGGACCCGATCCACCCGGATTGCGATCACCTCCACAACGGCTTGGTGGAAAGGGGAAAGAGGAGTTACGGTGGGTCGGGGAGGTGAGACTGGGGAGAAGGTTAATGGAGGTGGGAATGGGAAAAGGGGTCTTGGAGGTGTGGGGAAGGATGGAAAAGATAAATGGAGAAATGTATTGGATAGAAAGGTGGATGTGTTAGGGGGTAGACTAGGTTGAGTGGGTGCGGGAATTGTGGGATGAATGGGCATAAGGACGACTTCTACTACTCCACCGGAGAAGGAGGATGTTGTTCTGGGAGAAGGAGGGTGAATAGGGGAGGCTGGATGGATGGGAGGTGAAGGAGGAGAAGTTGGGGTGATAGGTACTTCGGTAACTCTGGAGGTATGTACAGTAGTAGCACAGGGTGGGGAATCTACGAGGCTGGCTTCTTCTGCCAAGGAGCCTTCAGCGACGAGACGTGCTTCCCTGGCCTGTTCTGACGACTGACCGGCGGTGGGTACGCGAATGTATTCACCAGGCTTGGTTAGTAGGCGGATTCTACGAGGATCATACTGCGGTAACGGTTTTCTCTGCAAATATCTTAAGGCTTCAGTGGGTCCAACTGATTTGACAAGCTCTCTAAAACCTCTGATATATACTTCTTCAAATCCGCCCGAGACGAGCTCTTGTTCTATGATTGTTTGGCTCTCTTCGTCAGTCAACTTCTTACGCGCCCAAACCTTTTCCATAGTACGGTATAACTTTTTGATGGCCAGTGTATAGGCTACTGCTTCGAAGGTTTCTTCTTCGTGTGTGCTTGTGTCACCTTGGGTGTCGGTTTGTTGTCCTTGTTCGTCTGTTTGTACATGTTCTTGGGATTCATGAGTTCCCTGGCTGGCTTCGTCATCGCCTTCATCTTCGTGAGTTTCTGTTCTTTCTTCCTCGGAACTAGACACTACTTGTCCTTGTGGTTGATCGCGCGGTGTGGTAGGATAGCTGGGCCTTTCATATTCCTGAGAGAAGATCTGGCCTTCTGAAAACTGAAATTCATTTGAAAATACGTTGTGCATCTCAAAATCAAATGTGGTGTCTGCTTATTCTACTTCTAAATGGGGTATCGGAAAAGAGAAAGCTTCCGCACCAATAGTGGTGGGAACTTCTGCTGTAGCGTTGGTAGGTCCTGGGACTGTGGCTGCTTGAGTAGCGACTGTGCTAGTAGTGCCCTCTGTTGTGACTGGTCTTGATAACCTTATGCGAATGGGTTGTACAGGGGGTTCAGTAGGAGACATTTCTGGAGAGGGTTGTGGTGAGGGTGATTCTAGCACCTGAAGGCAGGGGATAGTTCCTCTCATTCGCTTTCCTGCTCTTCCTTTGCTAGTCTTCCTAGCTTTCTTTGTGGTTCCTTTAAACGCTTTCAGCTCCTCACTTGTCATTGCACGTTTGATTGACAAATCATATGCTAAGCACATATATACAATTCTAGTCAGCGCGCAGCATCCATTGATGACTTTCTTTCTTTCCCATCTATGTTGTGCTAAATACATCTGATCAATGATCCAGCTAGCTAGATCAACTGTCTGAGGTCCAATACAAGATAAATACAAACCAAACCATATTCGTTTGTGAGGCATTGTGAATCTGTCCTGAGCGGGGAAAGCAAAATGCTGCATACATATCCGCAGTGGTTTTGAAAGCTCAGGTGTGATCGCCGAAATCTCTTCCCACTTTGTAACATCCCCACGTTTCATAGGGTCGGGAACTAACCTTTCTCGCTCTGTGGGCGTGTGGGTTCCATGAATCTTGATGGCAGCTCGAATCAAATCTTTAGAAAGATAAAATCTTTTATATGGTGGATCGTTCACTAAAGATTGCAAAATAAAAGTTCCGGGCAGGTCCTTATTCTCCGAAGCTATCAAGGTGGTGATTAAGTAATAGCATCTGTAGAAGTCAGGTTTAGGCAAAGGGTCACTAAAATACTCTGCGAAGCTGGCTCTTGCCCAAACATGTGTTAAGTCTTGTGTGTTCTGTAGCCCTTCGAACTCTCTTGAGAGAAACTGATATTTTCCCCAAGTACGGTCATCAAAAGTCAAATTAGACTCAAATATAAACTCAACATCCGCCAATGGTCCTGAACCAGTGAGAATTATGATGAATCTTCTCCGTATAACCTCTAGGAGGATCGTCAATAGGCATCGGTCCTAGAAAACCTTGAAATTCTGGCGGTGGGTATACTGGTTCCAGCTTCAGATGGTCCTTCTTTTGTTTGCATGATGATTGACGTGCTAATGGAAAAGATCTGCTACAAAAGATTAACACATTAGTATGGAAATTAATTATGATCCCATTAAAGTGAGACCGCAATCCCTTTCCATAACCGATGTGTAACCCGTGTAGCCGAGTGTCGTGATGTGGTTTATTGAATGATTTCTTGCAAACTAATGCAGGTCTCTAGACACCTACATGCTTTCAGATGATACATACATTTCTTGATGAGGTGTTATTAGAGATGACATTGGGTTATCGAGCGTGGATTTATACAAGGTTCAGTCATGAATGAGTTATTACAAGGTTGTAGATTAGTCGGGGTGGGAGTTATATTAGACAATGGATTAGGAGAAGAATTATGGATACGTTTCGGTATCCACTTCCTAAGAGTTTCTGAACGGGTGATAGCTTTCTGTTGCGGGACAAAAGGTGATATCTGATGTGGTGGTATTGAGGGTTGAAGAGATTTCTGAGGGGTGTATATTACAAGGCTTGAGGGTTGATCTATATTACACTGTTTGGGTACCCAAATCTGTGTGGTTGTGGGTCGGTTCGTAAGGTACTTCTTGGCGATCCAAATTTGTCGAATGTTTGTAGTCGTAGAAGAAGGTCGAGAAGATGTTGAATATTGACTCTGCTTCTGCCTTGATTTCTTCTTATCGTTGTCTGCATTGTTGAAATCTATCGGTGCTTTCTGTCCTTTTGGCACCCATATTTGTCGCGTGCCACTTGCTTTGTGATACTGATACTGGTGCTTTCTTTGTGTCGTATGAGATTGTCGTCAGTCTGGGTTCCTTTGTCGTGGTTGACTCCTTTGTGGTTGAGGTTGAGAGGTCGGATGGACACTCTACTTTGGAAAAGAAGGGAGGTCCAACACTTGCGAAACTTGCCCATTAGGAGGTGAGGCATTCTGTACCACAGATCTAGGCCAGTCTGCAGTAAGTGTGGAAGGATGGGCACCGCAGTTGATAGTGTCCATTTGTCCGCTGATGTAACCCACCTGACCCATCTGTTGGGTGGTTACCCCTTCTAGTTTGCAGGAAGCCCAAGGGAAAATCTCCTGATGTCCTTCTGATTGACAATTGTCCATCGCCAAGCCCGCGTGGGTTGGTGTAGACGTAACGTGACTGATCTGACCAAAGATCTTCCGGTCTTCCGTCGCATGCATTTCATAGGGTCTAGGGTTACATACCTCAGTCGGAATGCCATTAGGGAAGTCAAGTGGTATCACTCACTTTTGATCTAAGGTTCCAATCTGCAAGGAGCCTTGTCTAAGATTTAGGTCCACTGAGTGATCGTATAGCCAATCTTGGCCAAGGATTAGGGGTTCTATTAGGTCCTTATCATGGCACACTAGTAACTTCGTCTATGAAGGTCACTTCGTCTATGAGGATAGGAAGATCAACCTCACCCATGCAAGGGGTTTCCATGCCTCCTAGCCCTATGAGGTATACTTCAATCGGCCGCATTTCTATTCCTAAGTCCTTATAGTGGGACCATCTAATCGCACTAGTCGCAGCACCTGAGTCAATTAAAGCCCTGAGCTCTTGGCAAGGTTTGCCGTGCTCTAGCCTGACTGTAATGAAATTTGTTTCCAGATGATTATAATGTTCTCTCCCTAGTCCTTGTCTTCTTAGCTTCATGTGCTTAATGCATTCTATAGCTTCTGCCTGAGCTTCCGCTCGTATTCTATTTTCTTCCTCCTTACGCTTCTTTGCCAACGTGAGTCGTCTAAGCATATCCTCACTAAGAGGTTCCTGATATAACTTGACTCTACAGCCACTAATGTAATTAGGCATTATGTCTCCTTCTAAGGTGGCTAATTGTATTGCTCCACTTGTCGAGAGTCTGTTAATGATCATAGGTCCATAACCTTGCTTTTCTAACTTCCGTGCGTGTTGCTTCAGCGTATATACTAGGACTAAATCTCCTTCTTTTAAGCCTTTATCTTTCACATGTGCATCAAAATATGCTTTCTATCGCTTCTTTGCTGTGTATATTCCTGTTGCTGCTCTCAGCCTGGTTTCTCCTAATCATTCCAAGTCCATTATTCTTGCTGATAATTCATGGCTGGTCCACTGATGTTCTTGTGCAACCTTAAGGGTCGGTATCAAGAAGTCCAAAGGAAGCACAACATTCTGACCAAAAACCATATGAAAGGGATTTGCATTTAGTACGGTCTTGTAGGCCACTCGATATGCCCAAACAGCGTGGTGTAACTATTTGTCCCAATCTAAAGGTTTGTTGTTCACGAGTTTTGTCAGTACATTACAAAGGATCTTGTTAGTGCTTTCAGCCTAACCATTGGCCTGAGGATGATATGGTGCGGATTTCTTGTGAATCACCATAAAATCCTGTAACAAATATTCAATGACTTGGTTTAGAAAGTGAGTTCCTCGATCGCTCACTAACTCTATAGGCAATCCATATCTTGTAAAGACATTTTCAAATAAGAATTTTGCCGTCGTGTGTGCATCATTCTTTTTCGTGGCTTTTGTCTCTACCCATTTGGTAAGATAATCTGTCACAACAATAATGTATTCGGCATGTGTACCTTTTGCAGGGGGGTTAATGGGTCCTACAAAGTCTATACCCCACTTAGAAAATGCACGTCCGCCCATCATGGGTTTTAATGGCATTTCGTCTCTGCGAGTAGGAAACTGAGTTCTTTGGCACAAATCACATCTCTTTACATAGGTATGTGCATCCATGTGAAGAGTGGGCCACCATAATCCTGCAAAAAGGATGGCTTTGATTATCCTATCGGGTCCAAAATGACCTCGTGCAACACCTTGATGTGCACTCTCTAGTACGCTCAAGTAATCGCTTCACATTGTCTTAAATATCCATCTTTTCCTCTTTTGTAAAGATTATCGCCAATAAGTGAATAGTCTTGAGCTTCCTGCTCTAGGCTTTGTTGTCGTGCTAAAGTCATTCCTTGAGGGAATGTTTTCGTCCTCAAGTATGTCACTAAAGGTTTTCACTCCAGTCTGGTGTAAGAGACACGTGATATAATGTAGCATGTTCTACCGATGGTCTTTCACAACAAACATGGCATTCTTTACACAATTTGTAGACATCTGCTTCCATCGTAGGCTAGTATACTCCTAGTCTATGCAGAGTCTGCAATGTACGATGTTTCGAATGATGTTGCTTTAATGCACCTACATGTGCTAATTGCAACCAATTCGCATGTTCTGATTCATCTACACAACAAGCAAGAATCTTTTGATTATCTTGTTTATATATACTTCCTGCTATGATTTGATATCTTTGAGATTTGGTAATCTCTCCTTCTTTGATCCTTATCCTAGGATTCTTGGGTCCATAGGTGAGAATCGGGACTATTGGCTTAGCCCATTCTGGTGCTATCTCAAGGTTAAACAAATATGCGTCGGGTAATTCATCCGCTATCCCTTGAGGAGCTTCTCCTGAGGTTAGTCTTGAAAGGTGGTCAGCTCTAAGATGTGTCTTTCCTTTCCTGACTACTACTTCAAAGTCATACTGCATGAGTAATAGAAACCAACGTATTAATCGTCTTGTGTTACATGGCTTGTTGACTAAGTACAACAGTGCTTGATGATCTGTAAAGAATTTGAACTTGTTTGCCAACAAATAATGTCTGAATTTCTTTACTGCGTAGATCATTCCTAATCCTTCTCGTTCCGTAGTGGTGTAATTTCTTTCTGTTGCATTTGATTGTCTGCTTGCGTAGGCTATGGGGAGATCTATGTTACCTTCATTCGTGGGTTGTGCTAACACACATCCTATGGCATAATTGGATGCATCCACATGTACATGGAATGGCTTACTCCAATCCGGGGTTGTCAATA
Source organism: Ceratopteris richardii (assembly GCA_020310875.1). Lineage (NCBI taxonomy): Eukaryota > Viridiplantae > Streptophyta > Polypodiopsida > Polypodiales > Pteridaceae > Ceratopteris > Ceratopteris richardii. The sequence goes on from CM035406.1 coordinate 172,099,306, forward strand.
TGGGTGCTGAGCACAAACGTCGTTTAAGTTCATTGAATGAATTCTCACACTCATTTGTCCATTCAAAATGGGTTAAAAGAGAGTACAAAGGCTTGGCTATGATTGCATACATGTGTATGAATCGTCTATAATAACCGCAATGTCCCATAAATGCTTGTACCTCTTTTACGTTGTTTGGCCTAGGTAGATCTGCAATTACTTTCACTTTTTCTTTGTCCGTAGAGATTCCATTCTTTGACACAATGTGTCCTAGAATTTTACCTTGTCTGATCATGAAAACACACTTTTCTGGGTTCAAACAAACCTGATATTCTTGACATTTGTCAAATACTTGCCTTAACTCTGGGATATGTGTCTGTCTTACATTTGAATGTGCACATAAGTCATCAACATAGACTTCCAAATTCTTGCGTAAAAATTCCTTAAAAATGTGATACATGAGTCGCTGGAAAGTAGCGAGTGCATTTGTTAAGGCAAAAGGCATTACACAAAATGTAAAAATGCCCCATTCTGTGGCAAAAGCCGTCTTGTGTTGATCTTCTGGAGCAATGGCTACTTGATTATAGCCTGAGAAACCATCAAGGAAGCTGTAAACTTCCTTGCCCGCAACTCTTTCCAATAGGTGTTCCGTGATAGGAAGAGGATAACTATCTCTAATCGTGGCGGCATTAACTTTTTTAAGGTTAATACACACACACAATTTTCCATTCTTCTTGGGCACAACCACAATGGGGGATACCCATTCGGTATGCTCAATTTCGTAAATGAATCCTGCTTCTATCAATCGGTCTATCTCCTCTGGAATCTTCGCAGCGTAGTTATCATTGTACGTGTATGGTTTCTGTTTCGTGGGTTTTGCATCTGGAGTCATAGGGATTCTATGAGAACATATGTCTGGATCTACTCCTTTCAAATCTTTGTAACTCCAAGCGAACACATCTCTATATTCGCGTAATAGGGCAACTAATTCTTCTTCTTCTTCATTCGTCAAATCATGCCCAATGTATGTACACTTTTCTTCTTCTCCTTCTATGGCTACTATGATTTTCTTGGTTTTCTCTCGGTTATCATATACTTCTCCGACGTCAGCTTTTCTGTTAGGCATTCGTACCATTATCCTTCTATCTTCTATTTCGTACTTTTTGAAGTTCTCAGGAACTTCAAACAAGGATTCTTCTTTTTCTGACATGGTTTCTTTCTTCTTTCTTTTCTTTCCTTCACTCTTGGTGGTCACTTGAGTGGCTAACCTCACCTCATTCATAACTTCTTTGGGTCTCTGAGGGTGAGTCTCTACTTCGTAGAAGTATTCTTCCTCTGATGCAAAGGGGGAGTCCATAATAATTGACTCTAAATCAAAATCGCTTGCATCCTCAAATGCATCCGTGTTAGGTTCACATTCTTCTAAAATTGCATCACACATGATTGGATCTATCGTGAAGACTGAGATATCATAGCCACCCTCGTCACAGTGGGGTGTCCATTGTTCTTCATTGATGGCTACGTCCATGGTTGCTAGGATTTCTGCCCAACCATGGGGTTCAAACTCTTCGTCTGGAAATACTACAGGTGCATAAGCTGGGTCTTGAAGGGTTCTTGGGTGTTGTTCTGCACCTAAGGTCCTAGCTTCCAACCATTCTTCCTCTTGTTTCGCTACTTTACACATCCATAAATGAGTGTCCTCGTGCAACCATGAGGGATCTAACTCTAATGAGTGTATCGATTCCGTTTCTACCTATGTCTTATGGATGGTATTCCATTGTATTGGGGGTACAGCTCGATGTGAATAGTCTTTAAGATTGACCTTGGTAGTCACTCCTAAATGTTGTAAGTACAAAGAATTAGTTCCCCAATCTTGTACAATTTGCAATTGACGCATGAATGGTCGTCCCAATATCATCTCATAAGCATGATTTTTACTAAAATCACAAATGGCAAAGGTATGCTCAAACTCCACACCACAAGTGGTGAGAGATATGCCTTCTAGTAAGCCTAATGGTTTTTCTATGTGTCCATCAGCCATTTGTAGCTTCATCCTGGTAGGTCTTAATGCTGGCTTACCCAAACGTTTCCATAAAGCGGTGGTAGCAATGGCTACTCCGGCTCCTGAATCTAAGATGGCTTTTGTGGTGTAGCCCTGATGAGTTATTGGAAGATAAGTGTTACCTTCCTCTCCTTCGCTTACATCTCCGATCTTTTCTACTGGTAACTCTGGTACCTTCTTGTGTGTTCCTATCTGTGAGGGAGTAGTAGCAAGCTCAGGGAATTGATTTGCTACATGTTTCCACAGTTCTGGTTTAACCTTTAACAACTCCTCTAGGGTTAGATTACACTGTACTTTGGTATTCTTGATCACTTCCGTGTTTCTAGGAATTACTGATTCTTCATTCCTCACTATTATCGTGGGTGCTCTCATACTAATAGACTTTGCTTCCCAAGGTCCTGTGAACTGAGGTAATTCTTGTAAAGAATTGGATTCAAAACTTGTTTGTTCACTCAGTTGTTCTTCCTCTACATCATCGTAAATAGAGGGGATGTCTTGGGGAAATTGCTCCTGCAAATCGTCTATTTCTTGAATAGGAGGATGGGTTCCTTGTTCTTTTCTCCACTTCTCTTCTTGGATTTCTCTCAGAAATTCATGTGAATACCTATGTATGGAAGACAGGTTGTCTTCCCCTTCCATATTGGGTACTTGAGACAGGGATGGTGCATTCCTTTCCTGTGTCTCTGGGACACTAGGATTCCTATGTTGATCCTTTTTCTCTTTGCTTTCTATCAAGTATTCTAGCCTCTCCATTAGTCCTTGAAAGTGTAGTTCCGGTTTTCCCATGTTATTCCAATTAAGATATCTAGAGGCTTCGAACAAAGCTTGTGCTAATTCTACCATTTTCATGCAAAGCTTAGTCCTTTCGATTTCTAGATCTGCTCGTGGGTAGTTCTTACTCATTTCAGCTACTTGAGGTCCCTCTTTTACTCTAGCCTGATATGCACGGAACATCATGTCTAGGTTTTCAGGTATGGGTTTCGCTAGAACTGAACCTGATTTCTGAGCTGGGTTCTCTTGATTCAACTCGTGTGAGGTCAACTCTAGGATTTTGGCTCTAGATTCCTTGAGACTTCCTTCCAGTTCTGTTATCCTCTTACTCCACTTTCTTTTAATCCTTTCCCTAGAGTCTTTCCAAGATTTCGTCGTCTTACTGCTAGATTATGCAACTTCACTAGTTTCGGCTACTTTCTCCTGATTAAGCTGTTGGTTCTGTAAGAGCGCTTGGGCTCTTGTTATAGCTTGGATAGGCACGTATGTAGGGTTAGATCCATCTGCATTGTGCACAATACCTATCACATTGATTGGTGTCACATTTGAAGCATTGACAAGGTTCTTAGGACAATCTTTTATGATGTGCTCTTTACCACAATCGCCACAAAATCCTTGTATGTTATAGTATTGTGATTATCCTGATATCGGAGGATGTGGACAATCCTTTATGAAGTGGTCACCTTGGCACCTAAAGCATGGTCCTCTAGGGCCCTGTGGTCTTTGTTGTCTTACTTGGGGCCGTGGATTTGGGTTTGTGTACATCACGTTAGTGTATTCGGGCTCCCAACTAGGTTCCACTCGTGGACTATCGTAATGATATGTCTCCACGTGTTCTGGTGACTCTGTGTAGTACGCGGGTGGACTATCTACATGAGTAGAGTCAAAACTATTTGAGTTTGGGTCACTCTCTGTGATCAAAGGTGAAGAAGTCACTAAGGCCCTACTTAGGTTCTCTTCTGCAGCAGCGTATTTGACTGAGATGACATTAGCTGGTGGGGGAGGCTGGTGAGCTAAAATGGGTTGAGGTCTCTGTTGAGCCTGATAAGGGTAGTTTTGAGGAGGCATATAGTAATAAGGCTGAGCATTGTATTGGCCTTGATACCTACCTGGTTGCGGGTATGCTTGCGGGTAGTTCTGTCTCACTGCTTGTTTGTTATATGGGCAGTCTTGAGCCGTGTGATTTGTGTATCTTCTCTCAATTGTACAGTATTGGCCACTAGGGTTGGCTTGTGTTTGTGTTGCATTGGGACACACATTTGCCATATGATCACCACCACAGGTGTAACAACGCTTGTTTGTTGTTACTGTAGGCATCTGCTTACTAGAAACTCCTAGTTTCTGAGCCACTTTTTCTGCTAGGTCCTCTATTGAGCTAGACAATTTTGTAGATGCTAGAGAAGAACAATCTGAGTCCTTATAGAACTTTGAGAGTTCCAACTCGTCTCCTAAGTTGTCCTCAATGTCTATGCAAATTCTTACACACTGCTCTAGCATTCTGGGTTCCTTCAAGTATACATAGGAGCGTAGTTTAGAGCTCAACAAGCCATCTAGAAACAATGACACTTGCTTGGCTTGTGAGGGTAGCTCTTGCATTGGACATCTTTCAACATATTGTCTAAACCTATGTCTAGCAAGTCTAACTGTTTCCTGAGGGGTCTGTTTGAAACTATGAATCAACGAAGATGTGTCATGTCTAATCCCACTTTTAGAGAATTCAGTGATGAATGACTCTAAAAAGTGATGGATGTCTCTAAATTTCCTTTGTTGCAATGGTTGGAACCAAGTTAAAGCGGTATTCTTTAACGTTAGCCCAAATGCATTATATTGCGTGAACATGTCTTCGACCTGTTCTACCCTTAACACTTGCTTAAATTCTGCGACATGGTCATAGGGATCTCTTGTCCCATCAAAATAATTTTTCATTGATTTCACTAGTTGAGTGGGTCTGAATATTCTAGCGTGTTCACGTGGTCTAGGTAGAGGAAAATCATCTCTACCACCTGGCATTCTTTGTCTTTCCACTCTATCGGTGTCTATGGTGGTTCTATCTCTCCCTATGGGATGATTGAAGCTTACTTCGGGTCTCTCTTTGTTTTTTCTCTCTTTGATTAGCATGGGCTGAGGATGTTCCTGCCCCTTGTTGACTCGCATTTACGTTTGCTCGAGAAAGGAGGGAATACTAAATCACCTCTCCATGTGTAGGTATTTCTAGCGTGGTCAGGTACCACAAATACTCTTTCTGACGTATACAACCTTTCCAGGTGTATCCAGGTCTTTAAATTCGTAGATTATGATGGAGCCGACCTCACTAGGTTGTTCTGTTCTGTACCTCCAAAAGGCTTTGTCAGTTTCTTTATTTACAAACAGCTCTATGCTTCTATTGTCCTGAGGGGTCCAATCTGGAACTAGTACTCGTGTCAGTACAGGTTTCCCTCTATGTGTTCTAGGTTCTTCTACTGGTTCTTTCCCTTGTGCTCTTGCATCCGTTTCCAACTGAATTACGCCAAACTCATTCGTATTGTTTGGCTGCGTACTTAAGATGTACATCGTTCCTTCCTTGTCTATGTACGCGTCTCTCTCGAATTTCACCATTGGACGTTCCAATCTAATGGGTTGATCAGGATTGTGCATCTGCACCACTTGTCTTCGCAAACCATCCGCATAGATGCGAGCACCTAAGCGGTTGGTTCGGAGAAACTCTAATTGAGTCCTATAGGGTCCTTCTGGTTTTTCTAAATATGCTCCATTTGACCCTCCTTCTGGTCTCTCAGTGCTAAATGCCATTTTTGATTCACTCGTGTCTGAGCTCTCGTAGGGGTAACTAGTGTTCAATTGTTGAGCCCACGATCATGCGGTAGTGCCTACACTGGCTTTTGATGATCTAAGGCTTCGTCGATCTGACTTACCTATATATTTGCCCGATCTAAGGTTCATGAATTTTCTTCCTTGCACACTCAGTACACGCTCAAATTGTCAATGATTCTTTGTTCTTACTTTCTTGATTCTTTTTATATGCCTTAAGTTCTGGTCTTGTCTTTCAGTAAGCGTCAAGAATCGACTTTCCGTGGTACTTTGAGTTCTCGTCCCGTCAGATTTAGGTTCTTTCCTTTAGGTTTTCGTATCACACACCTTTGTCTTTAGTCTTAGACTTGATAAATTAATGTCTTGAACTTGATCGTTCCTATCTTAATTAATCCACAAAGCTAACGTTTAGACTAAGCTAATAATTGACTGAGGGGGTTGAGTAATCTTCCAACCTTGAGTCAGCTTTTCTGGTTTCCCTAATGTATATGTATATGTATATGTATATGTTTATGTATATTGATATGTATATGTATATGTATATGTATATGTATATGTATAGATATATGTATATGTATATGTATATGTATATGTATATGTATATGTATATGTATATGTATATGTATATGTATATGTATATGTATATGTATATGTATATGTATATGTATATATATGTATATGTATATGATGGATATGTATATGAATATGTATATGCATATGTATATGGCTATGTATATGTATATTCATATATATACGTATATGTATTTGTATATGTATATGTATATGTATATGTATATGTATATGTATATGTATATGTATATGTATATGTATATGTATATGTATATGTATATTGATGGGAGAAGTATCTCAACCCCTATGCAACGATGAAGCACGAATGACCTCCGCAAGTATTCTTCTTTGACCTCTGCACACCAAAAATGTTTTCTCATAGCATATGCAGAGAACTCCAGTGAGCTTTTTCATACCTGTAGTAGACACCAAGGGATTTCCAACAGAACAGATTTCACTTCAAATGGATGCTTACACAAAGAGAAACAATGTCTACAACATGAGCTAGTTGAATGCTCACAACTACTATTCAAGCAAAGACCTCACTTCACTCCAGCATATGTTTCACAGAGAGGATACAAAGAATGAATTTCAAGCTTGGATAAACTTTAGAGCACTCTAATAGCTGCCAAATGACACCAAAATCATAGCAAATGGATAAATAGAGAAGGAGAACTAGCCCTTACAACAAAGAGCAAAATATTTTCAACAGAGCCTACACACAGAGAGATATCAATCACACAACTTCACTAAAATGAATGGTGCTCCCAAACTACTCAGAGAATGCTCCTAAGAATTGGTGAGCAGAAACTCAACTCTAATAGCTATCCACTGAATCAAGAATTACATCAAATGGATACAATATGAGGGAGAACCAATGCTAACAACTCAGGGGTAGAGAGTTGCAACATTGCCTGCGCACACACATAGATATGCCTACTTAAAGAAAACAAACAAGCAAGCAAGGGGCTAGCTTAAGCAAGGGGCTTGCTTATCACAACTCCAGCACTTAGTGCTAACTTTACATGAGCTAAAAATCCAAGAAGATGGCCCAAAATAAGTCGGGATACATGCTCCTTTTATAGTGAGAAGTGTGCCCCTAAAATCTAGGAACTAGCTTTCCAAATCAGCCTCCTAACTTGGAGGATATAGTTGAGATGACTTGGGGAGTGGTTTAGTGACTTTTCTTGATGGAATCTCGTGGCTTTCGGCTTCTTTTGATTGCTTCACATGTCCATAAAAGATTCCCCATGAATTTGTAGCTTGAAGCTTGACTTTTAACACTCCCCCTCAAGCTTCAATTCTTCGTCCTCATCCAATCTCCTTCATGTTGATGCAGCTTGAATTTTGAAATCTTCATCCCATCCAAAGCCTTTGTAAACATGTCGAAAACTTGTTCCTTGGTACCAATATGATGTACAGAAACTTCCTTGGATGTCACCTTTTCCCTTATGAAATGATAATGCACTTCAATATGCTTGGTTCTAGCATGATAGATAGGATTCGATGCTAGATGAATGCTACTCATATTGTCAGAAAAAGTTGGATATGTGTCACCCTACAAATTAAGCTCCATAAATAGCTTCTTAATCCACATTAGCTCACATGTGACTTGATGCAAAGCTCTATACTTAGCCTCGGTGGAAGATAATGCCACCGTGGGTTGCTTCTTTGAAATCCATGAGATGATCTTGCTCCCTAGCATGACTAGGTAACCACTTGTACTTCTTCTATCCTCCTTCGAACCGGCCCAATCGGCATCAGAATAAGCTTTGACGTGCATATCATCATCAAATGAATAGAAAAATCCTTCATTTATAGTGGCTTTGAGATATCGTAAGATTCTTCTTGCAGCTTGCAAGTGTGTAGTCGTTGGACTATGCATAAATTGTGATAACACTCCAACTCCATATGCTATGTCGGGCCTAGTTATTGTGGCATAATTGAAAGAGCCTACAATACATCGATACAAAGTTACATCCTCTATTGGCTCTCCATCAATGGAGCTTAGCTTTACATTAACTTCCATGGGATTTGATATATGCTTGCAATGTAGCATCCCAAACCTCTCAAGTAGGTCTTGAATATACTTCCTTTGTATGAGCATAATACCTTCTTCTTTGTATACAACTTCAATGCCAAGAAAATACCTAAGATATCCAAGATCGGATATCCTAAACTCCTTTCCAAGCTTTGCCTTAATATCCTCAATGCCCTTTGTATCATTACATGTAATGATAAGATCATCTACATACACACACATGTAGACTACAAGTTCTCCTCTTTGTTTGATGAAGAGAGATGGATCCACCTTGCATTGATTGTAACCACATTTGATCAAATAGTCCACCAATCTTTGGTTCAAAGCCCTTGAAGCTTGCTTTAGGCCATAAAGTGCCCTCTTCAACCTACAAACATGATGTGGAAACTGTTGGTGCATTTTGCCCAAGCCTACATGCTTGATATGCTTGATATTATCCTCATTTGTAAGTCACATGAGTAGTCATGTGAACACCTCTTGTAAAAGAGTACATTTTATCTCTTGTAAATGGAAAAAGAAAAAAGTAAAAGGATGGCTTACCTCATCCATGATGTAAAAGCAAATTCGTGGCTCCAACTACCAAAATCACGAATTTTTGAGCTGAGGGAATCTCTCCTAACTTTGGGGATCACTTTTAGGTGGAGCCATTCGAATTCGAATTCAAAACTCCCTCCAAGAATAGCTATAAAAGGAGCAAGAAGGAAGAGGCGATTAGCAAGCCTTGTACGTGACCACTTCATGTCATTTTGTAGAGATTGAAGAGCTTACTCCATAGCTCTATCATTCTACTCCCATTGTGCAAAGATTCATTGCCAATGTGGTTGTAATCATATGTGAATCTATACATTTATTATCATCTACCTCTCTGTTTTGTTCTCTGCTATACTCACTCAGAGCAGTAACTTCAGAAGGTCATATCTCGAGTTTTACTAAACCTTTTTCAGTGTTTCAAAGTGCGTTGGATAGCTCTTACTGTCTAGTTTCTACCTATAAATTTTCAAGGTCATTGGATTTATACTTTTGGAGATATCTGCATTTTACTGCTTACTGGTCTATCTCTGCAGAGCCCCGAGAATTGTGGGAATGTTCCAGAACTTGATGAAACTTGTTCTCAGTGCTCAGTCCATCATTTGAAGTGTTTTAACTTGGAATAGGAAGCTTGCTAAGTCTATTTGCTATGCCCAAAAGGAATTTTTCTAATTCCTTCCAGGTTGAGAGCACTGTTCATTTTTTCCAGCAGGTGTATGTCCAAAAATAGCAAGTTTTGGGAGCTAGTCATTTCGCAACTTGTCGGTCTTGACTTAAACTTTTGGGATACATGTTCCAAAGTACTTGGCTGATATTTTGGTGGATTTAGGAAGCTCAAAGGGTCTACTAATCAACTCTGAAGTCTCAGTTGGCTGGTGTGAAGCTGGTTGTAGCGGCACCTACTCATCTTTGGATTGCATCCACCATCTCTCTTCACAGTGGCATCAGAGCATAGTCAAGCAACATGGGAGATGGATTTCCATCAACAATTGACAAATTGGATCAAAACAACTACCCGGCATGGTCTCTAAGGATGGAGGCTTACCTTCAAGGAAGGAATCTATATGGATTTATATCCGGAGATGAAGCAATGCCAACCATGAGGAACAAAGGGCAACCATCACATGAAGAAGTGGAAGGACTTTCGAATTGGTGTTCGAAGGATGCACTTGCAAGGTCCTATATTCTAAACTCAATCTCTGATTTTCTTTTACCTCATGTCAAGGGATGCAAGACATCAAGAGAAACCTGGAATGCACTTGCTTCTTTCTTCTCTTCCAACACTCGAGCAAGGAAGAACCAATTGTGGATGGAGTTCACAACAATGAAGAAAAGCCCGAAGCAAAATGTGACTGATTATGTCACAAAGATGAAGGAGATTTCCGACCAACTTGGAAGCATTGGAGAGGTAATTGAAGAGGAGCAAATCATAAGACAAATCATGAATGGAATCAAAGCAGACGACAAGTGGGAGTCATTCACAACAGCCATGGATTTATACATGGATATGCATGTACCCGACCTCAACACACTCATGGGCCAACTCTTCACTCATGAAGCAAAGATTAGCAAAGGTGGTGAGTCCTCAAGAGGTAATCAAACTTCTGCCTTATATTCTGATAAAGCTAAGGTCAAGGACAAGTCAAAGAATAGGAAGAATGAAGATGAAGGAAGCTCTTTCCAAGCAAACTTTGCAGGTAGAGGAAGAGCTAGAGGAAGAGGAGGTGGAAAGCAAGGCAGGGGGAGATTCCAATCATCTCAACCTTGCAACATATGTGGCTTATCTAACCATACTACTGAAGAATGTTTCAGGAACCCGAGGAACTCAAGAGGAAGAGGATTCAATAGAGGTGGCTATGGATCAAATAGAGGCAGGTACAATGGAGGCTACAACAACAACTACTACAACAACAATTACAACAACAACAACAACTATCAAAGTGGCCATAGAGGAAGAAGAGATTACAATAACTATGCAGAGGACCAAAGTCAAGAAGATTCATTATTGATTATGAATCTATCAACGAAGAAGGGTAAGGATGCTGATCACATATTTTACATTGATTCGGGATGCTCGAACCATGTAGCAGGAAATGTGGCTTTACTTTCTGATTTGGAAGATCCTCATAACAAGCATGAAGTGCAGACAGGAGATGACACAAAGCACTCAGTGGAGAAGATAGGTAATGTGAAGACATCAGATGGGAATATGAACCTCTTAAGCAAAGTCTTGTATGTCCCTACAATTACCAAAAATTTAATAAGTGTTGGACAGATTGTTGAAAAAGGATTGCAGGTTAGATTCAATCGATTTGGAGCATATGTTGAAGACCCAAGGCAAGGCTTTCGAAGGATTGCCAAAGGAGAAAAGACAGGAAGGCTTTTCACTTTTGAAGTGGAAGATACAAAGAACATAGCTTTGTTTAGCTATGGATCTCAAACTCTAACAGAGTTGGAGATATGGCACAAAAGGCTTGCTCACATTGGTGAGAGGACACTCAAACAGATTTGCAGGGACCAAAGTGTACTTGGTTTGCCTAATATCACAAGGCAACACATGATTTATAAGTGTGAAGCTTGTCAACTCGGCAAGGCTCATAGACAACCTTTCAATAAGAAAGGATATATGTATCAAAATCCTTTGGATCTAGTGCACACGGATGTGTGGGGTCCAAGTAAGGAGCCATCTATATCAGGCTCAAGATATTATGTGTCTTTCATAGATGATTGTAGCAGGTGGACCATTCTGTTTTTCATGAAGCACAAGGATGAAGTGTTTAATTGCTTTAAGAAGTATATTGCTCTTGTTGAAAACCAAACAGGTAGGACTTTGAAACGACTCAGATCAGATGGTGGAGGAGAATACTTCTCTTTTGAATTTGATGCCTTCTTGCATGAAAGAGGCATTAAAAGGGAAGTCACTACAAGGTATACACCCGAACTCAATGGTGTAGCAGAGAGGAGGAACAGAGCTATTGTCGAAGCTGCAAGGTCCATGCTCAATGAAAAGGGATTGCCGAACTACCTATGGGCAGAGGCTGTGTCGACAGCCACATATCTCATAAATAGACCTCCATCTAAGTCACTAGATGGAACCACTCCATATGAAGTGTGGAATGGAAGAAGACCTAGTCTAGAGCATTGTAAAATCTTTGGATGCTTAGCCTATGCTCACATTCCTTCTCAAGTAAGAGGGAAATTGGATCCCAAGGCAGAGAAGTGTGTATTCATTGGTTATGATCAAAACCAAAAAGGATATAGATTGTACAATCCAACCAATAAAGGATTTTCTGTGAGTAGAGATGTAATTTTTGATGAAAACAAATCATGGTTTGATGATGACAGGAAAGTGAAGCTGCCATATGACTTGGATGAAGATTTTCCATCACTTCAACCAAAGGAGCCAAAGCAGATTGAAGAAAGTGATTCGGAGATTGACCTAGAAGACTTGGAAAGACTAAAGCTATGGAAGAACAAAGGTAAAGCAAAGATGCAGGATGCTACATATGGACCCGAGAGCTCACATCAACCACTTAGAAGGTCTTCGAGGGAGAAGAAGAAACCAGAGAGGTTTGGTTATGATACTTCTTTGGTCACCAAGCACTCAATCTACATTGCAAAGGATTCAACCAATGAAGAACCTACCACATTCGAAGAAGCACAAAGCAAGAAAGCTTGGAGAGATGCAATGGATGAAGAAATGGAAGCCTTGAAGGAGAATGACACTTGGGAGCTTATACCTAACAAGCCATCTATGAAGATAATCGGATCTCGATGGATATACAAAATCAAGAAGAATCCAGATGGAAGTATAAATAGACACAAAGCAAGGTTAGTTGCTAAAGGGTTTGCTCAAACCCATGGTATTGATTATGAGGAGACTTTCTCTCCTGTTGCAAAAATGCCTACAATTAGGGTTCTCATAAGTCTTGCTGCATCTAGAAATTGGAATCTTTATCAACTTGATGTAAAGAATGCCTTCTTGAATGGATGGATTTCTGAGGAAGTGTATATGGCACAACCTTCTGGATATGAGGATGCACATCATCCTAACTATGTATGCAAACTAAAGAAAGCTTTGTATGGATTGAAGCAAGCTCCAAGAGCTTGGAATTTCAGATTGGTTACTTATTTGCAGGACCAAGGATTCAAAGCTAGCAAGGCGGATACCTCTTTGTTCATAAAGAGGAATGGATCTGAAGTGATCTATTTATGTGTGTATGTTGATGATATTATTATCACAGGCAATGATCTTGAAGGAATCAAACAGGTAAAGAGTCAAATGAAGGAGGAGTTCAAAATAAGTGACCTCGGACCACTCACTTATTTTCTTGGATTGGAGTTGATCTACACAGATTCAGGTATATACATCACACAAAGGAAGTATGTCCATGACATGCTCGTCAAGTTCAAGATGGAAAATACCAAGTGTGCAGGTACACCTATGGAGCAAAATCATAAGCTTAGTGCTTATGAAGGAGAGCCAATTGAAGACATCACAAGCTATCAAAGCTTGGTTGGAAGTTTGAACTATGCAACACTCACAAGGGTGGATATATGCTATAGTGTTAGCATATTGAGTCAGTTTATGCATAAGCCGAGAAGACCACATATGGAAGCGGCCAAGCGAGTCCTCAAGTACCTAAAGGGGACCATGAATGAAGGTTTGTTCTATTCATATACTTCAGATATTGAGCTAAAGGTCTACTCAGATGCAGATTGGGCCGGATCTAAAGATGATAGAAGAAGCACATCAGGGTATATATCATTTGCAGGTTCAAAAATCATTTCTTGGTCATCGAAGAAGCAACCAACCGTGGCATTATCTTCTACTGAAGCTGAATATAGAGGTTTGGCTAATGCAACTCAAGAAATCATGTGGTTAAAATCTTTGTACACAGATCTTGGACTTCATTCTTCAACACCTCACATTTTTGGTGACAACAGAAGCTCACTACATCTAGCAGCTAATCCGGTATACCATGCTAGAACCAAGCATATTGAAGTCCACTACCATTATGTAAGGGAGAAGCTAATGAGCAAGGATATTCAACTATCCTACGTCTCTACAGATATGCAATGTGCAGACATGTTGACGAAAGCTCTTGATGGTACGAAATTAAGTAGATTCAAGTTGATGATTGGTTTGCAGGAAATCAAGGACAATTGAAGACTTATTTGGAGGCCAAGCATGTTAGGCTTGAGGGGGAGCTGTTGGTGCATTTTGCCCAAGCCTACATGCTTGATATTATCCTCATTTGTAAGTCACATGAGTAGTCATGTGAACACCTCTTGTAAAAGAGTACATTTTATCTCTTGTAAATGGAAAAAGAAAAAAGTAAAAGGATGGCTTACCTCATCCATGATGTAAAAGCAAATTCGTGGCTCCAACTACCAAAATCACGAATTTTTGAGCTGAGGGAATCTCTCCTAACTTTGGGGATCACTTTTAGGTGGAGCCATTCGAATTCGATTTCAAAACTCCCTCCAAGAATAGCTATAAAAGGAGCAAGAAGGAAGAGGCGATTAGCAAGCCTTGTACGTGACCACTTCATGTCATTTTGTAGAGATTGAAGAGCTTACTCCATAGCTCTATCATTCTACTCCCATTGTGCAAAGATTCATTGCCAATGTGGTTGTAATCATATGTGAATCTATACATTTATTATCATCTACCTCTCTGTTTTGTTCTCTGCTATACTCACTCAGAGCAGTAACTTCAGAAGGTTATATCTCGAGTTTTACTGAACCTTTTTCAGTGTTTCAAAGTGCGTTGGATAGCTCTCACTGTCTAGTTTCTACCTATAAATTTTCAAGGTCATTGGATTTATACTTTTGCAGATATCTGCATTTTACTGCTTACTGGTCTATCTCTGCAGAGCCCCGAGAATTGTGGGAATGTTCCAGAACTTGATGAAACTTGTTCTCAGTGCTCAGTCCATCATTTGAAGTGTTTTAACTTGGAATAGGAAGCTTGCTAAGTCTATTTGCTATGCCCAAAAGGAATTTTTCTAATTCCTTCCAGGTTGAGAGCACTGTTCATTTTTTCCAGCAGGTGTATGTCCAAAAATAGCAAGTTTTGGGAGCTAGTCATTTCGCAACTTGTCGGTCTTGACTTAAACTTTTGGGATACATGTTCCAAAGTACTTGGCTGATATTTTGGTGGATTTAGGAAGCTCAAAGGGTCTACTAATCAACTCTGAAGTCTCAGTTGGCTGGTGTGAAGCTGGTTGTAGCGGCACCTACTCATCTTTGGATTGCATCCACCATCTCTCTTCACAGAAACTCTTTATGAACAAAACCTAGTGGTTACTTCATGTATACCTCTTCTTCCAAGTCTCCATTGAGAAAGGCATTCTTGATATCCAATTGGAAAAGCTTCCATCCTTTGCTAGCAGCCATTGCAATGAGTGTCCTAATGGTGCTCATCTTTGCCATGGGGCTGAATGTCTCTTCAAAGTCCACTCCATAGGTTTGTGCAAAACCCTTGGCCACTAATCTTGCTTTGAACCAAGAAATAGATCCATCTGAATTCCTCTTTACTTTATACACCCACTTATTACCTATTATCTTCATGTTCTCCTTCTTGGGCACTACATTCCATGTTTGATTTTCCTCAAGTGCGTCGATCTCTTCTTGCATTGCCTCTTTCCATTCGGTGTACCTGCTTGCATCTTCATAGCAATCGGGCTCATGATCTTCTACTATTTTGTTCGTACATGCATAATGTGTTGCCATGTATGAATCGTAAGTAAACGCTTGGGTTGGATATTTAACTCTAGAAGACTTCCTTTCTTCACCTTTTGGAGGAATAAACCACCTTTGCCTTGGGAACTTGATCTCTTTCTTTGACATGGCTTCTTTCTTTATCATGTGTGCATCATCTTCAACTTCATTACCTTCTTCATCGAACTCCACCAATGTTGCTTTGCCTTTGTTGATTGATTGTGCTTCATAGCTTGATGAAGATCTCCCCCTCCATGGTGAGTTCATGCTTGAACTATCTTCATTGATAGAACACCTTGGGCCGCTTAGCTCTAGGTTGGTTTGTTCTTCATCATGTCCATGCTTTTCTCCTTCATAGTCCTACATACAATCATACTTCTTATACCAAAGGAGTAGCTCATCAAATGCTACATCCCTTGATATCCTCAAGTCCTTTGTGTTTGGGTTGAAGCACTTGTAACCTTTATGATCATTTGAATATCCTAGAAACACACACTTATCTGCCTTTGGTTGTAGCTTGTGCCTCAATTCACTTGGCACATGTACATAACAAGTACATCCAAATATCTTCAAGTGGGAGAGATCACGTTTCTTACCAGAATAGGCTTGATATGGTGTCAAGCCATGGATCCCTAAGGAAGGAGCCCTATTCATAAGATACACGGTGGTATTTGCTGGATCACTCCAAAACATGTTAGGTACATTCATCTCATTAAGCATTGCTCTAGCGATCTCGGCAATGTATCTATTCTTTCTCTCTGCTACTCCATTTTGTTGGGGTGTGTACCTGCATGTTACTTGCCTCTTGATGTCTTGATCCATTAAAAAATCAGAAAAATCATTGGAGAAATATTCTCCCCCTCCATCAAACCTTAGCTTCTTGATATATGTACGTGTTTCCTTCTCTACCATTGCCTTGAATGCCTTGAAACATGTAAACACATCTGATTTGTTTTTGATGAAATAAACCCAAAGCATCCTTGTGCAATCATCTATAAAAGTGACAAAGTACTTGTTACCTCCAATGGATTGCTCTTTGGTTGGCCCGCACACATCTGTATGTATCAACTCCAATGGATGTTGGCTTATGTAGCCACTCTTCTTGAATGGAAGTCTCGCTTGCTTCCCTAGTTGACAAGAGTCACATAAATGCTTCATATCTTGTCCTTGGAAGTTGGGAAGACCTTCAACCAGCCTCTTGAATTGCATTTCCTTCATTCTTTGTATGTTGATGTGACCTATCCTCTTGTGCCACAAGTCCAACTCCGAAATCCTCTTGTTTCCATATGTGAAGTAGACATGTTGAGTGGAATGAGAATTTACCTCCAAAATGAAGAGTCTCCCTTATCTTTCCTCTTGCTATGACGTTGTAACCTTGCTTAGGGTTCTCCACAAAGCATCCACCTTTGTTGAACCTTACGTGATAGCCTCTTTCAACCATTTGCCCAACCGACACCAAGTTCTTTGTGATGGTAGGTACATGCAACACACCCTTGAGACATCTTCCTTCCTCCTTGTCATCCAAAGCTACATCTCCAACATGGGAGATCTCATGGGCTCTATCATCACCATTTTCTACATGTCCTTTACCTTTGGGAGCATGTAGATTAGTAAACCAAGAAGCATTGCAACTCATATGGTTTCTACATCCACTATCAATATACCAAGTGTTATCTACTTTGCTTGAATTCCCATTCATGTGCATCATCAAGAGATTGTCATTTTCTGAACTTGTGGAAGCATAATTACCTTGGCCTTTGTATGAAGATCCTTGATTATAGCTCCTTTGGTTTCCTCCTTGGTAGCAATCTCTAGCATAGTGGCCAAACTTGCCACATATGTAACATCCTTGACCATCATCTTGATTCCTGTTTTGTTGATGCTGTCCTCCGCTTCCTCTTGTTCTTCCTCTACCTCTTTGTGATGAGGTTCCTTAGTCATTTCCTTGATTGCTTGAGTGGCCTTGCCTTTCTCCAAACCTTCCTTTGCCCCTTCCTTGTCCTCGTCTTCCTTTGCCCCTTTGATTACGTGCATAGAAAACTTGCGCATCCTTGGTTTTAGTTGAACTTCCACCTATGTTCATTTCTTCGGTGACCATGAGAGCAACCAATTTCTCAAAATTGAGGAGATTATCCCTTACATATACTAAAGTGGTAAAGGGTTTCCACTTCTCATTATCTCTCAAACCATTGAGAGTATACACCACAAGATCATCATCATCTACGTGGCTTCCAATGGATCCCAATGCATCTGACAATTCCTTGACCTTAAGTATGTAGTCATTTATGCTACTCCCTGAGCTCTTCCTAAGGTTGTTGAGCTCATTCTTGAGTTTGATTTTCCTTGATTTGGTGCTTGTTGAATGAAGCCTCTCAAATGTCTCCCATACCTTCATGCTTGAATCCAAGTCTTGGATATGGCCAATCATGCTATTGCTAATGTGTTGGGAAAGGATAAAGATAACCCTCTTGTCTCTTTCATTCCATTTTCTAAAGGCCCTTCTCTGGTCATTGGTTGGATTTTCATCCAACCTAGGTCTTGGATCACTTCCACTAATCAATCCCCAAAGGCCCTTGCCCATAAGGTAGTTGGAGACCCTAAATCTCCATGGTTGATAGTTCCCCTTGTCTAGCTTTTCAGTTTGAGTGTTGAAGTCTCCCATATCTAGTCTTTGCTACTTACCTAGCCCTAGGCTAATGCTTGGATGTGTGTAAAATGAAAATGAGGCTCTGAGGGTACCTCAATCCAAAGCTCTCCTTAGATAGACACCTTGTGTTCTTGAAAATTTGAGTAGAATAGCTCCCCCTTGATGTGAGCTACCTCCAAGAAGCTTTTTTTGATGAAAATTTTCAACCACCAACTGGAAGAGGTCTTCTTGCTTGTATGTGATGCCTCCAAGATGCCAAAATGCTCTGATACCACTAATGGGGGAAGTATCTCAACCCCTATGCAATGATGAAGTGTGAATGACCTCCACAGGTATCCTTCTTTGACCTCTGCACACCAAAAATGATCTTTCTCAGCGCATATGCAGAGAACTCCTGTGAGCTTTTGTAGACCTGTAGTAGACACCAAGGGATTTCCAAAAAAGCAAATTTCACTTCAAATGGATACCTACACAAAGAGAAACAATGTCTACAACATGAGCTAGTTGAATGCTCACAACTGCTAGTCAAGCAGAGACCTCACTTCACTCCAGCAAGCTTTTTCTCAGAGATATACAGAGAATGAATCTCAAACCTAAGTCAACTTTAGAGAACTTTATAGCTACCCAATGACACCAAAAGCATAGCAAATAGGTAAATAGAGAAGGAGAACCAGCCCTTACAACAAAGAGAAAAATATTTCCAATAGAGCCTACACATAGAGAGAGATATCAATCACACAACTTCACTAAAATAAATGTTGCTCCCAGATTACTCAGAGAATGCTGCTAAGAATTGGTAAGCCAAAACGAGACTCTAATATCTATACAATGAGACAAGAATTACATCAAATGGACACAATATGAGGGAGAACCAATGCTAACAACTTAGGGGTAGAGAGTTTCAACATTACTTGCACACACACATCGATATGCCTACTAAAAGAAAACAAACAAGGAAGCAAGGGGTTAGCTTAAGCAAGGGGCTTGCTTATCACAACTCTAGAACTAAGTGATCACTTTACATGAGGTAAAACTCCAAGAAGATGGCCCAAAAGAAGTGGGGATACATGCTCTTTTATAGTGAGAAGTGTGTCCCTAAAATCTAGGAACTACCTTTCCAAATCAGCCTCCTAACTTGGAGGACTTAGTTGAGATGACTTGGGGAGTGGTTGATTGACTTTTCTTGATTGAATCTTGTGGATTTTGGCTTCATTGATTGCTCCACATGTCCATAAAAGATTCCCCATGAATTTGTAGCTTGAAGCTTGACTTTTAACATATATGTATATGTATATCTATATGTATATGTATATGTACATGTATATGTATATGTATATGTATATGTATATGTATATGTATATGTATATGTATACGTATATGTATATGTATATGTATATGTATATGTATATGTATATGTATACGTACATGTATATGTATATGTACATGTATATGTATATGTATATGTATATGTATATGTATATGTATATGTATATGTATATGTATATGTATATGTATATGTATATGTATATGTATATGTATATGTATATGTATATGTATATGTATATGTATATGTATATGTATATGTATATGTATATGTACATGTACATGTATATGTACATGTACATGTATATGTATATGTATATGTATATGTATATGTATATGTATATGTATATGTATATGTATATGTATATGTATATGTATATGTATATGTATATGTATATGTATATGTATATGTATATGTATATGTACATGTATATGTGCATGTACATGTATATGTATATGTATATGTATATGTATATGTATATGTATATGTATATGTATATGTATATGTATATGTATATGTATATGTATATGTATATGTATATGTATATGTATATGTATATGTTTATGTATATGTATATGTATATGTTGAGGGAATATTTTTTGAAACCCCTCCTTAATAATACCTTATGTATAGATATATACACCTATAGTATTTGTATTTTTCAAACCTTCAAGGAAACCATAAATATATGTATTTGAAGGAAGTAAAAATCCAAGAATAAGGTCGGCCCCACCCTAGTAAACTAGCTACCCTTACTTGTAGTGAATGGTAGAATCAAATCCCAAGTTAAATATGGAGTGGGACAAGTAGTTTTATAAAATTCAAATACTTAAGCTTGAACCACTCTCCCTTTTGAAAGAGTCCAAAAAACGTTTCAAAGACTCAATCCCCACCAAAGACTTTTGAGTCCTACAGAAAGATTCTTAATAAATGGGACACATGTGATTGACTTTTTGGGCCCAAAATGAAGCATAAAATATTCCAAACGCCCAAAATTGGATATGAGGCTCATTCTCACAAAATGGAGGTGCTATTTATAGTATTTTTATGACTTTTCATGAAAAAAACAAAGATATGACCATATGGGATAAGGTGCATACCTTAGAATGGCCAAAAATCTTCTAGGATTTTATCAATGTTGTATTTTCTACCACACAAGTGTCACATCTAGAAGATTATCTCAAATAATATCATCTCCAAATATTTTCCCAAAAAGCCTACAAAAGGACCCCCTTGGGTGCCCTCAAAACAAGAAGAGTTATATGCAGGTATGCGTTGTGGGTGTAGTGAGCACTCCAAACCTAGGAGAAGGAGTCTAATCTATGTCATTGTATTGAGAGAGCTATACAAGCTCCTAATTTGTAAGTCCCCCATGTCTTTGTAATATTTTCTATTTCAATCAAGTTCATTTCTCCAATTCCTTCCATTTCCATTACCCTGAACCTTTGCTTATTCTATCCAATACACCCTCTCTTCTTCTCTCATTTCCTACTCCCTCCATATTCCTTCCCTCTTCTCCATCATTCCCAAACCCATTGAAGATTGTGGTATCACTTGGCTCCTCTTGTCATTGAGAATCTCTTTCTTGTGAGTGTTTTGCGTTTTCTGTGTTGGTACTAAGAGGGTGGTGTGGACAACCCCTGCCTTAAGAGTACTTGTGTAATGTTTGTGTGTTGGTACTAAGAGGGCGATGCGGATCACCCTTGCCTTAAGAGTACCTTTGTGTTGATTGTGTTTAAGTGTACTAAGAGGGCGGCTTGGATGACTACCACCCCAAGAGTGCCATTGTATTCATGTGACAAAGCGGCGCGGACCACCCCTGCTTTGGTAGTGACGTGTGTGTTTTTCATGTGAGTGATTTTGTAAGATCCTGGTGTCCCTCATCTTCAATTCCATTCTATATTTATGATTTGAGCATCGAGGAAGTGTTAGATGCCATTTCCTTAATGCCCCTCTCATAACTTGGTGCCCCCGCTGAGGAACTCATTCATGAATTTCCAAAACCCAAACAACCAAAATCGTCCCATTCATCCCAACCAACCTTATCAACCAAGACCCCTTCTTTCTGTCCATATCACATATAGTAGAAAGATATTCTTCCAACAATGCATTGTGTATCACTTAGGGGCAGAGCGTTTGGCAGAAATCTTTGAGTCTCAAGAACCCTTTATCTTTCCCGTTTTAGAATATAACCTTAGTTTTGACGTCTCGATCTTCATTCTTTTGTAAGAAATTTCCAATTTCAAGTTCAACCATGGCATCAATCTTCCTACACTTCTATGGAAGACCCAATGAAGATGCTGCAGAGTTTTTGGAGAACTTGGAGATGGCATACCTTATCTCAGGAAGGGATCAAGAAGCTATCAAGCTAAAGGCTTTTCCATTGGTCCTAAAGGAGGAAGCAAGAATATGGTACAACAACTTATCCAACGAAGCAACAGGAAGCTGGGAAGCAGTGCGTGAAGCGTTCATAGCACGATATGGAAAGAAGGATACACCAGAAGGATTGTGGCAACAATTGCTCTCACTAAGGCAAGTCACACTTGAAGACTTTTCAAATTATGAGTCTAAGTTCAGTGTGTATGGAGTAATTGGGAGAGTAGCCTAGGGGCAAATGAAGTAGCTCCACAGTTCTTGAAAAGGGATAGATTCATCTCAGGACTCTTCCCTTCTTTAAAACAAAAGGTGGAGTCACAATTTCTAGGTACTTTTGAAGAAGCATTAGATATAGCAAGGGTTAAGTGTAGAAAATTAAAAGTTTCAATCTTCAAAAGTTGAAAAAGTAGAACATATGGATGTTGTTTCACTAGTACCAGCTACACAGGTAGAGAAAGGAGAAGATCCACAACAAGATATTTTGCAAAAGGTCACACAATAGCTGGAACAAGTAACACTCAACTTGGGGAGGAGCCAACAAGACAGACCACAAAGGCAATAAAATCGAGGACAACGACGACAAGCACAAGAGTTTATATGCTACAATTGCAACAAACGTGGTCATGGTATGTACAATTGCCCTCACCCTCGTAGGAATCCAGCTGATATGTATCCTGTTAGGAGGCCGCCACAATATGCACATGAACAACAACAACAGCAAGCAAATATTCCACCTGTCCCAATGGCTCAAGGTGACCAACGGCAAGTGAATGTTTTGGAGCTGAGCAAGGAATAGGAGAACATGGATACGATGCCAATCAAGAGAACAAGGGTTCAAGACAGAGACCGATCTCAAGATGAAGATTCCAGCATAGGTACACAAATGAAGAAAGGAAGAGTTGCAGAAGGAGAAGCTAGTAAAGAAAGAGAAGGCCAAGGAGCAAGATCACGATGGAAGACTTTCCTTTAGGTAAGGGTATCGAACCTTATGACTTGATTGAGGATATATCTACACAGAAACCAAATATCACATGGCCACAATTGCTCTAGCTATCTTCAAAAACTAGGAGGGAATGGTCCAAGCTAGTAAGCACTAGGAGGGCTAAAAACAAGGAAATTAATCTTATAAGATCCAATGCATGTGATGATGTGGTACCCATAGTGGATGCATATGTAAAGGGGAAAAGGATTTCCAATGTGTATGTGGATGGCGGAGCACAGATGTGTGTCATGACAGAAAAAACAATGCATGGGTTAGGCTTGGACGTGACAGGACCATCTGCTTACCAAGCTAAAATGGCAAATAATAGTGTTGTTAAATGTGTTGGTGTAATTGAAAATTTAAGAATCATAGTATGTGATATAGAGGTGGCTTTGGATATGTATGTCATTGCAACCAAGGGGGAGGGCTACCCTATCATATTAGGACGTCCATGGTTAATTGCAGTAAAAGCAGATCAGAAATGGGGTTCTGGCCTTCTAGTTCTCAAACCAAATGATAGAAAAAAGTCAGTTACCTATGATTCAAAAGACCAAAAGAAGGAAGATCATAGGTATGAAGCAACTGTGGATGAATAGAGTTCTTGCTATGATAGTGATTCTAGCAGTGGGGAATCGACAACGGAAAATGATTCATCAACACTCGAAGTCATGGGTGTGATCTTTCAAGGAAAGGAAGATGGAGGCAAAGAGGATGATCTACAACAACCACAAAGTGAGGACTCCATGCCTGAAGTGGATCTCCAAAAGATGATAGCGAAAGATCTCACCTCAGAGGAAAGGACCACGTACATCAACATGCTCAAATAGCAACCTTCCATGAAGAAGATATTGAAGATGCACATACTGTATTTTTTGATGGTGCATATAAGAAGCAGGTCAACAAAGCAACAGGAGGATTTTTGATATATGACCAAAACAAATAGCTCATCTTCAAGAAAGGTATAGATCTTCCTAATGCTCATTCAAATAATGAAGCAGAATATGCAGCACTATGCGAGGCCTTGCATGAATGTGTTCAACATGGTATCAAAAGGTTGATCATCAAACGAGACTCAATGTTGATAATTAAGCAATTACAAAATGTTTGGTGTTGCAAAAGCCAAAATTTGTTTGAATGGTTGAAAAAGGTAAGAGTGTTATTGAAACAATTTGATAACACTCAAATATGTCATGTACCAAGGAGTGAAAATAAGGAAGCAGATGCATTAGCAAACGAGAAATTTGATGGTTTCATAGCATCCATGAAGCTAGGAGACAATAGATTTGTAGGTCAAGAAGGATTAGAAGATATCATCGAGTTTCTTGAAACTGGAGAAGCACCCAAGCACATAAAAAAGGTACAAATGCATAGACTAACAAAGAAGGCTCTACAGTACCAACTCATAGGAGATCATCTCTACAAGAAAGGTAAGGGTCTTATCCTTAAAAGGGTCCCCATATCAGATGAAATTAAGAGCATTCTGGAATCATGCCATGATCATGCATGTGGAGGACACTTCTCACATGAAATAACAATAAGGAAAGTACTTCAAGCAGGGTATACATGGCCTACACTTCATAAAGATGTTCAATATTGGTGTAAAACATGTAATAAATGTCAGATTACAGGGAATAAGAGGCTTATGTATTAACCAAGGACACCTGTCATATCTTATGGGCCATTCGAGAAATGTGGAATCGATGCAATTGGACCCCTACCAAGGACAAGCTCAGGGAAGGAGTACATCATTGTCGCAGTGGACTACATGACTAGATGGGTAGAAGCAGCTAGCACAAAAAGGACAACCGCACAAGATATTGGGAAGTTCATTTATGATTTCATATGTTGTAGATTTGGGATACCTTTAGAGATAGTGTCTGATCATGGTCCAGGTTTTAGATCAGCTGTTTTGAATGATCTGTTGATTAGATTAAACATAAGGCACAGATACTCCACACCCTATTATCCTCAATGTAATGGTCTTGTTGAAAATACCAATGGAATTCTTTATAAAATCATCAGTAAGCAGGTAAAGAAGCATCCTAACGAATGGGACTAGCACCTCACTGCAGCATTATGGGCATATCGCACATCCTACAAGGCATCCTTAGGATTCACTTCTTTTCATTTAGTGTACGGATAACCCTAGTAAACTAGCTACCCTTATCTGCAGTGAATGGTAGAATCAAATCCCAAGTTAAATATGGAGTGGGACAAGTAGTTTTATGAAATTCAAATACTTAAGCTTGACCCACTCTCCCTTTTGAAAGAGTCCAAAAAGCTTTTCAAAGACTCAAGCCCCACCAAAGACTCTTGAGTCCTACAGAAAACTTCTTGATAAATGGGACACATGTGATTGACTTTTTTGGCTCAAAATCAAGCATAAAATATTCCAAACGCCCAAAATCGGGTATGAGGCTCATTCCCACGAAATGGAGGTGCTATTTATAGTATTTTTATGACTTTTCATGAAAAAAACAAAGATATGATCATATGGATAAGGTGCATACCTTAGAATGGCCAAAAATCTTCTAGGATTTTATCAATGTTGTATTTTCTACCACACAAGTGTCACATCTAGAAGATTCTCTCAAATAATATCATCTCCAAATATCTTCCCAAAAAGCCTATAAAAGGACCCCCTTGGGTGCCCTCAAGACAAGAAGAGTTGTATGCAGGTACGCGCTGTGGGTATAGTGAGCACTCCAAACCTAGAAGAAGGAGTCTACTCTATGTCATTGTATTGAGAGAGCTATACAAGCTCCTAATTTGTAAGTCCCCCATGTCTTTGTAATATTTTCTATTTCAATCAAGTTCATTTCTCCAATTCCTTCCATTTCCATTACCCTGAACCTTTGCTTATTCTATCCAATACACCCTCTCTTCTTCTCTCATTTCTTACTCCCTCCATATTCCTTCCCTCTTCTCCATCATTCCCAAACCCATTGAAGATTGTGGTATCACTTGGCTCCTCTTGTCATCGAGAATCTCTTTCTTATGAGTTTTTTGCATTTTTTGTGTTGGTACTAAG
The DNA here is from genome assembly GCA_020310875.1 of Ceratopteris richardii. Taxonomy (NCBI): domain Eukaryota; kingdom Viridiplantae; phylum Streptophyta; class Polypodiopsida; order Polypodiales; family Pteridaceae; genus Ceratopteris; species Ceratopteris richardii. The sequence continues at coordinate 172,125,148 of CM035406.1, forward strand.
AGGGTGGTGTGGACAACCCCTGCCTTAAGAGTACTTGTGTAATGCTTGTGTGTTGGTACTAAGAGGGCGATGCGTATCACCCTTGCCTTAAGAGTACCTTTGTGTTGATTGTCTTTAAGTGTACTAAGAGGGCGGCGTGGATCACTCCCACCCTAAGGGTTCCATTGTATTCGTGTGACAAAGCAGCACAGACCACCCCTGCTTTGGCAATGCCGTGTGTGTTTTTCATGTGAGTGATTTTGTAGGAGACTGGTGTCCCTCATCTTCAATTCCATTCTATATTTATGCGTTGAGCATCGAGGAAGTGTTAGAGGCCATTTCCTTAATGCCCCTCTCAATATGTATGTATATGTATATGTATATGTATATGTATATGTATGTGTATATGTATGTGTATATGTATATGTATGTGTATATGTACATTGTATATGTATATGTATATGTATATGTATATGTATAGGTATAGGTATATGTATAGGTATATGTATAGGTATATGTATATGTATATGTATATGTATATGTATATGTATATGTATATGTATATGTATATGTATATGTATATGTATATGTATATGTAGATGCGTATTTATATGCATATGCATATGCATATGTATATGTATATGCATATGTATATGCATATGTATATGTATATGTATATGTATATGTATATGTATATGTATATGTATATGTATATGTATATGTATATGTATATGTATATGTATATGTATATGTATATGTATATGTATATCTATATGTATATGTATATGTATATGTATATGTATATGTATATGTTTATGTATATGTATATGTATGTGTATATGTATATGTATGTGTATATGTACATGTATGTGTATGTGTATATGTATATGTATATGTATATGTATATGTATATGTATATGTATATGTATATGTATATGTATATGTATATGTATATGTATATGTATATGTATATGTATATGTATATATATGAATATATATATATATATATATATATATATATATATATATATATATATATATATATATATATATATATATATATATATATATATATATATATATATATATATATATGTATATGATTGATATGTATATGAATATGTATACGCATATGTATATTTATATGTATATGTATATGTATATGTATATGTATATGTAAATGTATATGTAAATGTATATGTATATGTATATGTATATGTATATGTATATGTATATGTATATGTATATGTATATGTATATGTATATGTATATGTATATGTATATGTATATGTATATGTATATGTATATGTATATGTATGTATATGTATATGTATATGTATATGTACATGCATATGCATATGCACATGCATATGCACATGCACATGCATATGCATATGAACATGCATATGCATATGCACATGTGATGGGGGAAGTATCTCAACCCCTAAGCAACGACGAAGCGTGAATGACCTCCACAGGTATCCTTCTTTGACCTATGCACACCAAAAATGCTCTTACTCAGAGCTTATGCAGAGAACTCCAGTGAGCTTTTGTAGACCTGTAGTAGACACCAAGATCTTTCCAACAAAACAAATTTCACTTCAAATGGATGCTTACACAAGGAGAAACAATGTCTACAACATGAGCTAGTTGAATGCTCACAACTGCCAGTCAAGCAGATACCTCACTTCACTCCAGCAAGCTTTTCTCCGAGATTATACAAAGAATGAATCTCAAACTTGAGTCAACCTTAGAAGACTCTAATAGCTACCAAATGACACCAAAATCATAGCAAATGGATACATAGAGAAGGAGAACCAGCCCTTACAAAAGAGAGCAAAATATTTCGAATAGAGCCTACACACCAAGAGAGATATCAATCACACAACTTCACTAAAATGAATGTTTCTCCCAGATTACTCAAAGAATGATCCATAGACTTTGTGAGCATAAAATAGACTCTAATAGCTATTCAATGAGACAGGAATTCCATCAAATGGATACAATATGAGGGAGAACCAATGCTAACAACGCAGGGGTAGAGAGTTGCAACACTGCCTGCGCACACACATAGATATGCCTACTAAAAGAAAACAAACAAGCAAGCAAGGGGCTAGCTTAAGCAAGAGGCTTGCTTATCACAACTCCAGCACTTAGTGCTCACTTTACAGGAGCTAAAACTCCAAGAAGATGGGCCAAAAGAAGGCGCGATACATGCTCCTTTTATAGTGAGAAGTGTGCTCCTAAAATCTAGGAACTACCTTTCCAAATCAGCCTCCTAACTTGGAGGACTTAGTTGAGATGACTTGGGGAGTGGTTGAGTGACTTTTCTTGATGGAATCTCGTGGCTTTTGGCTTCCTTTGATTGCTCCACATGTCCATGAAAGATTCCCCACGAATTTGTAGCTTGGACCTTGACTTTTAACACTCCCCCTCAAGCTTCAATTCTTCGTCCTCATCCAAGCTCCTTCATGTTGATGCATTGCTTGAATTTTGAAATCTTCATCCCATCCAAAGCCTTTGTAAACATGTCCGCAACTTGGTCCTTGGTACCAATATGATGTACTGAAACTTCCTTGGATATCACCTTTTCCCTTATGAAGTGATAGTGCACTTCAATATGCTTGGTTCTAGCATGATAGACAGGATTCGATGCTAGATGAATGCTACTCATGTTGTCACAAAAAATTGGATATGTGTCAACCTGCAAATTAAGCTCAATAAATAACTTCTTAATCCACATTAGCTCACATGTGACTTGAGCCAAAGCTCTATACTCAGCCTCCGTGGAAGATAATGCCACCGTGGGTTGCTTCTTTGAAATCCATGAGATGATCTTGCTACCTAGCATGACTAGGTAACCACTTGTACTTCTTCTATCCTCCTTCGAACCGGCCCAATCGGCATCAGAATAAGCTTTGACGTGCATATCATCATCAAATGAATAGAACAATCCTTCATTTATAGTGGCCTTGAGATATCGTAACATTCTTCTTGCAGCTTGCAAGTGTGTAGTCCTTGGACTATGCATAAATTGTGATAACACTCCAACTCCATATGCTATGTCGGGCCTAGTTATTGTGGCATAATTGAAAGATCCTACAATAGATCGATACAAGGTTACATCCTCTAATGGCTCTCCATCAATGGAGCTTAGCTTTACATTAACTTCCATGGGATTTGAAATAGGCTTGCAATGTAGCATCCCAAACCTCTCAAGTAGGTCTAGAATATACTTCCTTTGTATGAGCATAATACCTTCTTCTTTGTATACAACTTCAATGCCAAGAAAATACCTAAGATCTCCAAGATCAGAGATCCTAAACTCCTTTCCAAGATTTGCCTTGATCTCCTCAATGCCCTTTGTATCATTACCTGTAATGATAAGATCATCTACATACACGAACATGTAGACTACAAGTTCTCCTCTTTGTTTGATGAAGAGAGATGGATCCGCCTTGCATTGATTGTAACCACATTTGATCAAATAGTCCACCAATCTTTGGTTCCAAGCCCTTAGAGCTTGCTTTAGGCCATAAAGTGCCTTCTTCAACCTACAAACATGATGTGGAAACTCTTTATGAACAAAACCTAGTGGTTGCTCCATGTATACCTCTTCTTCCAAGTCTCCATTGAGAAAGGCATTCTTGATATCCAATTGGAAAAGCTTCCATCCTTTGCTAGCAGCCATTGCAATGAGTGTCCTAATGGTGCTCATCTTTGCCACGGGGCTGAATGTCTCTTCAAAGTCCACTCCATAGGTTTGTGCAAAACCCTTGACCACCAATCTTGCTTTGAACCTAGAAATAGATCCATCTGAATTCCTCTTTACTTTATACACCCACTTATTACCTATTACCTTCATGTTATCCTTCTTGGGCACTAGAGTCCATGTTTGATTCTCCTCAAGTGCGTTGTTCTCTTCTTGCATTGCCTCTTTCCATTCGGTGTACCTGCTTGCATTACTTTGTACATATATGCATAATGAGTTGCCATGTATGAATCATAAGTAAACCTTTGAGTTGGATACTTAACTCTAGAAGACTTCCTTTCTTCACCTTTTGGAGGAATAAACCTCCTGTGCCTTGGGAACTTGATCTCTTTCTTTGACATGGCTTCTTTCTCCATCATGTGTCCTTCATCATCTTCAACTTCATTACCTTCTTCATCAAACTCCACCAATGTTGCATTGCCTTTGCTGATTGATTGTGCTTCATAGCTTGATGAAGATCTCCCCCTCCATGGTGAGTTCATGCTTGAACTATCTTCATTGATGGTACACCTTGGGCCGCTTAGCTTTAGGTCGATTTGTTCTTCATCATGTCCATGCTTTTCTTCTTCATAGTCCTGCATACAATCATACTTCTTATACCAAGGGAGTAGCTCATCAAATGCTGCATCCCTTGATATCCTCAAGTCCTTTGTGTTTGGGTTGAAGCACCTGTAACCTTTATGATCATTTGAATATCCTAGAAACACACACTTTTCTGCCTTTGGTTGTAGCTTGTGCCTCAATTCACTTGGCACATGTACATAACAAGTACATCCAAATATCTTCAAGTGGGAAAGATCAGGTTTCTTACCATAATAGGCTTGATATGGTGTCAAGCCATGGATCCCTGAGGTAGGAGCCCTATTCATAAGATACACGGTGGTATTTGCTGCATCACTCCAAAACATGTTAGGTACATTCATCTCATTAAGCATTGCTCTAGCAATCTCGGCAATGTATCTATTCTTTCTCTCTGCTACTCCATTTTGTTGGGGTGTGTACCTGCATGTTACTTGCCTCTTGATGCCTTGATCCATTAAAAAATCAGAAAACTCATTTGAGAAATATTCTCCCCCTCCATCGGACCTTAGCTTCTTGATATATGTACCTGTTTCCTTCTCTACCATTGCCTTGAATGCTTTGAAACATGTAAACACATCTGATTTGTTTTTGATGAAATAAACCCAAACCATCCTTGTGCAATCATCTATAAAAGTGACAAAGTACTTGTTACCTCCAATGGATTGCTCTTTGGTTGGCCCCCACACATCTGTATGTATCAACTCCAATGGATGTTGGCTTATGTAGCCACTCTTCTTGAATGGAAGTCTCACTTGCTTCCCTAGTTGACAAGATTCACATAAATGCTTCATACCTTGTCCTTGGAAGTTGGGAAGACCTTCAACCAGCGTCTTGAATTGCATTTCCTGCATTCTTTGTATGTTGATGTGACCTATCCTCTTGTGCCACAAGTCCAACTCCGAAATCCTCTTGTTTCCATATGTGAAGTAGACATGTTGAGTGGAATGAGAATTTACCTCCAAAGTGAAGAGTCTCCCTTGCTTCTTTCCTCTTGCTATAACCTTGTAACCTTGCTTAGGGTTCTCCACAAAGCATCCACCTTTGTTGAACCTTACTTGATAGCCTCTTTCAACCATTTGCCCAACGGACACCAAGTTCTTTGTGATAGTAGGTACATGCAAGACATCCTTGAGACATCTTCCTTCCTCCTTGTCATCCAAAGCTACATCTCCAACATGGGAGATCTCATGGGCTGTATCATCACCTGTTTCTACATGTCCTTTACCTTTGGGAACATGTAGATTAGTAAACCAAGAAGCATTGCAACTCATATGGTTGCTACATCCACTATCAATATACCAAGTGTTATCTACTTTGCTTGAATTCCCATTCATGTGCATCATCAAGAGATTGTCATTTTCTGAACTTGTAGAAGCATAATTACCTTGGCCTTTGTATGAAGAACCTTGATTATAGCTCCTTTGGTTTCCTCCTTGGTAGCAATCTCTAGCATAGTGGCCAAACTTGCCACATATGTAACATCCTTCACCATCTTGATTCCTGTTTTGTTGATGTCGTCCTCCTCTTCCTCTTGTTCTTCCTCTCCCTCTTTGTGATGAGGTGCCTTGGTCATGTCCTTGATTGCTTGAGTGGCCTTGCATTCCTCCAAACCTTCCTTTGCCCCTTCCTTGTCCTCGTCTTCCTTTGCCCCTTTGATTACCTGCATAGAAAATGTTGTCAGGATCTTACTCACGCGCATATAGAGGTTACGGACACAGAAAACACACAGAGAATAGACGCAACAAGAGACGAGACAGAACGCAGTATTGGGTGCAATCTCCCCCCATGCACTCTGTTTCGACAGTCCACAGAGTGCATGTATTCATAGGACTTTTGATTACGTCAAAAAGAGTGGTTACAAGAGGGCGGCTTCGAAAAGCAGGCGTGAAACTAAAAGTTGGTAACTTTTACAGAAATCCATTACTTTAAATAATAGAAACTGCGGTCTTCAACGACCCTTATTCTAACCATTACTTTTCTAACAATAGAACCTTCTACGCAGGTTTATTTACAAAATAAATAATAATTATTCGGATTATTTATGTCCGCCCTTTCACGCCTTGCACGCTCCTCACGAACCTTCAGCTGCTATATCAAAAACATCAAAAACATATTAATACATTAATAATTTAACATTTTAACAATGCCTTGTTCAATAATATACAACATGCCTCTCAGTTGACAAGCAACTAACCTCAGTTGATAAAAGAATTCAACACTCTAACAATTGTAATGGAGTGTTCAACATATTCTATATTACTGTTACAATCCAACAATGCATTGGCCAACATATTTCATGTTACAATCCAACAATGCATTGGCATTCGATATTTCAATCCAACAATGCATTGGCTAACATATTCCATGTGACAATTCAACAATGCATTGGCTATTCGATATTTCAATCCAACAATGCATTGGCTAACATATTTCATGTTACAATCCAACAATGCATTGGCATTCGATATTTCAATCCAACAATGCATTGGCTAACATATTTCATGTTACAATCCAACAATGCATTGTTCAACATTTTCCATAAGGTATGGATGGAAAATGTTGAACAATGCATTGTTGGATTGTAACATGAAATATGTTAGCCAATGCATTGTTCAACATTTTCCATAAGGTATAACAGAAAACTTGTGCATCCTTGCTTTTAGTTGAACTTCCACCTATGTTCATTTCTTCGGTGACCATGAGAGCAACCAATTGCTCAAAATCGGGAAGATTATCCCTTACATAAACTGAAGTGGTAAAGGGTTTCCACTTCTCATCATCTCTCAAACCATTGAGAGTATAAGCCACAAGATTGTCATCGTCTACGTGGCTTCCAATGGATCCCAATGCATCTGATAACTCCTTGACCTTAAGTATGTAGTCATTTATGCTACTCCCTAAGCTCTTCCTAAGGTTGTTGAGATCATTCTTGAGTTGGATCTTCCTTGCTTTGGTGCTTGTTGAATAAAGCCTTTCAAGTGTCTCCCATACCTTCATGCTTGAATCCAAGTCTTGGATATGGCCGATCATGCTATTACTAATGTGTTGGGAAAGAATAAAGATAACCCTCTTGTCTCTTTCATTCCATTCCCTAAAGGCCCTTCTCTGGTCATTGGTTGGATTCTCATCCAACCTAGGTCTTGGTTCACTTCCACTAATCAACCCCCAAAGGCCCTTACCCATAAGATAGTTGGAGATCCTAAATCTCCATGGTTGATAGGTACCTTTGTCTAGCTTTTCAATTTGAGTGTTGAAGTCTCCCATATCTAGTCTTTGATACTTGACCTAGCCCTTGGCTAATGCTCCAATGTGTGTAAAATGAAAATGAGGCTCTGAGGTTACCTTAATCCAAAGCTTTCCTTAGATGGACACCTTGTGCTCTTGCAAATTTGAGTAGAATAGCTCCCCCTTGATGTGAGCTACCTCCAAGAAGCTTTTGTTGATGCAAATCTTCAACCACCAACTCCAAGAGGTCTTCTTGCTTGTATGGGATACCTCCAAGATGCCCAAATGCTCTGATACCACTGATGGGGGAAGTA